>JANEHU010005068.1:0-302859 GCA_027563435.1 Nasonovia ribisnigri | reverse complement strand
TAAGAAATCTTGTATCCAATTTTCAAATACTTAGTTATAAAAAAAAAATTAATAATCGAAAATGTTATATGGCTATAAATAGCACAACATGTATCAAAATAATTTCTGGTGTATAGAAAATGCTAATATAAACATTAAATGAAAACTTCATGTATCTACGGACTACAGAACATATTTTAGTTACACTTACACAGAGTACCATACCTAATCGATTTTACCGAAAACCAATTTTGTGTAAAAATACCAGTTTTTTTTTGAATTTTTTTTTGTTTAGGCATTATAAATTTAGACTTCCCGAATGCATCTACTAAATTCAATTTCCCATCGGAAAACAAAAGATACTGAAGTTAAAAATCAAAGCTACAGATTAAAAATTAGAAAAACACATCATTCTAATCACACATGATTGATGATTATAAAATATAAAATATACCAGATACAATTTATAATAACATATTAAATACCTAATTATTATTAATTTTAAATTAGACGGTATTCGGTGAAATTGTTGATTGGAATTTTATAAATCTAGTTGGTATAGTCGGTAAATGTACTGTCGATTTGATGTGATTATTATAAACCTGTAAATTAACTCTAAAAACCAGAAATTACAATTATTTATAATCACAGTTTTACTTAAAGATTCATAAAAATAAATATGCCTATATGCTTCTAGTATCTATACACCATCAAATTGTTCCTAAACACGGAACTACTTGATGTAAAAAGTTGCATTTTATTAGATCCGTGGATTCATCATATTGACGTATAATATAATATCTATAATTTATATTCTATGGCAATTGTCAAAATCGATGCGAATGACATGGTCGATGAAACATTTTAGTATTTTATTAAACGAAACTGACATGAACAAAAAAATACTGCGTTTCGTATGGTGTTATTTTTCACAAATTACAAAATTTTCAGATATGTATCTTGAGCGTTTTCAGAGTAATGTCGTAGCTTAGTGTACACGTCACGGATTCCGACGAATGCCGAAAGAATCGATGTTTAAATGTAAGTTTGTTTTAGATTCTGAGCGGAGCGATGAATGTATTAGTTTTACAATGATGTGTGTTTTTTTTTTTTTTTATTTTTTTATTTTTTTTTGTGTCTGTCATCACGTTTTGGGACAGTAAAAGTGCTTAGATTTCTTCAATAGTACCTTTTCTGATAGGAAAGTGAATCTAGTTGGTACTTTGGGGGGTCAAAAGTAAACATTTTCCAGTAGTTTTCAAAAGTACCGTGAAAAACAAATGGAAAATTAAGGAAAAAACGGGAATTTTTACGCAACATTGATATTCGATAAAATCGATTTTGGTTTTTGGTGTAAGTCTAAAAAAAATGACGGTAAATACATGAAATTTTTACTGAATGTTTATATAAGCAGTTTCTATATACCATACCGTTTTCAAAATATTTTGACTTATTTTGAGCTGTTTACAGACATTTTAAATTTCCAATCTTTTTGGTTTTTTTTTTTTTAAAAATCAATAACATTTTATTTATTCGTTAAAAATTCTTGAAAATTTAATAGAATGCTCCTAATATATTGTTTCAAAGGCACATGAAAAATATTAAAAATCTGTAGTCACAATTTTTTTTTTTAAGCATTTAAAGTTGAAATTTTGACAAATTACGTAAAAATTTTTCTTTTTAAATCTAAGGTTTTAAATTTTAACACAAGATTTAACGTAAGTTTTTCTACTTTTATCAAAAATAAAATATCTAAAAGCAATTAAAAATAATTTTTTATGAGTGTTTTAAGTTCATAATTTTACAACATAGGATATTCACTCGATTTCTCATGTAGCGTTTTTCTTATTTGGTTGTAATTCAAAAACGAATAATTGTAGATGCATGAAAATTTCACTAAATGTTTATATTCTCATTTTCTATACACCATTCAATTTTGAAAATATTTTGATTTGTTTTGAGCTGTTTACAGACATTTTTAGTTTTCAATTTTTTTAGTTTTTTTTTTTATAATTGTCAATAAAATTTTATTTGGTGGCCAAAAAGTCTGAAAATTTAATACAAGCTTTTTATATATTGTTACAATATCAGTTGAAAAATTTTAAAAATACATATGCACGATTTTTTTTTATAAGCATTTAAAGTTCGAATTTTGACAAAATTTCATATTTAAACCAAGAATAATGATTTTAGTTATTTTGATATAATTTAAAAATATTATTTGTTGGTATATGAAACTTTTAGAATATATTGTTATATTTTATATACACGCAATGGCATTTTAAAATATAATTTTTTTGAGAAAAATGAATTTAACCAACTATAGTAAATACTAATGCCTATAATACTAAAATGAATTAGTTTATTCACAATAATATCATCAAATACATTTAGACTTAGTAAGATATTATAGACTGACTGACCGTCTTCCCTCAGAATCGTTTTTCTTATTCAATGATATTATATCATTGGATTAAATTATTAAAATCTAACACAATCCATTACAGTGACTCACTTGTAACCTACTGTACAGCAGAGCGACATACACTTACCCGCCCTTTTTTTACTCTAAATTATAATCAACCAAAAATTCAAATACTAAATACTTCAGCAAAAAAAAATTGTTTGATGGTTCACCAGTTAAAAAGTTCAATGTTAGTTCGTTTTGATAAGAAGGTAAAGTGAAGAATAATTAGTCGAAGAAATAGAAATAGTTCAATAATTTTTACAACTTGTTAAAATAATTAAGTTTTTTAAGCTAATCAGTTAAACGTGAAGTCACTAATTACAAAGCACATATAGCTATATAGGCTATAGCTTACTTACAAATATATATTTATACCCGCACGAAATTTAAGTCCTAGAACCAGCCCTGAATAATAGGTACATATCAAAAAATTACCACAATAATATGTCAATTTAAATTTTTATTCTTTTGACTATAAATTAATTTTCTTTAACAATTATAATATTTTAAATACATTACGAAGTATAAGAACTTGGATATTACAGGTACAACACTGATTATACGACTTATACAACTATGGACGACTACCGATCACCGGAGTCTACTACGGATTTAGTAATGGCTCAACAGCTCTCTAACAACTAAACAGCTTTCTAACAGCTAAACTTTGTTACGCGATTCGACTATTCGACACCCACCAAAGTACAAAATTACATGAAATTGTGATTATTCTATTTATATATTATATTGTATTATAAGTTATGACAACATTACTGTGTGCACAACAATTCAGTGACATGATATCAGTGGACGAACGGAAACACAGTGTTACTACGAGAGGATCTGCGGCCACTGCTACTACTAGTTGTGGCTACTGTGCAGGATCGATTCGGGCGTTGCCGCTGCAGGACGTTACGCAACATTCGGCGGTGTAGTCCTGTGGACCAGCAAATCTCGAAGACGAGCACGACGGACGCGACGGCATAGCTGAAAAACAGGAATAGGAACGCTTCCTTGAGCCTGACTAGCTTAAGTACCCGGCCGCGGATCTTCTCCAACGGTAGCACCTTGTTGGAGCCCAAGTGTGTGATCCAGTGGTCGACGATGCCGGTCTCGAATAGCGTGCTAAGCACGGCGTTGACCGGGTCGATGAGATACGAGCCACCGTTGAACATGAACTGCGTGGTATGAGTACGCAACAGACAGCCAGGCAGGAACCGTATGGGTATCTTGACTTTGATGCGCTTAGCTTGTGGTATGGAGTAGTAGTACATGAACCGTTTTACCTCAAAGAGAGCGATGTCTCGCTTCACCACCAGCCGGTCGATGATCAGCTCGAAGTTTGTTGGTGGCAACAGCTGGAGCCGCTTCATGAACGTCCGCGATATCCGCGTGGTGGCCGTCGTCACGTTCATAATGTGCATCGACCGCGGTGTGGCCATCGTGATCAGCTTTGAGTTCAGGATCTCGTCCATCCGAGTGAACTCTGCACCGTGCGCGGGCACCGTCATGAAGCTGCCCAACGACGCTTTGTACGCTACGTTGATGACCATGCAGTACCAGAGCCAGTGCACCATGAACGCCCGGAGGCTACACCAGACAGGCAACACGCGAAGCGGCTGGTCGATGGCCGTGTGGTACACGAAAAACACCACAGAGTCCACGCGGTGCAGCTTTTTCAGCTTTCGGAAGAAATGGAACACACCTGCAATAAATAAAAGCCAACTGCTTCAGTATAAGTATAATACTTTATTGTTATTTGATTGTAGCTTTGTATCGTTTACATTTTAGAGGGCTTAATCAAAATAAATTGGGCCAAGTGCACAATCCAATTAGTAAATTGTGACCCTTATCTAGTATAATCATACCCAAACATCAACATTTTGTAGTACCTACCTACATAATTAATTATAATTAGTACGCTGTACTTCCAAACTACCCTAAATTTAAACAAATGTAGAATAAAAAAATTATATTTTTTACTAATATTCCTTTAAAAATATGCTGTCGTTTATTCGTATAGTGCCTTCAGGTAACCCTATTAAACATTTGACACCATTTCTCATTTAATTTTCTCAAGTATATTTATGAAAGCACAAGCGGAAAAAGCGAGTAAGTGGATGTCGCTCTCAAGCCCTGATTAAAGCGGGGGGCAGAGGGGGCCATGGCCCCTGGCCCACAGCGGATATCAAATAATAGTAAGTTGGATAATACGTTTTTTTTTAAAATTAAATCAGAAATATTTGAGTAAAATACATTAACGTTTCCTATTGGCTATATTTATTATTTTCGGCTATATTGCTATAATATAATTATTTGATAATGAATATGTTATTATTATGCTATCGTAATATCGATGACAATGTCATCTATTTTTAGCAGGATAATAATGGTAAGTATTAATTATAAGAATACCCGAATACGGTGAATACCGTCGATTACAAATTTACGTCGATCCTAACATTGTTACTAGCCACTAGGTATCGATAAAGCTTGCCTATAAAACTGTTTTTGATGTTAACTTTGATTATTATCTAGAATAATAAACACATTTATATAAATAATATTTATAATTTATTATGTATGCTATGTTTGTTGTTCAAAATTTACATTTTATAAAAAAAGTATTTAAAATAATTAAATATAATACATCTATACTTTGTTAAAAAAAGAAGCTACCGGGCGGCCATAGACAAAACCGGTTTTTAACGTAAATCTGGTGGCACCTTATTTTGAACAGGGAATGCATAGTAAATAATTTTTTTTATCTCTAAAATATATTTATTTGTGTGTCACCAATATTTTGTTTTGTTTATGAGCCCCTAAAATTGTTTGGACCTGGGCCCAAAATTATCTTAGTCCGGGCTTGGTCACTCTGTTGTACAGTAGGTTAGGTGATGAGTGCTAAAACTAATCTTTTATAGTAAAATGTTGATTTTGGAATGTTGTTATCGTTCTGAAAATGTTAGACCGGTACTGGAAATCACAGGATAATTTTGAAATGTTGGACGTTGGTACCTGATCTGAAAATCTTGGGATAATTATAACTAAAAGCCCGAATCTAACAATGTCTAGCTTATTTCGTTGGACACTGTTTTACTTCTGTGAAAGTTTATTGGACTATTTTAGGACAAAATATGTAAATATGTAGAGTGTAGACTGTGGAGCTAGAATAAATAAAGTGATACAATAATTTGGAAAAATTGGTTGAGTAATTATCTCAACCATGTTGTGTTTGTATATATTAAAATACTGTATGACCACTTTTAAAAGCTAAATATTTAAAATTAATAAAGTTTGACAATACCTAATCCAATATTACAGTACAAGTGTTCAACAAGATAACATCAAATTTTTAACACCAAAATCGATTTTGTGGAAAATTGGTTTTCCGTAAAAATTCCAGTTTTTCCCTTAATTTTTCATTTGTTTTTCACGGCGCTTATGAAAACTACTAGGAAATTTTAACTTTTGACCCCCCAAACTACCAACTAGATTCACTTTCCTATCAGAAAAAGTACTATTGAAGAAAATCGAAGCATTTTTACTGTCCTAAAAGGTGATGAGACACAAAAAAAAAACAATAAAAAAAAAAAAAACACACATCATAGTAAAATCAATACATTCTCGCTCCGCTCAGAATCTAAAATGATTTAAGTAGGTACTATATACGCAATTAATTTGTGTTTCATTGTTTATTGTCTATATTTTATGTATTAGATATGATAACTATTTATATTGTATATATTATTTTAGTTGTTCTTATATAGTTAACTAGGTACTGATTAAGCACATTTATGTTAAAATTGTTAAGCCCCATACACTTCAAAAAATTTGAGCAAAAACTATGTTTGCGCAAAAAATTTCGATCCCGACAGAAATACCGATCAAACAATTGTGCAAACCTCAAACCGGGCCATACACTCTCAAAATGTGTGCACAAACACTGTCGGCTGCGCAAATTTGTTTGAAGTGTATGGAGGCCTTTAACTTTATTCAAAATTGTCACTACTGTAAATATACATATACTTGAAATTGAACAATTTGTCTGTAAATAAATAAATTACCGACAACGACTACGAACATCGAGCCGATGAACAACCAACCAATTTTGTCGAACTCGTAAACGTAATTGGTCCAGGATTGCGGCCGCGGGCCAGCCCGGTACGGAACAGCCCACCCCAGACAGTCGATACTCGTGGTCCGAGCCAGTTCCGTGTTGTATGCATTGTTGTGTGTGGCGTACGAGTACCATCCGAACGCCAAGTCGGCCTCCTCTGCGTACAACATGACCGTTATGTTGTCTAGAACTTCAGCACTGTTGTACCAACTATACATCTCGGACGCACCACCCTTCGGTGACATGATGACCGGCGTGAAGTTCATGTGTCTGGCCACGATCTCTAGCACCTTGCCGCCAACGCCGGACGTGGTCCACAGCGGCCGCTGTGCAGTGCCACCTCCGGGCCGCAACACCGTGTCGGGTGGGTGTTCATTTCCGGCGCACCGGAGCGGACAACCGAGCATGTTGCCGATCTTTGGCTTGCTGGAGAACAGGTCGGCGCCCACCTTGAACCGCCCATCCATCCACCGGTCCAGTAGAAACGGCCGGCCCAGCTTGTTGCACCCGTAGTTGGAGAACGGCCTGTAAGTATACGCGTTTACGCCACCGCCGTCCATCCGGACCAGCCCGACCACGTTTATATGCTTGCCCGCGTCCCAAAAGTTCCGGAACGTGAGCCGAATGTTGTTCATAGGCATCTGTCTCGTCCACACGGCCACGAAGTGGCACCGCTGCGTTGCGTTCAGCAGTTGCGTGTATAGCATGTCCTCGGCCAGGAACGCGAACACACCGCCCCTAGTCTGCTGCTGCGGAGGGGCGTCCGCAGTGAACGACGTATACGGCACGATCACTTTGGGGCTTTGAACGGCCATGGCGAACGCGTCCACCGCGGCCGCATACTCCGCTGTTCCCGACCGCTGGAAGTACATGTAAACGGTCCGCCGGTCAAAGTACGTTCGCGTCACGTTCGCCAGACAGTCAAACAACTCGGCAGTGTACCCTCCGCCGCCGTTGTTTTGGGCAGCAACCACAGACATCGAAACCGCGTCGGCTAACGACGTCATACCTACCGCGATTACGGACGTCGCAAGGCTTAGGAACGAAAGCACGGCTAACACCATTGCCACAGGTCAAATCTTTGTCAGCAGAAGAGTTGTTCGGAGTGGTTCGTCGTCGGCTGTCGAGGTAATGACAGAGAGCACGCAGATTGGTGCCGAAAAAAACGGCAACAGAAATTAATTATAACAATCGACACTTAACACGTCTCGTCGACCTGACATTGAGTAATTAAAATAACGCCATGTTCAAAAATCAAAAACGACACTTGTTGTTGAAATGCAATTTAACATAGTGCGTCGGTTTTGAACGTAAAAATATGTATTTTAGTGGATGTATTTTGTTCACCAAGCAATGTAGCATGAATTAAGTCATTAATTAATAACTATTCATCATTTAATTTTTGAAGTGCAATAGGTAAAAAAATAATCACAAGGAAAAAATATCGTCTTTCTAGCAAAATATATTTTTTTCACAATAAAACTATGGATCACATTCAAAATATTTATAAAATAAGATCAATATAATATATTTATGTATAATATTTGTAGACAATAAACTAAAACGTTTAGGAAAAATGTATACAACTAAAAAAAGTGTATGTAATATAATAATAAACCAAACATAAATTTTACATTACTGAATGCATTGGGAACATTGAACAAACTCTTATTTAAAAATTCAACAATATAAATATACAGCTTACATAATATTTTCATTATTGCACGCCTACTATAAAATAATAACGACTTTACAAAATTATTAACTTACAGATTGTTTTATGTTATTCTGATTGAGACAAACTACAAAACGACATTGTTCACTCACTATTTAAAAGAAACAGAAAAAACATCATAAAACACCCTGTATATAGTTTATACTGTCATTGTAAGCAGCATACCATTATTTAAATAAGTTATAAACTAAAATGAACATTTTGAATGAGCAAATATAATTTACTAAAATAATTATTCGTAACAAAATTTTAACACTATAACATATAAGTATGTAATTTAAGAACAGTGCTACATACATTAAAAAAAAGCAGATAATTTAACTTGAAAAGATACAGTTATCATTTTGTATATTATTGTATGCAACCATCACTCAATAAAAGCAATACAAATAAATCATCCGTCGCTCAAAAAAATGTGATTACATTTTTTTTTACTGAATAACATATTTTACACCTTCGAAAAATGCAGCTTACTGAAGGGTATTACAAAAAAAACTACCTACTATAAAAATATGGAGGAGAATTTTATCTGCATTTATAAGAAACCCAGTTGTTGATATCCCATTTCAATCAAACAGTATTTTATGATAAATTTTAAGAATTTTTACATTTTATTCTTAAAATTATTTAACTAATTGATAAGAATAAAAAATATCAAAAATTGTTAATTAGGTACGGATCTATTACTCTATTCAGAATAAAAATAACCACTCATTTGTCGAAAATTGGTTGCCGCTGCTCATTCTTTCCAGGTTACATGGTGGCGGTTGTTGAAAACAAAGAGGAACGTCGGTTGCTGATGACTGGTGACTAATTACAAAGCACCTGTTACCGCTTAAATGGGTCTAACTATTCCTGCAAAAATGTCGGCAATCTCTTCCCGCATTGAGTTAAGATAAAATTATCCTCTATAATTTCTATGTATACTTTGAAGGTGTAAAACAAGTTTTAGTAAATATTTACTTTTACACTCTCGTAATGGGATTATTTAGTTGCTAGCAAAAATTCATCAAAAAATATTTATTCGATAAGAGAGCATAATATTTCCATATCTATTTTACAAAATGTTTACATAACTGTTAATTCAAAAAATTTAGAAGAAAATATGTTGTATATCTCTCAACTCTCTAACGTTTTTACTTTTTTTTAGAAAGCTTTAAATATTTAGGATAAAAAAAACACAACAAATAAATGGTCTTCAACAAAAAAAAATATATAGTAATAAGAATAGCGAGCACCAAACATATAGTACAGCAAAGTTAACTAATTTTAATTTACAAAAAGTTAAATTTCATAAGTTTATTTAATATAAAAATACCTGGTATTTTGTAGCAAAATTATTTTACTAATATTGTATACAACTTATGTGTATTTAAGTCATATTGATGATTTGATTAAAACAAAAAAAATAACACTTTGATACTAGAAAAATAAGTGTATAAAGCATGTTAGCCTATGAAACAGATGATATAGCATTGTGAGGGGATCCCATAGCACATAAAACTTTATCTAACCATTGTAATGGTCCATTTAAATGGATTTCAATCCAACAAGGTGTGCTAGTAACATCTTGTCTGTGATACTCAGCGCCCCAGCCTTTCACAAATGACATCCTAAACAGACAAATTCATTTTATTTCATGTTACAATATTATTATCAGTAGTAAAATGCACTTACCTAATTGTGCACATTTTTGTGAGTTCAAATACCGCTTCATAACCTGAATTCACAGATTCTGTGAGTAAAGTTGCAAATTGTTGATTGTTAAATATACGTAAAGAACATCCTGCCGGTATCTTACATACAGTTAATGGATGAAAATTATGATGGTGATTGCAGTTACGTGACTGTACAAAAACTGCAGAGTCTGATAAACATTCTGCGTAAACTTCACCTCCAATGTAATGTAATTGAATGCCTAAAGTAAATAATAAATAATACATTTAAAAAGGTGTTTAATTTTAACATAATTTATGATTTATTTAACATTTAATACTTTTGGAATAGGTAGTAATTACAGTGATTCTGTTTTTTATTTAATAGGTTTACACAATGTAGCAGTTGCGCCAGTTAAAATGTTATTCAAAAGGTACCCACCCACACAAGCTATTAACATAGAGTGTTGCATATGCTCATAGCTATATTACATGTATACAGCATACAGCTAATTTATAGAGAACAATATTATCGCAATACTCAGATTTACTAATCGGCCCTGATTTTTCTGACAGTATATTATATTATATTTTATTTTTGTTTTACTTGAAAACATGAATATAAGAAAAAAATTACAAAACTATTATTCAATGAGTATTTATTTATTTATTTAAGCAATGTTCATTGAAATAAAAGAATAATAATCAAATAAATCAAAAAGTTAAATGTTTAATAAATTACCATTAGTTATATTTGGATCTTAATGTGTATATTTAAATATATTACCTCTTCCGATATGTCGCCTAGTGTTTTCAATTGTTTGATTTCGATTAACATTGGAAAGTTGTCCAAGGCAAAATCGGTTTAAATTATTACTTGGATTAGTGAAACCATCCACAACTACAACAGGGGATTGACAATGAAATAGTTCTCCAACTCTGCTATTTAATTCGTAATATGCTATGCTTGCCCAACTTGCTTGTTCCTGGTGGGTAAACAATTTTTAAGTAAGTCATTTATGAATAAATTTAATTCTAAACATTGTTATATTTTACCTGGTACAAGACTTGTGTTCCAGATGCTGGACTCATAGCTTTTTCATCAGGCCCAGGAGAACTTCCTAATTCTAAAATTATTTTTGATAAGAATAAGAATAAGAATAATATGAATATAATATTAAAAATTCAAGTTTTAATTACAATTTATTAATAAGTCTATTTACCTGATAGTGCGCTGCTCTGAAAGGGACTGTTTGGAGGAGGACTTGATGATGGAGAATTGGGTCCTTGATTATAATTATTGTACTGAAGATTTTCCGGCATTTGACGGAACATCATAGGGGGTAGCTGACTTTGTCTTGGTACCAATACAGGAGGTAGGACTGAAATGTAAACAACATAACTTACAAAGAGAGAAAAATCAAATATTGTGTTTGTTAGTTTTAAATAATATTACATCCAACATTTGTAAGTAAATTATGTTTTTAAAACCTAACTTGTATAATCTATTCCAAATAAGTTTGGAAAAATTGGGCAGCTTCAGAACAGTAAGACCGCTGTAATTCGCCAGTAGTTGGCAGCCTACGGACGGCAACCAAAAAGACTTCACAACGCTTTTTCGTTGTAATTTTTTTCCAAAGTTATTTAGAATAGAGTAGGTATAGGTTTTTTAAAACTAGGTAAGTATACCAACTAAAATATTTGATTAAGTATGATCATTGTTCATAAATCGAGATTATCTTTTTTAATCTGGTAATATGTGAATAAGTTAAGTATTTAATTTAAAATAAATACTAACATAAATGCAGTGAACTGATTATAAGAGAGAAAATTATCATAAGAAATGTATCAAATAAGTACCTAGTCCATATTAAAATTTACTGCTAACATTAATTTTTTTTGTACATTTTAGGGAAGATATTGAAACAAAAATAGTTCAATACAATGTTTTTAATCAAAACACAATTATTGCTTTTAAATTTTTTTATTGCCAAAAGCAATGTAATAAATTTGTTTAAAAAATCTTGATTGACTTACCAGGACTCTCCACACGTTTGTAGTGATAAGGGTTTATACAAACATCTTTCTGTTTGTTTTGAGTAGAGAACGGAAATTGACAATGGTCAAGTGGCTTAAGCTCATGATGAGTTTGGAGATCTGGCCAGCGCCAAACACGGCAGTATATGACGTGAGGTAAACTCTTACGATGCGACACCTGAACGAAAACAAAAAACACATAACATGTACGTTACCACAATAGTGATTAAATATTGGCAGGCGGTTTGATTTTGGTTTGTTAGTACCTGCAGTCGTCCATCAAGACTTCTAGGTATGGTGACGCACTTGCTCGGTTGTCCCGGACAACTGAGCGCTTTTTCCAACTCTTCAATAGCGCCTTTGGTTTTCTTTAGTTTCTTGACAAGTGCGTCGACGGCTTTTTCAGCCCATTTCTCCTCTTCGTCACCCTGCTTCCAGCCCAACAGTTTCTTAACGGCCGGGCTGGTAAACGAGAACAAGCTGTTTATCGACGAAATTGTCGACGACGAACGGCCCGAATCGAACTCGTCCACCTCCATTGCACGGTAGCACGAAACGTAATAAACCACACGGCACTCTCACGCACGGGAAGTATTCGGAGACCACAGAACTTGGACACCGGATAAGTGAACAACTACAGACGATAGCAAGCACAAACTAAGTTCTCATATTATTTATTTATTGTTATTATTGTTATTCGGTAGAAGAGAGAAAGGAAAACGCGCATCATTGATTAGAATCCAACGGTGGACGGTGGCGGCTGTTCGGACGGATACGTTCCGGAGCAAACCGTGGCAACGCTGTAACGAGTGTCACACGCACATTTGTTACGGTCCTGTATCGGTCCTCGGACGGTGCGTGCACTGCGCTGTTGCCGGATTTTGCGGCTCAGCAGGTGTACTGTAACGCCAGTTTTGGGGACGTTCGTACCGCGAATTGTTCGATTTCAAACCGCGGGCACTGGTGTCTGGTAACGACGAAACTTTTACCGGCCGTTATACCTTATACACGACGACGAGCTCGCGTGCGGTACGGCTTTCGGAAAGCGCAGTACAGTGCTACTGGTACGACACAACCACGTATGAGTGCGTAGGACAGTGGTCGCGCTTGTTACCCGCCGCAGCCGTCGTGCGAATGGTTTGATTAATGGACGATAATCTCATACGATTATGTGGTCATTGCAATAAGCGTAAATCGCGGACGAGACGTGTCGCCAGCGATAAATCCTCTTCCTCACTGCAGTCACGGTACCGCGAACGGACTAGTTTCGTACGCACGCGCGTGTGATTTCGAAGTGGGTACAACACGTTTCGGCGGCGCTGCAGGTATATACGACCATACGGGTATACACCATAGGTATTAGGTACTACGCGAGTACCTCTTGCTGGACGAGGTGGGTGGGAGCAGCCGTCTGGCGCCTGTACGGTCCAGTCCGATTTTCCCTTTTTTTACTCTCCACCGACACGGGTATTATATTTTATTGTATTTTATATAATATATATAGTGATAAACGATAGTCGACGGATAAATCATATAGAGTAGTTACGCGTATAAGGAATACAACAACAATATTATTATATTATATTATTATGTGCATAGCAGTTTAGGTACGAACTACTATACCTAAGTGTATAACGTGATGATTGTGTGCACTCTTTTCTCGTACCCCGATTATCCACCCTCCACTCGGGCTTATAATAGGTAAGCGACTCAATGAAGAGAATATAACTAGTTTTTATATGCATATGATGCATATTGAGTCGACCAAAAAAAATAGCATTATATTTATGGATATATACCTATATAATGTGCATATGGAAAAAAAATAGTGCATCCTGCAGCCCATATTGACCACGCGGATATGCCGTTGATTTGTCGACTCGTTCTGCACCTGCAGACTGCTGCAATATAAGAAACGGAATTTGATTTTAATTTTTAAAACAATCTCGAATAGGTCGTAATAATATTATTTATGTCTTTCGATTTCCGTAATTAAACCAGTGTGCTATATCTACAATTCTACGAATCCGTGGAAAAAATCCCCTCACTACAATATTACTCATGTCTCACAACCACATGAAAATGATTGAACAAATATTTTTTAAACGCTAATTAGTAGCCAGTAGGTATCTATAATTACCACATTATTAATATTTAATTAAAAATAGATCTATTATAAATTATACTACATTATATCATTCAAAAAATTAATCCTTGAAATAAAATATTACGTTTTCTATAACATTTTGACGATAATGTATAAGATATAAGAACTTAAAATATTACCTATGGTTAACATGGAATGTACAATGTACACCAAACTACAATATCAAAATATGATGATAGTAATAGACACCGAATAAATAATGTTACAGAAGAATGGAACAATCGATTTTCCCATTTAATTGGTATTAAACCACAGTTTAGCATTTAATAAGAAAAATGAAATATGAGGTTGCTGCGGATTATGCAAAATTAGCATTGCATGATGTTGGAGAAAGCAATAAAAAAAACTACCAAACATGGGCAAAAGAAGACAGCGGAAACAAGATGACAAGAATAGTTTATGCCAGGTTTGTAAGTGGAAAAATAAATATTATAGATTTTTTGAATTTGGTAAACCATAATATTAGAAAACAACCTAATAATTAACTGAGTAGTGAGTCCCTATTCATTTTTCTATATTTGCTATATTTTTAACTTATTAAACTAATTAACTATTTCTAACTATTGTTTGGTAATTATTTTATTATTATTATTACCTATATTTTGTATTATTTACTTATCGATCGACGATCATGCTAATTATACGCTAATATATGCTAATTGTGTAAAGGTGAGATGTGAGATGTGAGGTATTCACTATAATAATTTATAACTATTGTTTGATAATTTTTTCATTTTTATTTAATAATCTTTTAAATATTGCATCTATATACAAAGTAAAACATGTAAATTGGCTCCTAATAATATTATATTTACATTAACGCCAAAATACTATAGGAAACATAATATTTTCAATTTTAAATCCTTAGCTTTACAAATATAAAATTTTCTACATTTTAAACTAATTTGCAAAATTTGGTGGTTAACATTTTACAGAATTATACATAACAGTCATAACACATAGTCGAAATATAAAACAAAATATTATTCATAGTAAGATTATTTATACTATCATTCATTTTCTAATATTAATAATGTGGTAATTATAGATACTGATTAGCGTTTCAAAAATATTTGTTCAATCCTTTTTCATGTGGTTATGAGTAATATTGTAGTCTATAGGGATTTTTATTCCGAGATTACCCAATTCTACATGCTATATATTGTCGGCGCCTGTGCTCATTTTTGTACAATAAAAACTGCAACAAAGACGTCTATACTAAATTTAATGGGTTTAGGTAAAGACCGGCCGCTCCCTGCAAAATTATATTTTATAAAATATGTCCTCGGCATTTCGTGCAGAAGCAACGGTCCAGTGACCAGTGTGGTATAGTATTTGTCCCGCCGTACTGTCGCCATTTGCCATCCCCATACCAATCGTAACCTCCTGACTGCTGATCGTTTAAACAAAACCGGCTCTCATATTTTGATGTACATCGTGCATCTCTATTATATGCTTATATTTGTACAGGGACACAGGGTAGAAATATTTCTCCAACACTGTTCAGTGATTAATATTTGCTTCATTTTTCATTTAATTGTAATTATATTTTTGTTAGGATGATGGGTTAGGTGGGTGATTGTTTATGGTGTTAACCGACCCCCAGATGCCAGTTGTATAGTTTTAAATAAATTATGTGCTACAACTGCAGGAGTCGTCCACAATTTTAGATTTTTTAAAAAGTGGGAGAAAATAGTACAACCTTTAATAAATTCTTGTACCATTGCCTAAAATAATAAAATATATACAAATATACAATATTAGTATATATTTACTATATTTTACTATATATTATACTATAAAATAGTGTATTTAATCAATGCTACTACGCTAGTATATTAGTGTAGGTATTATACATATTGACAATTATATAGAATGTAGATATGGTCATATATGGCATCCATATTCAATAGCGCACACTTGTTTTACAAACAAAAAATTGTGATAAGTTAACAAATATAGGTAGGTAGGTACCTAACAAGTAACAACTAAATTTGTGCTCTCATTGGCGGGAAAATGGTTTAAAGCACTTTAAACACTGAGTCTGAGTGGACTATTATTTTTATTTGTATGGCGTTGTATTCAAATTTTAATTCGGGTGATATAATAATTTTACATCTGATTGTTATGTATAATGATTTCATTAGACATTAATCCATTATGCTCCTCCTCCATTTATAGCTCCTAGAAAGTTCTCCAGCCAAAGACATGAAGTTTTAAGATAATGGATCGATGTCAAATAGGTATAGGTCCTCAAATACCTACTTACACATCTATATAAATATAATAATTCTTAAGACAAAATTGTTAAATCGTCCTACTACAAACAAATGTAAAATTTCACACATAATTTTGTGGCAAAGATATATTTTTCATTAATTATACAAAACTTATTGTCGAAAATCAGCAATTTCGCAAAAATAAAATGTATTCTTGGATCCAGGGACGGCTCAAAGGAGGTAAATTTGAATCACGTGATTCACAAAAATATATTAATATTTGGGTAATGGGTATGGGTATCCTATGGTTGGAAAAGGTAGTTTGAACAATATTAAAAGGTAATTAAAGCATTATTTTTCCAATAACAACTTATATGAGTATAGGTATATGTAGTATAATATACTTATTCAGTATTCACTATTTGAAGATCAGTGAACAAATGTTTAGGATGGGTTGTGTAAAAATATTTAATGTGAGTCATGGAAAAAAAAGTTCAAGCTGCCACTATGTTCTTCTATATAATATAAATATGTTTTGTGTACTAAGACAATCCTCTTTTTTTAAATTGTCTACCCTGCGAGTGTTAATATTATTTTACTTGCGTATATTGTACTAACAGTCTGTTATAGACGATAAGAATACAACTGGATTAAGAATGACAGTAACCTAACGACAGTATATTAGTATGTACTTTTATGATGTATTATACTATGTGTTCCACATATAATAATAATAATAATACATCGTTTGGTGGGCTGTGGCGCCAGGCACTACAGGGACCTGTTGAGTCTTTCATATGTATAGTATAAATGTATAATATATATTATTGTGTACGTACGGCGGCGAACAGCACGAATGCACGATGTTATTGTGATGAGAATGTGCGTTTTGAAATTCGAACCATTCATAGCCGGTCGGCGAGGGTTTCGTACACATTTTTGGCGCCGATAATATACTTACCGCTTGGTGCGTATATTATAACGTATATAGTGGACGGGACTATTATATATTATAATATGCTATGTATACAATATCCACGTGTCTCGTGTCTCGCTCTATTTTTATGTCTTTTTTCAGTACCTAAATGGCTACATCCATGCATCCATGTGTTAGGATTTAAATGGGATTATTTTATTTATATATTATGTACCTACAAAATATATATATATATGCACACTGCACACACATAACACGTAGGTATAATAAGCATTTATACCACAGTAATCGTTATTCGAATTTTATGATTATTTATTCTTTGCACGATTCCATATGATAGATAGTATAATATTTTAGTATGTATAAAATAAAATAAACAAACGATTTATTAATTTAACCGATCAGATAGATATAATTATATTTAATATTATGTTACTAATTTCAACATAAAAACATTTATAATTGAATCATTACTTATTATAACAATCAACATGTAATAGGTAACATAATGTTTAAACATGTTTATGGCCTATGGGGAAGGGGTGACGGGCATTTCCGGTAGTACGAAAAAATTCCTCCTGCCATTGCCGAAAAGATATAACTCGTGTTTTTTATTTTTGATCCATTATACATTTTATACTTAATATTTTATAATCTTATTTGTAATAAATAATAATGCTTAACATAATAGCACACCACTATTATTATGTTATTTATTTGCCATTTATCGACAAAATATAATGACATTTACGATAATATTTTACTCGACGTATATAACTATAGACCTTTTAATTATAGACTGGCCCATCCTATATCAAAAGCATTGATAGTCACGAGCCGATACGGCACAATGATGCAGCCCGTTTAGTATAAATATATAGATATACATACATTGTACAATTGTACATTTGTACCGTATCAGAGTAACTAGCAGTAACCGAAAAGCGCCACCTTTTTTGACTAATTGGAAACGTGATGAAGGCCGGGTCCGGTTAAAAGTAAAAGGTCTATATTGTGTAGAACACAAGTATTACACGATAACATATTATGTAGCTTATTTAAAAGTATGATATAATCATGTGTGAGACGCTATAGTTAAATACAAACACGCAGTTATCGTCGTGTTTTCTGTCTGAGGAGGAGGAATTGGACATCAAACGTTAAGACAGCTTATTAAAAAGCCACTTACAAACTAGAAAAAAGGTTTAGAATCATTTAGTTATCATAGCTCCCTATAGTATTATAAAACTTCATTATTAAAATCAAATATGGGAGCAGAAATTGATAAATAAAACATTTTATTGGTTGATTTACAAATTTCGGAACAATTGGATTTCATTAATGAAAGTAAAAAATGTTTGATTCATACAATCAACAAACATATAAGAAAATGTAATAATATGTGGCCGGCAGTGCCCTTATTCATGCTTCAAATTATTTAGGCGAAATAATCTCCGAAGAACCAGTAACTAACCATGGTAATTTTCGGGCTCTTTTAAGATATCGAGCAAAACATTGACGAATAGCTTAGTAGGTACATTCATCAAAAAACGCAATGTACATTAGTAACCTAAGCTATATTACACAAACTTACTATCATCTTTCATAATTGAATTAAAAACAGATTGTTAAACTTAAACGAATCAATAAATCTCAAACTTTTTCAATAACAGCAGATGAAATTGTTGATGTGACCACATATACATGTCAAATTCACCGTCAAATATTTTAATGTTGGCTGGAAATTATGTTGAAAATATTGATTATTTTAATACATCTTTAACAGAATTCCCTGTTCAAATCTTAAGATATATCAAATCATATTACATAATGAATAAATTAGTTAAATAAGTCAATATAGAGAAATAAAATAAATTATGAGGTCTTTTGTTTTCTTTTTTTGCTTCTTTCTTATTATGTATTACTATACATGTATACTTTTTGATTTATTTATATAAATGCTGTAAATTAATATATATCATAGCTATAAATATTTTTTATTATATAATATAAAAAAAAATGTAATTTGGAATTATATTTCCGTTACCTAATAAAGATTATTATTGCCGGCATAGAGCAAGTTTCAATTTGATCACGGGCGTACAGTATTTGAATTATTACGATTTACAATAGAAAATTCAAAATATATGAAGATTTTTTAAGCTTTTTTTCTGTCGTAGATGAAACAAGAAAGGTTTATCAAATTTTATTTTGAAATCGCTTAAATATTGACTATGTGTGTTTATTTGGACAAGGTTATGACGGGACTAGTACTATGCTACTATAGTATACTCATATATGAGTGGTGAATTTCACGGAGTTCAAGCATATATCAAAGAAAAGTATAATTTAGTTCTCTATAATAGAAATGGATGCATCCATTAGTGACCTACTCAATCTCGAGGAACACTCGCATATTCGATACTGTAAAGCAGAGTGGTTACCGCTAGGGAACAACTATTTTTTTTTTTAAACTTTAGATGAGCATCGAGTGCAGAGACACAGAGCAGTTAACCAACAAAAGTAAACTTGTGTCAATCTCTACACCACTCAACAAAACTTTAAACTTTATTACCATGTGATAGATATTCCCAGGGCCGTATTAAGGGACAATGTATGGGGGAGCAAATATAAATATGCCGCCCCTAATCTAGTATACGCCTTTTTTTACAAGCAAATAACCAAAAAAAAATTTTATCGCTACGCTCGAACAAACGTTAGGTATACAATATACTACCAAAAAAACTATATGCTTACTTACTCATTAGTAATCTACTTATCTACTCTTGCTATTGTCTTATAGAATATATTTAAACACATGAACTAGATACAATTTATGCAAATTAATAAATAAATTATTACGTATAGTACATGTCTACATATCATTATTAATTTCAAACAGATGTCTCGTGGTATCTGGTATATTCTATACCTAGCTAATAGCTATGAATTATTTTAATGATAAATGACTAGGAATACTATGTTAAAATTTTAAATATAATATAACAATAACATTACCTATCCTAAAAATTGAACAAGTTCAAAACTTTTGTTATTTCTTGTATAAATAAATAGTATAGATACAAATGATAGGAAATTAATACACATAAATAAATACATCATGTCTTTTAATTATTATTATTATTATTTGCTTTATTTAAAGTCTTTCTTGCGAATTTTTACAGATAAAAATTTTTGAATTGTATCAGACCAGTCTATATTTCTAAGAATATCATTTTCTATGCATAATAGTGTCAAAGAAGAAGTTTTGTCCTGAGAAAGTGTTGATCGTAGGTAATTTTTTATTCTTCTAAGGACAGAGAATGATCGCTCACCACTTGCGTTGGAACATGGCATACATGCATATATCCTTAAAACAACTAAAACATTTGGAAAAGTTAATGCCAAAGGGGAGTTGGATAGTTTTTGGAATAAACCGTTTATTGTTAAATCTTCTTTTCCAAATGAAATAGCAATTTTTTTAAATTGTACTATTTCTTCAATAAATGATGTGTCTATATCTTCGTTGTATTTATTTACAATATGCAATGCCTTCTTGCGTAGTGTCAAAGAATCTAAATTAGTTAAGCTACTTAAGAATCCAAAATTTGAATGGACATTTATATATGCTTTTTTCCTTTCACATAAATTTGAAGCTAAAGTGTCAATTATAACATAAAAAGTATCATTCTTCATTTTATCATCTCCATGATGTATAGTATCTATAGAATTTGAATCATCAAAATGTCTTTTCTTCTTTATAACCCTTGATTTTTCCCATGAAAATGTTAATTTCCCACATAGTTCTTTAGATTTGTTCAAAATGTCATCAAATAATTTTCTATAATCTTGTACATACAATTCTAATGATTCATATAATGAAACAACAATAGATAAATTTATATCTTTTGACTGTGATAAAATGTACACTTACCTTTAACTTAAAATAGTTATCTAATTTCTTGGTTCTTTTGTTTAATTGTTCTTCACGTTCTTTTTTTGCTTTCGATATTCGTTTATATTGGGAACCGCTTAACCTTATACGTTTTAAGTTATTAGGCATTTTAAAAATATTTTTATCGTACAGTTTATGTTTATTAGTATAACACGTGATTAATAAACACAATAGTAAGTCATCAGTACACTGACTACCCTGTCGAGATCGTCTACTACTGACTAGTGACTACTCGTCTGTCAAGACTATGATATTATTATAACGATAAAAGTTTATTGAATTGAATATTATAATCGAACAAGCTATACAGATTCGTAGTAGGTACTGCAGTAGTAGGTACAATGGTCAATGGTACATAGCAATATCGTATGCGGGTAGCTTCGTGCCCCGGCGGCGGTTATAATTGACTGATGTCAATATAATATAATATATATAATATTATATAGTGAATAGTGATAATACTAAAAATAGTACGATTAGTACGTAGCCACGTAGGTACTAGGTATTACAAAAATAAGGTCCATAAACAGAGTTCTCTCCCAATTAGGTAATAAGTACTATTGTTCTAATATTAGATTCCATTACGATATTAAATATTCCGACAATTGACATCGTAAATTCTTAAACTAAAATAATTAATATTTATTCTACTAAATATTTTATTTTTATTATATTACAAATAACATTATCGACTTTTTTTTGCCGCCCCTGCCGCAGTGCCGCCTGGAGCAACTGCTCCTTTTGCCCCCCCCTTGATGCGCCCCTGGATATTCCATTTGTATACAGGTATCAAAATACTAAAAAAATATTCTACTTTGAAATATGCAATTGAAAATGTACGTTGTCATTCAAAGTAAAAACGCAAAAATTATAATAGGGGATAAAAAAAGTACAAACTAGGTATATGATTTTTTTTCTTAATTTCATGTTGTATAATGTATACTGCAATGAATGATATATCAAATTATTGTAAAAAAATTATATGCTCAAAAAAGTTTAATTTATTTCAAAATTATGAGTAGACATGTAAATGGATTACGGTATAAATAAATATTTTATACAAAAATATAATATATATCTTATTGCCGGGGTCGATGGAAGTCCGCATCTCCTATTGGTGCTCGGCAATGTGACCGGACAGGGGCACCCGGCTCTCGGAACCAGAATTCCTGCCCTCTACGGACTTGAAATCTCCAGTTGCGCAGTAACGACAGTTACAAATTATCAGTGATGCTAGAAAATATTATAATATATATACTTTTACTCGTTAAAATTGATTTTAATATGTAATTTCATCCAAATTCGAACCTTAAAATGTCTGTAAAAAATAACTGTGTTTATATATTTTTTAGATTTTTTGTTTACAGTATGTACTATTTATTAGAATCTTTATTTTAAATTTGCAATCCTTAGTCATAAAAACTGACCATTTTATAATTGTTTAATTACAATGATTGATAATATTCGAGATTCTGATGAATTTTGTCAAAATTCGAATTTCAAATGCTTATAAAAAAAATGTGTGCCTATGTATTTTTAATATTTTTCAATTGCTTTTGTAACAATATATCAGGAGCCTTGTATTACATTTTCATTATTTTTTGCCCAACAAATAAAAAATAAAAATGTATTGGTATATATAAAAAAAAAACTAAAAAAATTTAAAATTTAAATGATCCGTAAAAAGCTCAAAAACAGTCAAAACATATTCAAAATTAGATGGTGTATAGAAAATGCTTATATAAACATTCAGTGAAATTTTCATGCATCTACAGTTATTAGTTTTTGAATTGCAACAAAATAAGAAAATCGCTACATGAGAAATCGAATGAATATCTAATCTTGTAAAAATTTGAACTTAAAATGCTCATAAAAATGTATTTTGACTTCCTTATAAACATTTTTTTATTGATAAAATTAGGCAAACTTATGAGGAATCTTGTATTAAATTTTCAAACCTTAGATTTAAAAAGAAAAATTTTTATGAATTTCTACCTCAAAATAAATTGCACATTTTTGTGATTTTTACGTATTTTGTCAATATTTGAACTTTAAATGCTTATAAAAAAAATTTGGGACTACGGATTTTTAATATTTCTCATATATTATTCTAACAATCTATTAGGAGCCTTGTATTACATTTTCAAGTTTTTTTACCCAACAAATAAAGTTTTATAGAAATCCATAGAAAAAAACCTAAAAAAATTGGAAAATTAAAATGTCCGTAAACAGCTCAAGATAAATCAAAATATTTTAAAAATGTTAAGGTGTATAAAAAATGGGGTAATATAAACATTCAGTCAAAATGTCATGTATCTACGGTCATTTCTTTTAGAGTTATATCAAAAACCAAAATCGATTTTGTCGAAAATTGGTTTTCCGGAAAAATGCCCTTTTCCCTTAATTTTTCATTTGTTTTCACGGTGCTTTAGAAAACTACTGGGAAATGTTAACTTTTGACTTCCTAAAGTACCACCTAGATTGACTTTCCTATCAGAAAAGGTACTGTTGAAGAAAATCGAAGCATTTTTACTGTCCTAAAAGGTGATGACAGACACAAATATACAAAAATAAAAAAAAATAAAAATAAAAACACATCATTGTAAAATCAATACATTCATCGCTCCGCTGAGAATCTAAAATAAATGTCAACAACATAATTTTTTTTTTTAAGTGTTTTTTTAACATTTTAAATAGCTCTCATTCAGTCAATATTGGATTGAGATTTGAGAGTAGCGTAGTTGTCAGATCAAAATTACTTAAAAAAAATCCGTTAATCCGAAAATGATATTCAAAATAGGGGTTGCCATCAAAAAAAAGTGAAGTTGTGTTGCGCATGCGCAAAATACGTGAGTAAAAAAAGTTGTAAGTCATCGAAATTAAAGATCCAATAGACTAATTTAATGTCCCGAAAACAAAATTGAAAAATATATACAGGGTAATGTGTACCCTGTTTCTGCGGATAACGGTATATATTTTTTATGGCACGCTCGAAATTAAAAAGCTATTTTTTGACGTTTTTTGAACATGTTCTAAAGTTTTGCCACGCTTGCCCTAGACGATAGATGAGCCACGTTAGATGAGTGCAATGACGTGGTTCTGGCGGCAGAGTGCACACTGAGAGAATGGGACAAGCGACACGACCGACGAAAACAATCCCTCCCGGTACTACCGTGTTGGCCATACCTCGCAGTCATGCTGTGCAACTTCCCTACCCCGATGCTTACCATAGTGGGCGTAAACGCCACGGCTAGTTTTAGGGGAAACTATAGTTACTAGTATAAATAATCCTAACCGGGCACCCGGGAAAACCGGCCTACCGAGCGCCGGCAAGCTCATATCACTAAATTAAAATCAAAGCGAGAAAACGTGGGCTACCACCGCACCATCCCGCTTTGTCGAGGGGGGCAAAAGGTTTTCCAGTTCCTGGATTACAGGAATCCAAACTGTACCACGGGAAGTCAGAGGGCAGCCCCGTGACAATCCGATTTCTACTCCGGTCTCGGCCGCCGGCCAGTGACATCCATACCGCACGCGCACAACAATGATGCGTCGTTCGGATCGAGCCCGACGCCTGATTTTTGCCCGCTACCGGCCACTGTATGCCGTCATTGCATGAGGTCGGTATCATAGCTAAAAATTTAAAATTTAAAACAAGGTTCCATGTACGTAGGTTATTCTGTAACTAAAAATATATAATCACACAGATTTTTTTTATAGTTATTTTATGATCAAATTTGGACGAAATTACATATTAAATACCTAACCAAGAATAACGATTTAGTTATTTTGTTGTAAATTTATAATATTCAACTTACCGGATACCGTATTAATAATAAGAAATAACAATATAAATATAATATAAAATATCTACACTGACAAACCGTCTCAGCTCAGAATCGTTTTTTGTATACAATACAATGATACTATACCATTAAATTCAAATTTAATACCATCCATTATACAGTGACCCACTTGTATCCTACTGTAAGCAGAGCGGCATCGACTTACCCGTCCTTTTTTTTGTTCTGTATTTTTTGAACTGTTATAATGTTTTTTTAATGCATTAAATTAACAATCCTAATTAATTATTTCTAACCATTTGTATAAAATATAATGTTTGTACGCCTATATGTTACGACGGTGGCTGTTTACAAAGTATAAGCATTGATTTTAGAATAAACTGTGAATAATTTTATTCTAAAATCAATGGTATAAGTTATCGCTGAGATACTAAAAATATAAATAATAGTAGCAATGTATTCCTTATCAACTGGAAAAAGACGGTATAAAATAATATTATTGTTATAAATAGACACAACTCTACTTTGCTTGTATTAATCAAATCAAATAAGATTGTTATTAATAAGTTTGGTTTTTTTAGAATACAGTTTATACAAGGCCTGGGTTTGGTTAAAATAAATATCATCCACCCCCCTGAAAATGTAAAATTTAATTAGCGCCTATGATCATAAGTGGTACAAGATAATTTTGTCAAAAGAAAAGTTTGAATGATCTTATCGTTTTCATTCAAACTTCCTTGAACCAAATTAAAATAGTGTTAATATAAAAAAGTGGGTACTACTCTGCTGTAGATGTCTGGAAGGGTCGTTGTAATAGATATACTAAACTTGAATTCAATGATATAAAATGATTGTAGACGACATAAGATTCTGAGGGAATAGGTAGATGGCCTATAATATATTATTAAATATATTTTATGATATTGTCGTTATTTAAGGAGTTTAGTGAAAATTTCAAGTGTACTACGGTTATTTGTTTTTAATAAGAACAAAATAAGAATATCATTAGATGAGATTTCGTTATTATACTGATGAACGTCCAATGTCGTAGCAATATGAACTTCTATCATTCATAGAAAAATAATTCGACTTTCCGATATACTTTTTTTTTTTGTTAAAGGTATAGGAAACCTATTGCGAAACTTGTATTCAATTTTAAAATCTTAGATATATAAGATACATTATAAATTTTTATGAATAAAATCAAAATAATTTAATAATTTTTAATAAGTTTAAAAAGAAAACTAATAAAAAATCGAAATACCCTTGTGCAGTTATGCATATAATTAGTTGTTTTTTGTATACAAATATTTCTTAAGTGTTACAACAAAAAATAAAATCAATTTTTTCACAAACTGGTTCTGCATAAAAATCTGTTTTTTCTTAGTACTTCCCGATGCTTTTATAAAGTTTAGGGAATATTTTACTTTTGACCCCCTCCTTCAAATAAATAAAAGTACTAATATGAATCACTTACCTACCAGAAATGATGTTAAATAGAAAATCAAAGCACTTTTACTACCCTAAAAGATAATATCAGACGGAAACATATGTTTAAAAAAATTAATTAAAAACCACACATTATTGTAAAATTAATACATTCTCTGCTCAGAATCTAAAACAATTTTTTATTAAATAATTGTAATATTCTATTACTTTTTTAAATAATTTAAATACATCATCATATTACTATTTTTTCTATTTTAATACAAATTCTGAAAACTTTTCATGAGTAGTCTTTACAGGACTGTTTGATGGGGCCATGTGGGCCAAATAATACATTTATTATAATAAAATTGTAGCAATCGCTTGATTTATTAATGAACATCAAGTATTAATAGTATTATAATAAGAACCAGTTTTATATTAGTCACCTTTCTAATAAATTTAACAATTTGAACATTAAAAATTATTTATGTAAATTAAATTTTGATATTAGATTAAATTTTTATTATGATTAGTAATTACACCTGAAAAATAAATTTGGCATCTATATTTTAAAAATTATCCAATTTATAATTGTTTTAAAATATAATACCTTATAATATCAGTATATAACAAAAAATTAACACTAAATTACTTGTCTAATAAATGTAATTTATGTGTTGTGAAAAAAATGTAACACTAGCCAATATATTATTACTTTTACCAGTCACGAGGAAGACATCAGACATTTTTGTTTTCAAGAAATAAATAGAAAAAAATACATATAGAAGTATAATTGATTTAAAATTAACATTATGAGAAATACATTTAATGTTATAACAACCTTTATATATCTTTAGTATAAATAAAAATAGACTTTTACTCTATATAAAACTGGTACATTATAAATTAATTTCTTAAGATTGAAATATATAATTCCATTTTAGTAATTGTATATACTTTTAAATATAAAAAAATTGACCCAAATTTTTGCTAGGTAACTAATTTTAAAACCAGGAATTACAGTTTAAAATTATTTCATTATTAATTTCTATATATAATATGATTGTTAAGTTTATAATAGGAAATTTTACTTTAAATATGATTAAAAAAAATATAGGGTTTTAAACTTGTTTAGTTATCTAAATTTTTTTATTTTTTTATCAGGTAAGATATTTATTTTTTAAACATTTTATATAAATGTACAAAAAAACAGAAAATATATTCAAAGAACATTAATGTTATGAATATTTTTTTTATTATTATTAGTTAAGTTTTATAAATATTGTAGTCATTCATACATTTTTCCATGAAAATGTGCATTATCGTTGATTTCATCCACACAATCATTATTTAAGATGTTTTAAAATAATCATTGAGTTAATAAAGACTTGTTAGTAAGAGTACAATAATTCAATTTATAATAAATACTCGACAAATTGTGTTAATTATATTCACATAATACATTTATTGACCCAAATGTCTATACTTATATTATAATGGTATAAGGGTCATCAGTTTGAATAGTTTACCTTGTTAACGTTTTCTTATTTGATTTTAATGTCCGAACAGAAAGTAATCAAACGCAATTTTGTAATTCAAATAAAGTATCAGACCTAGTAGCAGCCAAAACCAACTCTTACTCTTAAGATCTTTTAAGGTAGTGTAAGATTGTTGTATTTTTGATACCTGCATTAATGGTCATGTTTACTAAAATTCCGCAAAATATTACAAGTTATAAGTCTTTGGATTTAAGAAGTTGACCAAATCGTACAAGACTCCGAGTTCACCCAAATCATTCACTTTGTAATAACTGCTCAGTATTGGATGGAATCCAAACATATAAAGTATTTGTTTCCCGATCAATTATTTCTTGACGGCCGTTAAACTGTTCAAAATTAGTTGATTCATCATCGTGACCATTATCTTGAGCTCGTAAATTGAGATTAAGAGGTGCACTAACTTCATCTGCAGTTAATATTTGATTGGAATCATGAGAGAAGTTTTCATGGTATTTAACATCTCCATCAGATTCTGCTGTTATTTTATCTTTATTCACTTCCAATTTAGTTAGATGGATACTCATGTCAGAAGATGTGACAATCCCACTCACTTGACCAGCATAACTATTAATTTGAACAGAGTTTACAACATCTTTCCTATGTACTACAGTATGTCGACGCATGTCTGAACGTACTCTGAATGCTTTACCACAAGTCTCACATTTATATGGTTTTTCACCTAATATAAAATATAAAATGAAAATTATGTATTACGAACTTCAACTATTAAATTATAGTAAATACTAATGTTCTGGGGCATTCAAGTTTTTAAATAGCACACTCTAGTTTTTCTTAAATTTTAATAGCTTGAGTTGAGTATGGGTTGATTAGTAATTGGAACAATTAGAAAATGATTAAATTAGAGCTTAAAAAAGATTATATTTAATATTTTTATATAACTTCTGTGGTATTACGTTTAAGAAATAATTTAAATACATGTGTAATTGTTGAACATGTAAGGAATTAATAGTTTTATTAGATTTTCAAAAGGAGTTCCCTGGAAATGTGTATAAGGTTTACTATTTCTGAGAAATTGGATAAAAACTATAATCTGCATGGAGAGGTGAAAAAAACTAGACATTATTATAGAAAATGTATTTAAAAGATAAATGGATTTTTAATTTATTATACTGATATATAAAGGAGAAATGGGGTATTATCATTGCTTTAGATATTTATTGTTTCACATTTTATATTTTATGGTTTTGTAGAGAAATTATTGAAAAAGTAGGCTGCTCTAAGAAGAAGTATAATATGGTAGAACATACAATATATATAACAGTTATCTATGAATTATCATAAGACATACCTGTGTGAATACGGCGATGATTTTGCAAATATGATGACGCACGAAAAGTTTTTTTGCAAAATTCACAAACATAATTTTTTTCTCCTGTATGTATTCGGCGATGCACAATCAAAGAGTATTTACGAGCAAAGTCTTTACCGCAAAATTCACATTGAAATTGTTTGGATTCAGAGTGCAATGAAGCAATATGATACTTAAGATCACCCCACTGTCGAAAATTTCGTCCACACCATTCACATTCAAATGGCTTATCTCCGGTGTGCAGCCGATTATGTACCTAGAAATATAATTACCAATACAAAAATTTTAATTAAGTATTTAATATTTTCATTATATGAATTAATTAATTATAAATACCTTAAGAGCACTGCTAGAGAAGAAACTCTTAGGACATAGTTTACAGCTATGTGGTCTTTTACCAGAATGCGATCTTAAATGATATAGTAGAGAATTACGATGATTGAACTTTCTTTTACATTGAGTGCATACAAGATTCTTTGATATATTTTTTTTCATTATTTGTTCTAATTCATCGGTATCGTCTTCCCAAGTGTGTTCCGCTCGACTGTTTTCACCATTATCATCGTTTCCATTTAACAAACAATTATTTTCTTCTTTTGGTTTAATCATAGGATCTTCATGATTTGTAATACCTTCACCATTGTACTCCCAACTGAAAAAAATTCAAGAGTTTATGTATAAATTATATTTATAAATATTAACTATATTACATTTGGTCTTGTATTGGTTGCTTTTCATCAGTTTCTGATTCGGTATCAGCTACACCAGGTACCATATGACGAATGCCTTCCATTAGATCTTCTGGATCAGAAAACTCTTCTAAACAGTCTTGTTTAACAGTAACAACAGTTGCAGGTTGTGGGTGTACAGAAGCCATATGAATTTCCAATGCTTTTAAACGTCGAAAATTTCTACCACAGAGATGACATGAAGGAAATGACTGCTGAAGTTGCGCAGCCAATATAGACCCATCAGATGAAAATATGCTATGTTTTTCATCCTCCATGCCCTCCTCTTCTGTTAACTAAAAATGTATATAACTGTTATATTATCATTTTTGTTTTATTATAATAATATTTTCATACAGTAGGTCGTTTGTTGAAGCAAAAACGGTTTGAAATTAAGTTAAACATTTCAGTTTTATTAAATTATACCTTATCAGCGTTTCCCAAACTGTAGGCTGTGAACATAAATTTAAAGTACTATAAATAAAACCGAAAATAATGATGGATATTAATTTGTATCACATAGGATATAGGCCATAGGAAAATACTATTCATTATATACTTATAAGTACATTGTCGAAATAGTTATGGTTAAAAATCAATTAAGAGATCTATAATCGAGTCGGTCAAACAACCGATAGTTAGTTTATTATTGTTTTTTATTTGTATTTTAATTAAGGTGCCCGCGATCATTTTTACCATCTCTAAGTGGTTAGGCGGATAACAATTTTGGGAAACACTACCTTATATTATTATACACATGAAATTGTAAAGTATTTTTTGTAGTGTGTTGGGAGAAACTACTCATCATACTTTAAGAGGATGTCAGCTCACTATTTGTTTTCTCTCTCTGACCCACGCACAACATATCAAATCTTTGCTATTGCTTTTAGTATTAGAGTAAATTCACCTATTACCAAACTTTAAGTTAAGAACATTACATGTGTTGCTATGTTGGTTATTTTATGATATTTTAATTCTTATGCAAGTTATGAGCATGTAAATTACTACAATTTAGTACTTTGAAATTGCACAGATAATGTTCTTAACTTAAGTTTAATAAATGGTGAATTTACTCAAATATTAAAAATAATACAGGTTGTTTCTGCTAAATGTACATTTGCTATGTTGTGCGTAAGTAAGAGAGAAAAAAAATATACATTTTTAGTTGATGAGTTTTTGCTTCAAGCTGACCAGGTTTAAATATACAAATAAATATATGACCTTACTCTATAACTTTGAAGTGGAGGGAGATCATGAAGTTCTGGTTGGTCTTCAATGGTTTCTTCAATAAATTGATTTTCAATATTATCTGCTGATTCTTGAACGTTGTGATTTTGATAATTTACATGATGTGGTGAAGTACCAGAGTCCGTGGTGACTACTATTACTTTACTTTGCTGTGGTTCATAATGCAATTTTAGATGTTCAAAAAACTTTATTTGATGTATAAAATGTTTATCACAGATCTCACATAAGAATGGCATTCGGCCACTAACTTTTTTAGGAGCATGTACTGATTTATGTGCCTACAAATAAAGTTTGGTTACATATATGTATACATTTATTTGACTTAGTAGTAATAAAAAAAAATCAATTACAGTAACTGCAGATTGAGAATTAAACTGTTCACCGCATTGTTTACATTTGTAACACTTTGAATGAATACTTCTCATTGGAGCCGGGGTGGTTTCTCTTTTGCGAAAACGTTTTTTGTGTGGTAAATTATTTTGTATTTCTGCATGGTAATCAGATTCTGAAGCTTCAACTTCTATTAAATTTTCAGGACTAATAATCTGTATAAAAGGCATTTAAATAAATAAATTTAAATTTAAATGTAAAATATATTTATGTATAATACTTGTTGATTATTGATATGACTTGAAGTTTGTGATGAATGTTTACTATTCGTGTTTAAATCAAAATCAGTACTATATAGATAGCTAGTCATAAGATGAGTGTCGTGATGGCCACCATCAACAAGAGATTTGTTCTGTTTAGCAAGCTCAGCAGCTAGTTCATTGGCTAATCGGTGGTCATCTTCAGTGAGAGTTGTAGATCCATCACCAGATAAAATATCATTTGTATCATAATACCCAGTTGTATGATGGGACAATTCTCCATTCTCATCTTAAATTATATTTATGTCAAGTTCTTTCGATGTTATCATTTTAAGTTGATACTTACCAATACGGAATTCTTCAGGCAAATTATGTTGGTCATTAACAAGTTGCTTACTATTTTCTTCAGATACATGTTGATGGCCATGTTCAGTAATATACTGATCTGCAGTTTCTAAAAATTCTCTCGATCTTTCATCCAATATATCATTATCCATAATTGGTATCTGATATGATAACAAAGTCACCTATTAAACATAAAACCAAGACATTTTTATACAGTTTTATTTATAAAAAAATATTTCTAATAGGTAGCACATTTAAATCAAATAAAAACTTAAAAAATGTGAATATTATTACTAATAGAATCATATCAATTTGTAGAATTTCAATAAATATAAGATAATTATAGTTAATTTTGGGGTTACAAGTTTAATATGACTAAACAAAAGACGTTATCAAGGTATTTGTAAACCTACTATTTCCTAATCTATACTTGTCATACTTAAATTTGAATAAACAAATATATTTAGACAATGGAAATTATTTGATTACATTGAGAATGGTTTTAACTTAATATAATTGAAAATTAATTATCAGTTATCACTGATGAAATATCATCAAAATTAATTTTTATAAGACAAGCATACACAAACAAAATATTGTCAACATAATTTCATTACAATCACAGTACTTGCTACGTTCCTTCAAACTATATAGTTCCATATGTAGTTTATGTCTGAAACATGCATGTATCACTTAGTGTCTTAATGAATATTAGGTTTTGCTATCACTTGAAGTGTAAATTTTTTTTTAAAACTTGATTACATAAATAACAACACACATAACTACCGGCGTAATCACAACCCAACAATTATAGGGACAATCTGTCGCAGATTCCAAATTGTTGGACCATTCTTACATACACTATAGTTCTGAAAGGATGAGTGCGAACATAGAGTACATTTTTTGCCAGTACCTAGGAATTATTATTATGATGCAAATGAATAGATGAGCAAAATGCGATGGACTGATTTTACTCACCGACAGCAGTGGTAATGCGACAAACCGAAAACAGTGGTCTGGGGATGGACACTTATTGGCTGTCTGGTGTCTGTACCACCGTCGCACCACATCTTTCCACCCAAACGTGCGGTGGCGATTCAACGTTCGCAAGCTGCTGTGCACGGCAGTCGGACATCGCGTGTATCGGTATTGGTAACAGCGGATTGGCAATTGCGGGTTTGCCACGATCGGGGGAAATGGACGGTCGAGAAAAACCGTTCGGAAATTTGCGACTATCGAATGTCGGTGCAGGTGTTCGGGACGAGTGCGCACTGCGCCGGATTGAAGATAAAGAGTATAACGGGTAGATAATGATTAAATAATAATAATAAAATTGTGTAATTAATTATTATACTAACGAAAAATATATGACAACAGCGCAAGAACCGTCTTCGAGGACGTTGAGAAGAATTCAATTCGATTTGGTCGCTTCGAAGGGGTCTAGTGGTGGCATTCTACGGTATAACTGTTATCTGTATAAGAGATTAAGATTTAAGAGAAAAATATAATATACCTATTGCATATTAATTATTATGTCTATGAATATAAATATATATTTTTGTATATGTATTCTGTATATTTTAACGACACACGTAGATATTAAAGTATAAACTAAATAGTAAATACTAATAGATGTATATTGTATCTAGTATTGTAAATATTAAGTATTTTTTTATGGAACAGCGTAGGTGATATATACACAATAAAAATAATTATTAAAGCATACAATCGGTGGTGGCCAAGAGGGGGTTCTTATAGTTGATTGTCAGGGGGGAGAGAGAACCACACGCGCTACTAAAGGCATCTAGCGTACAAATTGCGACGGACGACGCGGACCGATTTATTTTTCCCGATGAAACGACGATATTATACATAATAGGATAAATGTATAATATCACGACTGATAAACGAGCGCTGCCGCGATCCGGGTCAATTCTTCGAGTCGAGACACGTCTAGACTACATATAGTACACACTTATAATCTTATGTACCAGAGATTTATGAACCGGGAATCGCGATGACGACGGAGCTTTTTAGACTTACCGCGCCCGTCCGTCGTCTGAACGTCTAAGCTCCGCCGTCAGCCAGTGAAACTCCGGTGCGCTGCTGTGTATTTTTCTCAACTAATCCCCGCGTCCGAGATGTGACACGGCGCGGACACCTGTTGCTAATTTTCTGTTGCGAATTCCGGTCGTTAAGACTTCTCGTGTCGGCACCTCGTAATAATATGGCTACGATGGACAGCATACTCGTCGGTACGTACGTCAGTTGGTTTACCCAACCATTTTTCGACAAACGTGTCGCGGTCTTAATTGGTCGGTTCCCCAGTCTTAATGTTGTTCCTGCTCTCGGAGTATTTTCTTGTCTACATAGAGGATTACGCGTCAGAAGACGATCTTCGTTTCTTTTTTTAGTTTTGTTATTATATATCACTGTTTTCCAAAGTAAATTTACAACAATATTGATTGTCTATAAGTAGTGCACAACTTGGGGGGGGGGACGTGGGGGCACTGAGTATCCCAAATAATATTTCAAAAATTGTAGTACCTATATCCCTAGAAATTAGTATTATTTTTAAAGGGAACACACGGGACTTTTCATTGTTCTGCATTTTTATCAAAATATGCGAGATATCAACATAATATTTTATCTTATGGATTATTTCATAACCGTAGATCTACAAATTATAATACCTATGTAATGAAATAACTAGTATTTTTTTTTATTTAATTGATTGTTTATAAACAGTTTTCATATGATTTAAAGAGGGGTATTAGGGGGTATGAGTGTGGTGAAGATGCCCTTTTTTTAAAAGTAAACAGAGTCCCCCTACTTTCATTTTTCTAAGTCGAGCACCGTCTATAAGTTGTGTGGTTAAACATTCTGTATATTTGAGACATGATACATTTAAGATAATTTGTGCTCTGTATCTGTGGAAATAGTTTGGCCACAATAGAGCAATACAAATATTTATAAATTTGTAATTATTAATTGTTCATGTAGTTATGTTTATTATTTAAATGGAACAATTTGCAAAACATAGAAAAATGTGTTACTATTGATAAATCATTATCAAGTTTATTGTAACATGTGAGTTGCGGATCAGTGGCGCAACCAGAGAAGGGGTCCCCGGATAGAGGCCCCCCCTTGGGCCATACCAATAATGAGTGGGTATACTACCCAAGTAGTGTGAAAAACGTTTCATAATGTTCTAACAAATATGGACAATCCCTACTCCCATTGAAAAAGTTCTGGTTGTGCCACTGTTGGAAATACAGTTTAAGATATTCTATCTTAAATAATGGATGCAAATATAATTTTATATAAATTTATGTTTAACATTGAAGTTATGTCCAAAACTATTAGATTATTTAGGCATTGAGCCTAATAGATTAATAAGCTAAAAATATATGACTGCCTAGGTATTTCTATAAAGATAAATAGGTAAGATCATTTCATTTATACTGTCTTGTGAGTATGTGCTATGTGTGTTTGTAATTTTATGTTTTAAAGTAAACTATTTACATATAGTATTGTTTTTTACTAAAAATTTTAATATTTTTGTACAAACATTGATGATATTCAATTTTTATTCAAATTATAAAGTGATAATTAATTTAGATTCTGTAAGATTTGTGAATAGTGTTCTTAATGATTTCTGTCTTATTATTTGATGATTTAAAACATGTAGATTTGTTTTATTTAATGCCTACTGTTAATTTTAATGTTATCTTGTTAGTGTGTGGATTTGTTTGTCTAGTTCAATAATATATAGTTAGTTACAAATAAATATTTCTGCTTTATAATATAGATGAACGTGAAGATGTTCAAAAAAAAACATTTACCAAGTGGATAAATTCACAACTGTCAAAAGTGAGTTAATATATTTTTCTTGATAGATCTTATAAAGAATATTGTCATTCAATAAAATATATTGTTATAGGAAAATCATGAAGTCATATCTGACTTATTTTTGGATCTACAAAATGGTACTAAATTACTATATTTGTTAGAAATTCTAACTGGCATTCAAATTGTAAGTACTTGTATGTTGGATGTATATTTAATGTTCTGTTTGATGTATTATTTTTTTTTGTAGAAACCGGAAAAAGGATGTATGAGAGTTCACCATCTGAATAATGTAAATAAAGCATTACAAATATTGGAACAAAATAATGTAAGTATTACAAAAAACATTTTTCCTATTTATGAATACAAGTTTTTCGTTTTAAATTTTTTTGTGGCTATAAATTGATACCATTATTTTATTAATTTTTAGGTTAAATTGGTGAATATAAGTAGTAATGATATAGTTGATGGTAGTCCAAAACTAATTTTAGGATTAGTTTGGAGTATTATACTGCATTGGCAGGTAAATTAAACATTTATTATTTGTATTGCGTATAATTATTAACTAATAGTAAATTCTGTTAAATAAACCAATAAAATATGGTTTAAACTTTAAATAATTACTTATTGATAGTTTTTATTTTAATTATTAGGTTGATTGTCATTTGAAGGAATTAATGTCTGAATCACAGCAAACAAATTTAGAAAAGACACTATTGGCATGGTGTCGTAAAAATACAGAAGTAAGGATATTAATATACTATTTTATTCCAGGATGTAATTTTAAATCTTATGATAAATTTCAGGGTTATGATGTTGACATTAAAAATTTTACTACAAGTTGGTCAGATGGGTTAGCATTTAGTGCATTAATACATAAATTCAGATCTGATCTTTTGGATTATGATTCTGTTTTAAAACTACATCCGAATGCTAGACTTGAAAATATATTTTCTGCTGCTCATCAGAATTTAAATATTGAACGTTTATTAGATCCTGAAGGTACTTTATATACTATTAAATATTTATAATTTATATTAATTTGTATTCTTTTGTTTCATTTATTTAGATGTTAATACATCCATACCAGACAAAAAATCTATTATGATGTACGTAATGTGCTTGTTTCAAAGATTATCTCAATATTCATATGAAATGGGAGCTTCTAAGTCTAATATAGAAGTAAGAATTAAAATAAAAAAGTATTCTAATATTATTTTAATGATATAAAAAATGTATTTAGTATGAAGATAAATTTAAAAAGTCTGATGAAAGGCCATTAAGCATGTTAACAAATATTTCGGTTGAACTTGGTGGTTATCAAACTGCATTAGAAGAAGTTTTAACATGGTTACTAGAAGCTGAAGATCGTTTACACCAGTCAGAAAAAATACCTGAAGAACTGGAGGGAGTTAGGGAAATATTTCACATGCATGAAGTAAATTAATTTATTGTTAATGCATAAAAGATAAAATTAATATATTATTGATTTACAACTTTTGTTTGAAGAATTTTCTTATTGAATTGTCGCATCATCAAGAAGGAGTTGGTTCTATATTAGAAGAAGGGGCTAGAATGTTAGCTGATGGTGGTTTAACTGAAGAAGAAGAACAAGAAGTTCGTATTCAAATGAAATTGTTAAATTCGCGATGGGAAAAATTAAGAATTACTGCCATGGAAAGACAAACTAAGTAAGTGAAATAAATTTTTATTTAAATAAGGTTATTATTTATTTATTTCACTGTTACTATTATTTATATTTAGAATTCACGAATCTTTAATGGGGATCCAGCAAAAACAATTAGATGAGTTACGTTTGTGGCTAACACAAACTGAAGATCGTATATCACATTTGTCACAATCTGCAAAAATGAATGTGGACTGCTTACGTTCACAGCTTGAAGAACACTCTGCACTAAGAGCTGATTTAAGGAAACAGCAGCTATCAGTTGATTCATTATCTAATCTTGTGGTGGTAATAGATGAAAATACATTCCCTGATTCTGGTAAGTATTTTTGAGCTATTTGTAATTAATTTTTTATTTAATATTAATTTAGATATTCAGTATTCAATCTGAGATCGCCTTTCTACTAGCCTAGGAGCCCTCAAATATTTAATAGACACATAGCTCTCTTGGTATGAAAAAGTTTCAACACCTCTGGTATATAATAATAAATATGTTAGTTTACAAGATGGAACCCTATTAAATATAGAAAAACATTAGTAGTAAAAAGTTTATAATATACGGCATTACTTCTCGAAATGTTAATAACCTATTAACATCCTTTTTTTATGAATGGATATGGAAATAATTTACTGATATAAGTTTAGGACAAATTTTATCTTTTATTTGTTTAAATAATATATTGTTTTATAGTGCACGTGCAAATGGAAGATGAGTTATCTGCATTGGGCGAGCGTTGGGCTCACATTTGTAAATGGGCTGAAGAATATGGTGTTAAGTTACAGACATTATTAATGAAGTGTAGTCGTATTACAGAACAACTATCATGGTTACAATCATGGTTTGATTCGAAAGAAATAAATCTTAAACATATGGAATCTAAACATGTTACTGAAGTAGCAGAGATTTTGGATAGAATCAAACAGTTACAAGTAAAATATTTTACTACCTATAATTAACAAGTTTATTAATGCAATAAATAATGTGTTTATTATTATAGACTTTACGCCACCAAATGTCAAGTCAACAAAAAAATATTATTCATCTTCAAACTAAAATTCAGAGTTTGGAAGAAGAATTTTTGTATACAGAAGATTGTCCTTATTCAGAAAAAATAGAAACCCTACAAGACAGATGTGATGCTTTAGTACAAATTATTGAAGTACAAGCTCAAAGAGTATGTTTAATTAATTAATCACAATAAACTCCCTGGTAGAAATATTAAGATTCAGTTATAGCGTTTTCGATTTGACAAAATAATGTACACTGCAATTTCACTAGCACTACGCGAGTGTTGCACTAGTTTTCTACAAATCGAGTTAGATAAAAAACATTTTTATCAGATATACATAATAAGTATAGTTATAATGATAATAATATGATAAATAGGAAATTATATGATATTAAATTATTATGATAAATAATATTATATGCTATTTAAGCAAATTATAATACATCTCATTTTTTATAGAATTTAATGATTCCATTATTATCCAGTGGTGGATCCAGTGCTTAATTTTGGGGGGGGGGGAAGAGCAAAAATACAAAAAAGCTACATAATTGGCCAACCATAATGCAACTGTGGTGATTGTTGTGGGGGGGGAGAGGGGGATTTGAGCAAATGGTCCAGTTTTATTCACAGGACAAGGTCCAAACACAAATTAACTGAAGAATTTTTACCTGGGCTATTAGTATTGCATTTCCTATTTCTCCAATAAAAATTCAAAATTATAATAATATAATATACAACTAAACAACAAAAATATTACATTGGTTTTTCGGAAAAATATTTTTACTTTTAATAAAATGTTTGGATTATGAATTTATTTAAAAATCATAAGACATTAATATTTTAATATATGATAAAGTAATACAGAACTTGTCAAGTTATAAAACATAGAATTTTAAAACACAAAATTTAACAATAGTTTCTGTATATGAATTAAAAATTATTAACAATTTTAGATACTGGATGCTGGTTTTGAATTTGATTTAATATGCAACTCAAATTCAGAAAAACCAGATGAAAAACTTTTGGAAGACAATTCATTTGATGGTACTTTAAATATGTCTGATGTTGAGGTATATATTTTTATTCATTATGTGTTTTTATTTGTCTTAACTGCATATTTAACATGACATGATATAATGTATTTTTAAGGAACTTGGTTGGAAGCGTAGAAGGAAAGGTGGATCATTTCAAGAAGATGAATATGATAATGCTACATCAAACTTGAGTAATTGGTTAATAAGAACTCAAAAATTGCTTGATGAACCTTTAGAAGTAGAAGAGCAAGCGGCTCTATATGAAGATATAATGTCTGAAATTGACAGTCAAAAATCTCAGTTAGATTTTGCTAATAAATTTATTACAAACAGCGAAAGTAATGTTAATTTAATTTTAATTACTCAAATTATTAATTAACATTACTTGATAAATAATAATTTTTATTTTCCCTTAGGTTACAATACTCCATTTCCCAAAGTAGATCACTATAATACGTTATGTACAGAATTTAGTGATTTGGAAACTTCTTTGGTTATATTCAAAAATAAAATAAAATACAATCTTGAAAAAAAACAGACATCAAAAGAAATGAACAATTTAAAATTAATATTTGATGGATATTCTAAATGGCTGGATAGTGGAAATTGTACATTTGAACAAATAAAGGTTAGTGAAAGCATTCAAATGTAACTATAATAATTGACAACATCTGTAATTAAATAACACTCCTTTAGGTAAAATTAAAATCATTAAAATCTCTTGAAGAGCGTATTACAAAACTACATACACATAGTAAACTATTGGATTCCAATGACCCCATAAGAAATGAAGTTGAAAAATATGTATCTAGTTGGAATTCTTTGAACGAAAAGTATAATTATATATATATATATATATTAAATTCAAAAAAGGACAATACATTTTACAATAATTTTTTTTTTAGATTTTCTACCTATGAAATACAAGCAAAGTTATCACAAGAAACCAATTCTAACATAAAATTTAAAGAATCAAAAGAAGAGCTTACTGGCTGGATTAATAAACTGGAAGGTGTATTATTAGGTGAACCGGTTCTAATGAATTATTCAAAAGTTTTGACAAATCAATTAGAACAATTAAAAGAAATGCAAAAGTCAGTAAATGACCGTCGTGATACTTTAGAAATGGTAAATACACTTGGACAAGATATTTTAGAAAAGCTAAATAGTGAAATAGCTGCAGAACGATTAACTGAAGACCTTCAAGACTTAAATACAAGATGGAGTGATATTCCAGTACTGTTAGATGAACGAATTTTAAAGTTACAAAAAGGTATTTACTGTTTAGCATTTTTTAATAAATCAGTTTATATTAATTACTAATTAAACTATGTTTATTTTTAGATTTGTTTTTGGTCTTAGAATTAGAATCTAATTTTAGGACATTAGAAGATTTGATGGAACAAAGTGAAGATTTGTTCAATTATTATAATTCTCAAAGTGATCAACCAGATTTAAAAATGATAAATGTATGACAATAAAATAACTTAAAACATTTTAAATTAATATTTTATAATGTTATTATATAAATAAATAATTTATTTACAGGATGTCTGCGATTCTGTATCTCAATTATATGAGAAACTGCATGGTGATATGATAAATATATTTGAGTCATCAGTGGATACAAAATTTAAGATTGATATGAATCAGAAATTAGAATCTATTAAAGAAAAGTTAAATACAATTGTGAAATTTAAAGAAGATATTGCTATTGAAGGATTAAAAACTATAGAAAAAGTAATTTAATACAGATATAATATTACTTATCATTCGTGTATTTCAATTAGTATCATTTTTTATAATTATAATTTATTATCAAATATTAATTACCATTCTTCAGGATTTTACTGATATAAAAAAGTGTGTATCTGAAGTTGAAAAATGTCATTCATATCGAGAGAAGGATCCTGTAGGTTCAGCTGGTGAACTTATAAAATTAAAGAATAAATACCACACTCTGCATGACAAACTTTTGGAAAAAAAGTCAAAATTAGAAAAACTTGGTTAGTCTTAGTGTTAAATTGATATATTTATTTATTAAATAACTTAATACTTATCTTATGTAGAACTCAGTCAAGATGACAATGTTAAAATGTTAGTTTTAAAGTGGAATAAAGTTTATGATGGTGTGCAACTAATAAGAAACCGTTTGCAACAAGATGTACAACTTCACTCTGAGTTTAAAGGTTAGTTATTTATTGTTAATGCTGTTGACCTATGGAAAGTCTTAGTCTTTGTTTTCCAACTTTCACCACTAAAATTTAAACCCGTTTCCAACTCCACCCTAAAAAAAAAAAAAAATTCAATTTAAAAGTGAGGCCATAGAGTTAATTCTCTAGGTGAAAAACAACTGGGAGCTTATTTTGTTAATTTCATAAGATGTAACTTGTTTTTAAATTAAAATGTTATTATATCTAATAAAAGAAAAATGTATATTTATTATTACAAATTAGAGTTATAGACATAAACATGGAAGTTTCTTATTGGGGTTTATAAAAATAATATTTAAATCAACTAACTGTATAGAAATACACATACAAACGTTACCCAGGGCTTTTGGTACCGGCTGTGTGAGCTGAATATATTTTTTTATAAATTATGTATTATTTGTATGTATATAGTTTTAATGTCTCAAGAGAATGTATGGCTTGACAAATTAGATAAATGCCTTAAAAAAAGTGTAAAAACTATTGCAACTGATGCAGAAGAAATATCTGAAGAACTTGATGTAAGTATTTATTTACAATTTATTTTTCTAGAAAATTTAACCAATTTAGTTTAAACTCCTAAATGATTTATCTTTATAGCTACACAAATTTTCTCAAGTTTTTTTTAAGATTCTTGAATAATTTGTTTTTAGTTAAATGGATAATTAGAAATATTGATCTTAATATTTCATAAAAAAAACTAATTAAAAAAGAAATACACAATCATTTTTATTGAATTAATTAATTTTACAAAATACCAAGCTTTTGAATAAGTTATTAATCATATTTAATGTGTATTTATCTTTTTTAGGACTTAGAAAATTGCCTTAGAAATCATCCAGAATCCAGAGTTGATCGATTAAATGAAATCGGTGTAGTTTTATCAGATCACAATGTAATGGCATCTAGTATAAAAGTAGATTTAGCTAAAGTTACATCACGCTGCAAAAAACTTAAAACTCAAGTAATTATTTATTTTGTTATAGTTAAATATATTATTTATTTTTTATCTGGCATTGCTAATAACTAGGACTGCTTCAGTTTGCGCTTTTTCCTCCATTAAATTAAAATGTTTAATACTTAAAATACTCAAAGTACTATGTTAAAATCTTAACCAATAATCTCAAAATACAAAATATTAAATTTTTTCTTTTTAATGTTATACATTTATGTTAGGCAGAAGACAAAGTTAAACGTTTAGAAGAAAGCATTGAACAAACTCAAAAATCTGAAAATTGTATTGCTGAATTTCAACAATGGCTTGAAAATACTGATCAACAACTTACATCTCGGATTCAAAATGATTTCTCACCACAAGATCTACCTAATGATGTTGAAGTAGGTTAATTTATTTATAAATTAATAGATTTTGATCCAGCCGCTCATATATTTTATATTATTCTAAATATTTATTTACTGGAGGTGCTCAGGATTTAAAATATAAAAATCATCGATACTGGATTAAGAATTATTTAAAGTTTAAACCCTGTATAAGGAAATAATTGTTTTTATTGATAATAATTTGTTAACAAGAATACATTTTTTTAAACACTTAAAACTTTAAAGTAAAATTAATTATTCAACAGAATATGCGAGTATAATAAATTAACCACTTAATTATGTATGTTGAATATTGATAAAAAAATAAACTTACACTGGGGAAAAATTCCATATTTAAATATTAGAGATGAAAAACTAAGAAAACTATGAATTACTAAATTACCTGATGGACATAAAGTAAAAACCAAGTTTTTTTTCTTGCATAGTAATCCAGCGAGGTCACCAACTCAATATGCATATTGTTTCATGTCTTCAGTTTAAACTTCTCCAATACAATTTTATAGATACAAATTGATTAAGAATTACAATAGTATTACCATTGATTTTAAGATATATTATAAAATCTGTGGTAACGTGTTGGTTGGAGGATTATAAAACAAAAAAGATTATTGGACATTGTTTGTTTATAGTCGCTAAGATTGATCTCTTTCATTTTTATAGTTTGAATTTTTTTTCTAAATTCTAATTTAAAATATTTCTTGGAATTATTATTACAATAATCTAAATGTTTTGCTGTTTATTATAAATATTTTTTTATTATTAAGTAATAATAATAGTGTTATTTTTTAACATAGTTATGTACTTATGTTATTTTATTACTTTAAATTATGATCTAGTATTGTGTTATAATGAATAGAATTGATATGCATAAGATTATGACGAACAGCAGTTACATATGAATTTATCATACTATCTAAGCCTTTTATATTGATACTGATTTTTTATTTATTCCAAAGATTCTATTCAGCCGTTTACTGAGAGTCATATCTGATTCTTATTAACAAAAGTTATTAGTTCTGAATATAATTGTAAATATTTTTTATTGATTTCTGTGTACAACAGAGATTATCAAATGAGTTCCAAAATCAAGCTCAACTTTTGCATGATATGGAAGAACAAATTTGCAATTACGAAATAGCAAATAAAAAAGAAGTAGCAAATCGTTTGAAAGATCAACTATCTTTATTAAAAGTAAGCTTTAATTTAATATTTAACAATTTAAAATGTATTTAAATTATACAAGTTGATTATCTATTTTGATTTGTTTCTTACAATTTATTTTACCATAATTAATATAATTTCTTTAGTAAAACTGAAAGTATTCTTTTATAACTGTACTTTGGTCTAGTATACTTAAACATTGTAATGTTTATTTTACTGTATCGTTGTTTAGAAACGTTTCTATCAGCTGGAAGAGAAATTTGAAAGATATCAATCTCCTGGAGATTTACCAACTCGCGTCACTAGAGTGTTGAGAGAATTACAATCTATTGATAATACTATTTGTCTTTTAGAGCTGGCATCTGACGATCCTGATAGCATCAAAGGACAATTAGAACAATGTTTGGTAATTATAACTCGTGCTTAAATAGACTAATAGTATGATTATAATGTGTTTGCCATATTTATATTGTATTTAATTTATAATTAAAAATTTAAGAAAAACTCATTTAGAAAGTTACTTATTGTAAATAAATAAACGATTCAACACTTTCATTAAATTCATATCAATATAATACTATAATGTTATTGCTATTTTTTTTAGATATTATGTGACTTATTATTTACGACAGTAGACTTTATGATAAATTATAGTTATAATCATTAAAATTCTTCTTAACATATGTAATACATCTTTAACTAAAATCAGTTATAATTGTAAGATGATCATTTACAATTTTAGGAGTATAATTCTTCTTATTATACAAGATAAACTTAGAATAGGGCTTAGCATTGAATACAAAATTACAAACATTTGGTAAACACATGGTATTAGTTTATGTTTTAAAGTCAAACCACTTGAGAGTTTTGTTACTGGTAGCCTCCATCCTCATACTAAGTCACCATGTAAATAATTCTCCTTATACATTATATTTGTTTATTGTACAAATGTTTCAGAATGTTAATTTTTTATTTTAATTTGAAAAAAAAAGTCAAACTAAAATATCTTTTTTGTTTAAAAGTCCCTTGCAAAGTAAACCATATTTTATATAATACGTAAAACTGAATATTGATCGATTTATACAAATATTAACTAATGATGTTGATAGAAAAGTAAATTTTACTCTATGTTGGTCAAATAATAGATATTTTAGTTATTTAACACTTATAGGTAATAAAACATAGATCTTTATTTTATTTTTTTAACTAATACTTATTTAAAAAACAAATATTACAGAAAATGAGTTCTACATTAGAAAATTTAAAAGGTGAAGTAGAATTTGTAATAAGTTCAAATGAAACTTGTGAAAATCAACTACAGATAGAAACTATAAAACAGTTGTATTCCAAGGTAAGTTAAGTTTTGAGAAATAATTACTTCCATTATAATGTTATATTAGCTTTTATCTAAAATAAATTCCCCATGGTGGTTTTTTTTTTATTATTATTATGGCATAATGATAGAAAAAATATGATATCTATTTGGAAATCAATATATTTTTTACTATAGTTTTACTATGAAAAGCTTTTAAAAAGAGATTTAGCGTTATACTATTACAAAATAGAAAAATGTTCATGATGATCTACCTTGGAAAAAAATGGGCTCTTTACAACATTTGCTACCTAATCCATTTACATAAAATTCTCCTCTAATAATTTTCATTTGGTTTTTTTTTTATGATTTTTTGTTCAACAATTTAGTTTAAGAATTTTAATTTATCAAAAACTGAATTTTTTTGTTTAGTTGATGGCGGATCTTTATGATACAAAATATAAGCTAGAAAAAGGTTTAAATGCTTTAGATTTCCTTGACACTAATATTAATATTATGTCTAACTGGTTGACTGCAGTGGAACAAAAATTAGATGAATTTAAAAATACTGAATTACCTGAGAAAAATGCAGAAATTACAATGAAATTTATCAAAGTAAGATTCATAACTATTTTCTTTTTACAATGTACAATGTTAACTTGTATTTTTTAATAGCAGACATTAGATAAAGATGTTGAAAATTGGGAAAAAGTTAAAAATTCAATTTACGATCGTTATATTGAATTTAAATCCCTTAAAGATCCTTTATGCGATGATGATACATATTGTGAACGTTTTGATATAATTTCTAGTAGATGGCAATTAGTTATAAATAAACTTCATAATTATTCAACACTACTGAAGGTTAGTTAATAGGATGTATTAATTTTGCTTATAGCTATTATTTTGAAAATATCTATAATTTGTTGTTGTTTATTAATATATATTTTGTATGGATCTTAAACTAATATTATTTCAGAATTATTTGCAAACTTAAATCCCTCTCTTTACCAATGTAGAGGATAATTGTTAAATTATTTTTGAAATTAATTTTTCATTTTCATTAATTGAATAAAAATATACCAAATATTTTCAGGATATATCTACAATAACGACAAGAGAAAAATTAGAAGGTCAGTCTAATAAGTCCATACAATTTAAGGAAACATCTGTTCCTGAAATAAAAATTAGTGAAGAAGAAAATAAAAAAGACCATAAAGCATTATTGCAACATAATGAAGAAGACGATACATTTCAATTGACTAAAAACAGTATGTTATTTTCACAAGTATCACAAGTAGATCCCTCGGTTTTTCAATCTTTTGTAAAACCTAAATGTGAAAATAATACCCAAGAGTGTGTCATGGTTGAGATTAAAGAACATGAAATACTGAAGTCTAGTGTTATAAGTCATGGTGAAGTAACTGCAGTTCACCATGTAGTTCCTGAGGGTTATGCAGAAATGGTTGAGTTATCTGAGGATACAGAAACAGATGCAGATGAAACAGATGAGGAAAAATGGCCTCAAATTGTATACAGAAGAAAAAATACAGAAAAAAAATCGTGTTTGAGCCCTTGTGAAATTTTAGTCAAGCGACAAAAACTGGCATCAAATGATTCATTAAAGTCTAGTTTAGAAAGCTTACATAGTAATTTATTTATTTTTTTTTTAATTAGGTATTTTAAATCGTTTTCAATATATTTTATACTTTAGGCAAGGAGTATATTCCATCCTTAGAAGAAGAACAAGAAGAAAAGAATCTTATTGATTCTGTTTGTGTTAAAGTTAACAAAACTCATCATACCACTATAACTGCATGGCAAAGTCCAAAATCTGATAACCGTAAAGAAGTTATACTGCATAAAGAAATAGAATTGTTAGACACATACAGAATTATTGGAGCTGATTATGATGCTAAAGTTTCAAATGCATTGAAAAATGTTCCTGAAGATAATGATAGTTTTTATGGGAGTGATAAAGAAACTGATGATGTAGTATTATTTTCAGAAGACGAAGGACTCAATGATAAATATCCAGATTCTAGTTCATCAGATGATGAACAAATAACCAAGGTAAGTAAATTATTTTATGAACTCTTGAAATCAATTACTAAGAACCATTATTGGTTTTGAATTATGTTACTGAAATATTAATATAGTATTTAAAATTTTTTTAAATAATATCGACATAGTAACAGAGGTGTGCGTAGCGAATAGGTATAGCAGGCTTGGGCATACTCTGATTTTTAACATTAATAATATACCCAAAATGTGCATTTTTAAATTAAAAACATGAAATTATATATTTATGTTTTGTATTAATTAACCAAACAACCATATTATGTATATGATAAAAATTAAAAAAAGTTAGACAAGTGGTTACTGCTCTACTGTACAGTAGTTGTCGTGTATTTTGTTGTAAAGGATTTGATATATTTGAATTCAATGACAAATCATTGCATACAAAAAACGATTCTGAGCGGTGACATTATGTACGTTAACCTAACCTACATAATGATACCATTCAGTATGATACTTGTGTAAATAATCAAATTTACTGATTAAAAATAAAATTAATACAAATCAAAAATATCTCATGGCTATGAATAGCATAACTTTCTGGTGAACTTTTTTTCATATAGATAGAAAAACTTGTTGGGAATCTTCTATTAAAATGTCTGATTTAAGCTATGAAAAGAAAAACTATTATGAATTTCTAACTGAATAATAATTTACAAATATTGAAAACTTTATCATAGCTATCAATAGCTTAAAAAGAGTCAAAATATTTGGAAAATTTTACCATGTATGGAAAATACTAATATAAATATTAATAAATTTCAACATTTTATACATTTTTAGCTACAAAATCATTTTTAAATTTTGTCAAAATTCAATGTTTATAAAAAAAATGTACGTGTATGTATTTTTAATATTTGTCAACTGCTATTGTAACAATATATCAGGAGCCTTATATTAATTTTTCACGTTTTTTGACCCAACAAAAATATTTTACTGACATTTATAGGAAAATAAACTAGAAATAAAATAAAATGGAAACAGATTATGTCCGTAAATAGTTCAAAACAAATAAAACAATTTTGAAAATGTTATCATGTATAAAATATGCTAATGTAAGCATTCAGTCAAAATGTTATGTATCTACAGTTATTTGTTCTAGAGTTTACCAGAAACTAAAACCGATTTTGTGTAAAACTTCCCATTTTTCCATTTCTATTTTGTTTTTCCCGGCGCTTTCTATGACCTCCCCATTTAACTAGATTCACTTTCCCATCAAACAAAGTACTGAAGTTGAAAATCTTAGGTTTATTTCAACTCCTTATCTACACAGACACAAATGAAAAAAAAAACATATCATTGTAAAATCAATACATCCATCGTTCCGCTCAGAATCTGAAAATTGAAAATGTATTTTATATATTACTTTATTTTTGTGTCTGTCATCACCGTTCGGGGTAGTAAAACTGCTTTAATTTTCTTCAACAGTATCTTGTTTGATGGGAAAGTGAATATATTTGGTGCATTCTGAAGGTCAAAATTAAAAATTCCCAATTGTCTTCAAAAGCCCCGGGAAAAACTTCCGTAAATAGTTCAAAATATACAAAATATTTTGAAAATGTTAACTTGTATAAAAAATGCTAATGTAAATATCCAGTTAACAATTCATTAATCTACAGTCATTTGTTCTAGAGAAACATAAATCAAAATCTATTTTGCGTAAAAATCACCGTTTTTCCTTAAATTTAATTTTGTTTTTCCCTGCGCTTTCTAAGGCTACTGGTAATTTATGAAATTTTGACCTCCCCAATGCATCAACTAGATTCAATTTCCCATGAAACAAGATACTGTTGAAGGAAATCTAAGCAGTTCTACTGCCCCAAACAGTGATGACAGACACAAAAATTGTAAAATCAATACATTCATTACATGAAAAATGTATAAAGTGTTCAAATTTTATACCTATAAAATAATAAATTTCTTTATTTACAAAAATACCATCAATTAATAACTTATTAATATATCATAGGCTGACTGGCCGTCTTCAGTTAAAATCGTTTTTTTATACAATGATTTTATATCATTGAATTCAAATGTAACACCATTGATTATAGTGACCCACTTGTAACCTACTGTACAGCAGTGCGACACCCACTTACTCGCTTTTTATACTTTACTTTTACTAACTTTTAATTTCACCAATAAAATAAAAATGAAAATGTCTTATATTTATTATAAGATTCACAGATAAAAAAAAAAATATAGGTAATATTATATAGCTAACAAGTAATAACCAATAAGTATACAATGAGTATTATAAACAAATAATTGTAAAATGCCTTTCAAATTGTTTTACTATCCTTATAGGAATAAAACTACATTACATTTTATATTAATTATATAATTCAATTATTATGTAATCATAGTTAGTTAATATTTTAAAATAATTTATTTTACTATTATTGTTGTACAAAATACATACAAGTTTTTATAAAATTGACAAATAAAATTTTTGTTATGTATTAACTAATAATATATTGAAATTAGGTGATTAGAATTGTATAGTGAATATTGAATTAATTAATAATAAATCAGAGTCCATGGTCACTTAGGTGTGTAGTAATATAACCAGTTATGAGTGTGTGTGGTAACTTTTGTAATAGTAGGTAATGTATAAACACATTAGGTATAGTTTTATTTTAATAATTTTAATATTTCAATGGCTTCAACTGTTATTATTATGTTCCATAAAAAATTACCTATGTGTTATTAATCTTTTTTTTTATTTCTTATTGATATTATATTTTTTGATAAAAATCATTAAATAAACAAAATGTTTGAAAATATAGTGATAATAATGGAATGTGTTATTTAGATATTATACTGGAATATACCTTTTGATTTTGATTTTAAGTGAACATGGATATTCTTGTTTATTAATTTATTGTTTGTATGTCAAACATGTTATAAATTCTTTAATTAATCTAATCACAATATTATTACATACAATTATAATATAAATCAATTTACAATTAATTAAATTAAATATTATTTATTCCATACATTTCCAAATACATGAAAAAGATTCATCAAACAATATTAAAAAAAAAAAAAAAAAAAAAAATGCTTTACAAAATAATTAATTAGTATTAAAAATTGAAAATACATTTAATTATTAAAAACAATGCTTAAAATGGTAAGATTAAATTCTATTCATTCTTGATTATTCAATTTATTTACTACTTGTCTTATTTTTAGGGTATTTCATTTATGAGGCAGAAAACTGAAAATGTAACCACTTCAAAATCACCAAATACATCAATAATAAAAAATCTAGATATAGATATTGAAACATATGAAAATGAAGCAAAACAAATGCTGGCAAGGATGGAACTTACTTTAAAAGACCTACGACAATTAAATACAGAATCGGATCCAAATAAGCGTTTTGAGGTAAATTTTTCATAATTTTTACTTTTAGATACTATACTTACTTCTATATTATTCTTTAACAGTCTGTTGAACAAGAAGTTAGTAATATAGCCCCAGATGCAGCAACATTAATAAGCAAAGGCGATAGTTTAATACTTGCAAGCCATACAGGAGATCCCTCCAGAGCAAGCACTTTGTGTACTTTAATTCAAGACAGACTTAGAGTAATGTGGACTCATATCATGTCAGAAATAGAGGTAACATTGTAAATAAGCAACATTTAATTTTGTACAATTATTAATTGAATTAATTATTTACAGATTGTAAAACTTCAGACACAAATGTTAAAGAAACAAGTGGAATCATTCAATAAAATTACTCAAGATATTGAAAACTGGATTAACCATAAACATAACAATTCAGAGGTAGAATAAAATAAAATGGTTTTTGACTGCATATATTGAAAACAATATTATACTAAGATAAATTAATTATAATGTATTATTAAAATATGTGAATATTATATTATAAGGTATTTGAACGAGAAATTAATATCAAATATGCTAGTTTATTAGAAATGGATGAGATTATATCAGATATTGAAGCACTGTGTTGTGATAAAGATGCTGTTAATAAAATGCGATTGAAAATTGTTGAACTTGAAAATAAGTTAAATAAATTAAGTCCCTTATCTCAACAAGTAAATATAATGCAAATCATTGTTTTTAATTGCTAACATAATATGTCTATAAACTAATATATAATATTTTGTAGCAAAATGTCAATGTACCTATAGACATTTTATCTCAGATAGACGAGACAAGAGCAAATTTGGGTTCTTTATTAAAACAGTTGAATTTAATACCATTATCAAATAACTCTGTTGCTCTTCAAAATTCTAAGATTGAAGTAAAATTAAAATCATAATTAAAAAAAAATACTTTGTTTACATTAAATGTTTTTATTTTAGGATATTCAAAGTAAAACTGAGGTTTTGAAAAGATCTATTGAAAAGTTAAGTTCAAAAAATGCTAATGATGAAATATTTGTGCAACGAAACATTGAAAAAATGGAGGAGACTTGGGAAATGCTGAATAAGTGTGTAATTGAACGGACTGGGTGAGATATTAAATTTATATATAATACTTAAATGTTTTTAAACTTATCTAAATATTATTTAATTTTAGACAACTATCTAGTATACAAACTGAAGTTACCAACTTACAACAAAACGGTAAAGAACTTTCTGAATGGTTAGCAGAAATTGAAAGTGATATGGAAGAAAATAGTTTGACATTGACATTACAAGAGAAAAAAAATAAGCAACACAATTTAGAAAAAAGAGTGTCATCTAGGCATAGGTAATTTTTAATTTAAAATCAGAATTTTATCAATGATAAATTATTGACGCCTTCTAGAGTATGTTAAAGCTGTGGTGTAACAATTCCTAGTTAAAAATTAGTGAACATTTTATCATTTAACAAGGAATATACGTTATAAATTACCAAATTTAAGTTACCAACATTCTGTGGTAAGGGATATTCTGTTTCAATAATTCTGTCTCTCATCCCTATAAATTACATAGCCCTCCCATTTTTTCCAGTTGTTATTTATTTTTTTTATTCCGTAGTTATTAAAGTAAAGTAAACGTTTTATTTATTTAACCCATACATAGTAAATTGTTGCAAAAAAAATACAATTTTAATCTTTTTCTATTGTTGAAGTAGAGTGCAATTAGTATTATTTTTTTAAATGATTATTTGATTTATGATTTTTACCATTCCATTTATATTTGTTTCATTTAACAGAACAGTTATAAGTTTCCTTAACTGTTCACGAACATTATGGTCGCATTCAGACAGTTTCCAATCAGAAGTTGAGAGCCTAAGATTAAGATGGCAAGCAGTTTTAAATAAGCTGACAACGCAACGAGAAAGGTATGTGTATTTTTTGTTCTAAATCTATCCCATAATTTTATCCAAGTGGTCAAATGCTGGAAAGAAGGTGTTATTTTTACTCAATTGGCATTAGCCCAATTTTTTTATAATTATTTTGTCTAGGGACACATTATAAGTATTTTATTTTTGTTATTCTTTCTGAACTCATTCAGGTACTTGTTAACAACAAAAAAGTTATCAGTTTTTTTTCGATTTATTTAAATTGTTATGATTTTTAGGGTTAATGAAATGGAAAAATCTAAGTCTGATTTTTCAAGTGTCATATCTGCAACAAAAGTCACTATTGATCAAACTTTAAATGTGCTTCAAGCTACACAACCTAATCCTTCAGAAGTTGATTCACTAAATTCAAAAATTTGTTTGCTAAAGGTACCTATTTATTTTATATTATTTTTTATTTTTTTATTAAAGTAGTTTTTTTTAATTTTATAATCTATGTATTGTAATTTTTAGTCCAAAGAAATAGAATTATTAACACGAAGAAAAGAATTAGATTCTATTAATTCAAAAAAATTGAAACAACCAAATGATCTTGAATCAATTAAATCACTTCTTGATAAGGTAATAATTTTAAATAATTATTATATATTAAACCAAGTATCCAAATTACATTATTTATTAAAAAAAAGTTGATTAGCGGTTTTATTACAACTACAATATAGGTACTCAGTTTAGGAACTATTAAAATATCCATAAAATTATTGTTTATCTTCTCTTCATACAATTTTATTTTTTGAATGGATCGAGGAATATATTAGTTTTAAAAAGGTTTTTTTTTATACGTGATGAAGTTTTTGAATAGAACATTTTTACTTTATGAACTAAAGTATATAATGTTATCTAGTAATATTAAAAAATAAACGGTTCCAGTTTTTTTTTTATTAAAGCAAAACAAAGTCCGCGGTTTCTATGGCCATTGGACAAACATTATACTATACAGTATTATACATGTTTAGACATTCTTATATATAAATAGAATAATGATAATAGAGAAAAGAAAAGACAGTATGTTAATATAGGTTAAATTTTTTTGAGTAGTTCTGTGTTGTGAAGAAATCCCAGGGTCGTTGTGAGATTGCTCTGCTCAGGGCTAAGTGATTTTGAGAGCTGGTCCGGAAGGTTCTCGTTTTTTTTCATAACATCGGTATTCTGTGAGAATGTGTTTGACGGTAAGAGGGGAACCACAATGTGTACAGTCAGGAGGTTCTTCTCTCTTCATGAGGTGCTGGTGGGTGATATGTGTGTGTCCTATCCTGAGGCGAGTAATGGCTGTCTCCTGTTTCCTAGAGATGTTTGCAGGGAATGGCCAAGGGTACATGGTTCTTTTTATCTCGTGTAACTTAGTTGTCTATTCTGCCCATTTGTTTTTCCATTGGTCGTGTGCGTCTTTAGCAATGATTCTCTTGACGTCCTGGTATGTAAAATCCAGAGACGTAAGAGGGTTATTAGCTAGCTGAGCCCAGTTTTTTATGAATAAAATTGATGACATTTCAATTAATGCTCAATTAAAAATATGGACAATTTGGATGACCCACAATAATTATAAAATAATTGGCTTCTTATTAAGCTCCTATGTGCGGTTTTGTGAAGATTTATTGTAATAATGAATTATTAACTATAATCATTTTATAAACCAGGAAAGTAAGAAGATACAAATCAATAAAATTAGAATTTTGATTTTTGTCTTTATCCTGATAAAGCAAAATAAAAGATAATATTTTCAAATATTAACTGGTTTCAAATTTAAATCTAATAGTAGAAAAATTACTTTGTAAGTTACCACACAAAATTTAAATATTTTTGTGAATTTTTATAGGTTATATCTGATTTGTCTGATAATTTAGAATGTTTAAATGGAAAATTAAATGCCTTAAACAGATTTATAAGTCAGCTAAACGAGTTAAATAGTTGGGTTAATATAAAAAAATTAGAAGCAGAAGAATTTAACCCAAAACCTATTTTAGAGAGAAAATTAGCTACTGAAAAATTACAAGTATGATTTTTATTTCTATTTACATAGTAAAGTTTTGTTAGAACCATTAAACAACTATTTTAACTACTAACAATAATATGTATTATTTTAGTCAAACTTATTAGAGCGAAATGCTGAAGTAAAAGATATTTTGGAAAATTTTACAAATATGGAAAAACAATGTGAAGGAATAGGTCAACCTATATCTGTAGATTTACAAGTAAGACATTAGACTAACTTATTAATTAAAAGTATATTAGTTTGTTTGCTGTTTTATATTTAATATTATATTTTAAAATTACTTAATTTAATGATTGATTTTTGTTTTAGGATATAGTTAAAAATCTCAGAGACAATTGGAATTATTTGAAAAATATAAATGAAAGTATTTTGAAAAAACCATCAGTTACATCTATTGAAGTAAAAAAAGGTGATATATTTTTTTTAATGCTAATTTATATTTAGATAGTAATTTATTAAAAACTAATAATAATAATTATAAAAATAATAATTTTGTACCAAAATAATTAATGATGCATCTAAGGATAATGCTTGGTAGACTAAACCTCCATTTTGGTTGTATTGATGACAATTATCTATGTACTTGAGCCTATAAGGTGCCAACTTAATAAATAAATAAAATAAATAATAATAATTTCAAGTATTATAAATTAATACTAATATGTGTACCATATTTTGCATTCAATTTAAAATACTAATATTATTTTATACATTATACTCCTGTTGTTTCATAATATAATGCTAATTTTTTGTTGTTTTAGTATTTTATTATACCTTTAACCCCTCGAGAAAATCCTAGTTAGACTGCAGAGTACAGAAATATTTTTTTTAAATAATATTTAAACTGTCCAAGTGTATATTCTGCACTAGGTAAATAATATTAATAATCCATATGAAAAATTACTAATTAGTTATGTTAAGTCTACTTTTTTTGGCACTAATTTAATAAATATATAGTATTGTTTGTACGTAAATAGTAGACCATTGAATATAATATAATACTGTATAGAGAAACAATTTTCGATATTTTATGCTACACTAAATATTAGTAATATACACTCAATGGTAATACCTATACAAATAAAAAAATTTATATTTATTAGAATTATTTTTTTTACAAAATAAAGTAGGAATTCCCTTTATGTACTACCTTTTACTGAGGTGACATAGCTATTTAAGTTGAAATGAGTGGTAGGCGCCAGGTGGTAGCTATTTGTTAACTGTTTACTATAGATATAATAATAATTGTTTTGATCACAATTATGTTGTATAGATATTATTTAATCACGTTTAGAATGCTTCTCCTAAAAAATAAATGTGTTATGAGTATTAAAATATTCAATTAAGTTTTGATTGCATAAAATTATAATTTTTTTTTATTTGCATAATCTGTGTAATATACTAAATAATATAACGGTGAAGTGATAACAATTATTGTTAATTTATTCGTAGTAAAAATTCGGTAATCGTGTTGAAATAATACGGGGTAATCTAAAAAATTGTTTAAATAAAACAGTTTTAAAGTATGCCATCAACGTTATTATCAAGATGAAAGTTTGAAACCATTAAAAGTTTTTGAATTCAAGATTGCGTATCAACGAGTAGTGCATATCGTGGAGCTTATAAACACAGTCTGGTCTTTTTTTCCTACTACCGAAATTGTTATCATCAAAAAAAACAGCTTGGGTTTTCAAATGTCGGGTTTAGGCGGTTTTGGGTGGCGTGATCATCCCTCCTCGAAGATCGATGACAATACTCCGCGAGAACATAATATATTATCTTCGCATACCTAGGTTATGGTCTCATGGAATATGACTAATGATAAATATCGAAGCCTCAAGCCAGCCATCTCAGTATTTGGATCAAATATTTAATGTTGTATTATAATATCTTGTACAATATTATTAAAAATCGTGGTGTCGGCGACGTCCGTCCGTGACGAAGACGCAGTCGTTCACGACGTGCGTGCGCGGGGATCGATAAAGCGAAGAGTGCGGAAGAAACTTTGGAATACTAAAGCTACCGCCTAGGGGTTTTCGTCCTAACGCCGCGACGCGCACGTGTAGGAAAGCGTAGTGGTGGTAGTAGGATGAGGACAGTGCGGTAGTAGTAGTAGTAGTAGTAGTAGTATTAATACTATCGGTGCGTGGGTGGGTGCATGTGTGCGTGCGTGAGTCTTATCCATTCGTAGCCGCCGGTCGCGCGCTCGGCTTTCGCCAATTCTACTTGTACTTTGCGGAGGGAAAAGTGCCGGCCGGCCATCCGCGAGCGTACACCACGACTCCACCCACTTGTGTATCAATCGATGAGGGTGGCCGCCGCCGCGCGAGCACACGGGGTACATCTCGCGCGCGCTACTTGTTCCGGTCCATCCGCGCGGCCCGCATCGGGACTTCCCTCGACCCTTTCCACAGCTACCCTGGTGGCATTCAGCCACGCGGCCGCCGCCAATCACCACCACTTCGTTTACTTATAGGATACCGAATTTATTTTTTCATTCGTTTTCTTTACTTTTTTACTCAATTTTTTCCTATTCATCTTATCGTTTCTGTACAATTATCGATACACGATTAAAGGGTCGTTTATCCATGGATCATGTTTCGATCGTAAGTATAGTAATAACATCGCCTTACTCCCGACGAAACTTTAATAATTCTTATACGACCTCGTAATGTTCTTATTATAGACATCCACATTGGTAGTGATGGATTTTCGCTCGGTGTAGTTGACGTTGTTTGATTCTGTTATAATTTTGTTGCGTATTTTCTAAAAAATTGTCCACACCAATGCTTTTACATAAATTACGTAACATTTTTTTAATTAAATTATTTTTCTTCCTGTTAGACCTTTTGGTTTTTTAAAAAATATTTTTAAGTTGGTTTATTTGTTTATTGTACTATAAGTATTGAGTATGGTATTTATATTGGTATGTATATTTTAATATACATGCCTTGATTAATGTAAACATGATATAAATTTGTTCATTCTAGTTTATGAACAATTGTCAATTATATTCCAGTTACAATTGAAACAAAATATGTTTTTTTAAGGTGTTATATTATGAATATGGCCATGTGTTGAATAGTTAATGTATTGATATAAAAAAATTATTTATTTTACAATTTTATTTCATACATTTCATAAATTTCAGCTTATTAGTTATTGATAGTCAATGCAAAATTGTAAGTTTTTTGGGTTTCAGAAGAAATGTTTTTTTAGATTGAATCAACCAAATTCTGTAGAAAATTAGAATAAGTTTAATTTTAAGTGTTTACAAGACTTTAACTATTGTTATTGTTATGTTTAGTAAAACCAAATATTGATAGTAAATATTTTGACTTTACTATCTATATAAATATAATAATAAAAAGTAAAATAAATAAATTACAATTATTTATTAATGTATTGATATGTAAATTTGGTTTTATTTATGTGTCAAAATAATTTTACAGCAGAAGAAAATTGGAAGAGTTTAACAAGGAATGCCTCCGAAACACATTCCCGTTTAAGTTTACGGTCCCTATCTCCAGTCAATTCATCAGATGCACTTCTCAATTTATTAGCTAGTTTTGATAAATCAATTCTTCAGGTATTTATTTGTATAAATTGTGTATGGTCATAGTTTAATAATTAATATTTTCTGTAGATTTGTGATTGGCTGGCTTTAGAAGAAAAGATGTTGCGTCAACAATCAGTTACAGTAGGGGATGTCGATGATATACTTCAGCTAATTGATAAACAAAAGGCAAGTTTAAAACTATTTAATAGTTTAATTTATGTTTCAAATGTCTAAATAGAATTTGGTAATAATAATTATAATTAGAAAATAGAAATTGAAATTGTGTTAAATTCTTACAATTATAATAATTTTTATAAATTTAACCATATAGCGTATTAATTTAGATTTGATCTATTCGTGAATTTCTAAGACCAACAGACTTTTAAACCTTGTATATTGTGATGATTAATTATCACAATCAGAAAATGTTTTAGTTATCTCTCTATTGTACAGAAAAATGTTTGTATATTTTATCTATAGCATATTTTTTAAAAATATTTTCAATTACAGATATTAAATTTTCAAATGCAAAGGGGGGGGGCACCTTTGAGTCGCACCAGAAAATCCTCCCGGGGTATGCAAAGCAAGCCAGGGGCAAGAGCACCCCTAGTATTATTCTGTTGAAATAAATAAAATAGTATAAAATAATATTAATTAAATTAATAAACTGTTCTAATATTTAACATCGTAAAAATAAATTATAACTATTTAAGTTTGATAGTAAAAAATTGCTTTGTCAATGGTCCAACAATGTTGATACCAAAGATTTGAATAAATAAATATTTTTTCTTAGTATTTACTTAATTAGTAGTTGTATGTAATTTACTTATTGTATTAAGACCTATGCCAAAAATCAAATTTGTTCATAAACTAAATTTATAATTAATGAAAAAACAGCAAAATAATAATAACTAGGGTCTAAGGCCTAAAATAAATGCATAAAGACGCATTAAATTAACTAAAAAATAAAAAATTCCCAAAAAATGTTATATGTTAATGACCTAAATAATTTTAAAAAAACACTCATAAAACTATTAAAGTTAAAAATTAAAATTATTTATTAATATATTTAAAAATTACAATTTATAGACGTATGTGATTTTGATTCTAATTTACAAATATTAAAAATAAAAAAGATGAGGTTTTTTTTTCGATTTTTGAAATACAAAAAAATATATTGATGACAAATGATTGACTTTTAATGTTTCTCTCAGTTGTTAAAATAAAGGTAAAAAAATCCCCATTAACTTCAAAAAATTAAGTAAAATAAAAAAAAAATGTAAGATAAAAATTAGTTGTATAGATTTGTATGTTATCAAAACACATTTTAAGCTAGGAAATCATTATCTATGATGTTCCAAAAAAATATGCAAAAGTCATCAACATCTCAGCTCTAATAATAATATTAATTCATAAAACTATATCTCAAAATATTTGAGTGTGCTAAATTAAATTTAAAATTTTATCAAATTATTGTATTTATATTTTTTTACTTACTTATTCTTTTATAGTTTTTTTATGCTCATAATTCAACAAACCAAGGTTTTTAAATTATTTTTTAAATGTCAATATCTAATATAAACTCATTACATTATGTAATCGATTTGCTAATTTTGTTAAAGTGGTAAAAATGATGGATTAGGTTAACAAAAGATTGTTTACTTACATGTATGTGTATACACACAGTCACCATGGTAATACAATGTCTTAATAGTTTCTTGCATATTCATTCTTAATAAGATATGTCTGACTGTAATATTTTGTGATAGGGACTATTTTATTTATTTATTTTTAATAATACATAATATAACATGATATTATATACGATACTTCTATATTATTTTATTATATTTGTTAAAAAATATATTTTTACTATTAGATCTTACAAATGTTGGATTTAAATTGTATATTATTATTTTAAACTAATACTAGAAATGTTTTAACTAGTAAAAATGAATTATTTTAGCATAGTTCAATATATATATTCTTATAAAAAAAAAATTAGTACATACTAATTCAGTTTTTTATTTTACATATAGAACGTATTACGAGAGTTAGAACAAAAGAAGCCTCAACTAGATGAACTAGTTCATACTGCTGAAAATCTTAAAGCTGATTCGAATCGACAACAATTACATGGCAAAGGTATATATTATCAATATATTGGTAATTTAAATGAATGATGTATATAGAATATTAGTATACAGTATTTTACATATTATTCTGTAGTGACTAAGTTGCGTGAACATTGGGATGAAACAAATAATAAAGTAATGCAACGCAAAACTGAATTAAATGCAATGTTGAGTGATAGCCAACGTTATGAAACAAAAAAAATGGAAATTGATACTTGGTTGACTAGAATGGAGAATAGGTTACAGCGAATGAGTTCAGTCGGTAATACAGCAGATGTACTAGATGCACAGCAGAGAGAACAAAAGGTATTAAACAAATATTATAAAACTTTAATATAAAATTACCTTTAAATATTTGCCTTTTATTCATGAATTGTTGTAGTCATTCCATGTTGAGTTACATCAATACAAACACCAGATTGATTTATTTAATCAACTTACACAAAAATTAATTGCGGTTTATCAAAATGATGATACTTCCAAAATTAAAAAATTAACAGAACAAGTACATCAAAGATTCCAAAATCTTAATACAAAGTAAATTTTGTTTTAGACATAATATGTGATTAAGATTATATTTAATTATTAATTGCAAAATTCCCTTTTAGCATTATAAGTCGAGGAAAAGTGTTGCATTCAGCAATAAACTCTTTACAAAATTTAGACAAATCATTTGACAACTTTTTGGGATGGTTGTCTGAAGCAGAATCATCTATGGAAACAATTGAAGCAGAATTTGATAGATGTAATACACTCAAACGTGAAAACACTACAGCAATGAACCAGCTAAAGGTATGTAATTGATTATTATATGTAACATACCAACATAAGTTTGAATAACAGATCTTAAATGATATTTGGTATTTTAATATTATTTAATTGGTAGTATTGATTAAAGGTCCTATGCCTATGCCCCCCAAAGCTCTCACTATTGTGGTGAAGACAATGGCCGTAACAATGATTATTAATACTCTAAAATTTAATAAATTGTATATATTTTAATTCAATTTCACCATTCAAGGATTTATTCATGTATTGCACATCATTCACAATTGTATTAAATATTATATTTAGGAAAAGATAAAATTCAAGCAAAAATAAATGTTAAACTATTGTTGGTGCTAAAAATATAATTTATATATAATAATTCATAGGTTATTACTTATTAATGATATATGCAATGTACATTATATCTCAATGTGATGTTGTGTAGCTATAATGTTACTTAAAGATACTTTTCTTTTATCTATAAAAAATTGTTCACATTATTATATCACATAGTATATAAATTAATTTTTAGTACATATATATTTATATAAAAGTTGAAATATGAAGTAAGTTGGATAAATTCTTGAGACTTAATACCATACAATATAATACTAATGGGATATCTAAAAAGTTACTACAAACCTTATTTACAAACTACAAGTTAGTAACTTTTTTTAGTTAATGGGATTTTTGAATAGTGAATCTTTATTTTATCTCAACAGTTAAATTAATAACTAAGTAAAAAAAGTTTATTAAATAAGATATAATATATTTTATAAAACTTAAGTTTTCATAAAATAATAGAAATGAGAGTTGTTTGTAAATGATACAGGGTTTATACTTTTATAGATTAATTACATGGATGCATTAACGAGTGCCATTAGGAGGTAGAGAGAAGGAATAATAATGCCCTTAAAATCATTAGTACATTTTGTAAATGAAACATCTATAGAATTATAGTAAGTGGTTTTATGATTGACATAATGAAAGAAAGATACATTTATGATTTAAGTGTAGTGATGATGAGCCTGGCTCAGGACAAAAAGTATTTGTATCTATTACAATTTTACTTAAATATGCTAATATCTATGCAAGCCATTTTTGTAAAAACCTAAAATTATAGTTAAAAATTTAGTTTTATAGTAATTTTATGTTAATTGTCTTTCATTTAACCACAGAAACAACTTTATTTTATTTAAATCTCATTTTTAGTTATCTACGGCCCTACGGGGCATCCAAGTTATTAAAACTTTACTTTGTTGAATGATATTCATATTCCAATGCAGAGTATTTTTTTTTGGTAGATAATTTGACATAAATGGTTCAGAATTTGATTTTTATATAACAAAATAATAGAGAAAATTGGAAATATTTATTTTTGCATTATAAAATTAAAAAGGTGGGCAAGTTGGCACCGCTCTGCTGCACAGTAGATGTGGAATGGACTGTAATGTATGTGTTAAGACTTAAAATTAAATTCAATGATATATATTGTTATATGTGAAAAATGACTAGGATATTTTATATTTTATTTATATTGCTAAGTAATTTATTTTACTGTATATCATCGCATTTATTATTTATTATATACTAGATTAGAATATATATTTACATCATACCATTATTATTAACTTTTGAGTTAATACCAAATTAGTACTTACCAGTTATCAGTTACAGTAGAAAGGTGTGAATAGATTTGTGGTATGGTTAGGTAATCGCTAAAAATTATAGAAAAAACTCAAATTTTTTCCTAAAACCATTTTTTGACAAAATCAATTTTCTTATTTTGTTGTAATTTATTAAAGAACAGCTGGTAGATACTTATAATGTTCAAGAAATTGTATATTATCATTTTCTATACATGACACAATTAAAAATTATGACCTCTTCTTGAGCTATTTAAAATGATAGATTTTTTTTTCCTTTAAATGTTGATAAAAAAATTTTCTTGGTCAAAAATCTTAAAAATTGTACACAAAAGTTCCTCATAAGTTGATACTATGGTTATTTAAAAATATTAAAGATACATAGGCACACATTTTTTTATAATCATTTGATGTTGAAATGTTGACAAAATTCAAATTTTGATCAAATCCAGTGGCCATCCACCACCTCTTGTCATCAGCGGGCAGCGCCAACATGATTCGTGCCGTTGCTAAGTATATTTTAGCAATTAACCATTATTCGTGCTAATACTTACAAAATTAAAGGGTATCCTAATCTAACTTACTGTAACATTCCGGAGTCACATGGACGCACGGTGTATCACTGTATCAGTGTATATAAACAGTACGAGTGTAAGAACAGCCCTAAGACAGTAGAACAGATAACACATAGTATAAATATTTTATTCTATAATATTATTATTATTATTCATGTATAATAATAATACATTTGATGGATAAGAAGCTGCTTTCATGGTTATAACTTATAATACCTTAAGTTTAGATAACAACTGCGGTCATAATAATCTAAGACCTTGGGTCATAGTATAATCTCTATAATATTATATTTTAAATTAATATTCTTATCATAATTAAAAGTAGTGTCCAGTATGTATGTTAATTCTGCATCATTTATGGTGACATAGACTAGCCACTAAGAATTTAGATAAATGTTAAAATTCCCCCCAAACTAAGACTGTATGAAGAAGTCAGTAGGTAACAGATAATATATTTATCCCTCCATTGCTACATATATTTTTAGTTTTTTTTTCCCCCCGCTGCAAAAAAAAATGAGTTATTTAAGTACTTTGTCTATATGATAATATAATATTTATAAATTTGTAATATTATAATAAATATAATATTTTGAAAGAGGGTTGTATGTATTAAGATAAAAATATAATTAGGACTAATAAGCTACCGGTTTTTTTTTCAGATTTATAATGGGTCGGTAAAAACCTTTGCCCTCCCCTCTCAAAATCACGAAAATGTGCAAATTATTTTGTAATTATTGAAAATTTGTAAAATGTTAAATTTTTATAGCAAAGGATTGAAATATTTTATAGACATATAAAGTTCATATTCGTACGAAATTAAATTTTTAAATCATGACTTAAGATATTTAATTTCAATTCGTGATCTAAACGCAAGAATAATAATTTTAGTTATTACTCATTTGTCTGTAATTCATAAATATAATTCGCATTTCGCAGGGACTAAACATTTTTACGTACCTACCTTCAAATGAATAACGTATGACATTTTCCAAAAATATTTAAATACCTTTTAATCGTATTTATACCGTATATCGCAGTGCGGTTGTTAAACGGGGGTAGTAAGAGAGAACTTTCCTTGAAGAGATCAACCTTGATTTTTTTTTAATATTTATAATAACTTATATATAGGCATATAGCCGATATAGGTATAAAAAGTAACCATTAATTATATTTTTTATGGCCCAATAGTGAATGTCAAAAAATCAGCCACGCCCCCTATGTCAAAATCATTTAAACGCCAATGGTATAACGATTATAGTATTACTTTAGTAATAGTAAAATAAATTACTATAATAGCAATATAAATACATCATTAAAATATTTACGTCGTTTTCCGGTTAGTACCTTCAGTAGATTATATAAATACATTTTATTGTAATAATTAAATATTGATAATATCATTGAGGATAATTTATTGTATAATAGGTACCTATATTATACTCAGTGATAATAATATAATATATTTATATGTATAGTAAATACAATTATTTCATGATATTTGCGGCTTCGGTTTATTTGTCAACAAAGCTTTATGAATTTGTTGCCTTATATTTTAACTTGTCTTCTACTGTCTTCATCACACTCTCTTGTAAAATTTCGTGATCTAGCTTTAATAAATAATAAATATAGAAAGCGAATAATATTATCCAGTAAGATTATTAATAATGAAATTATATAAACATTTGCATCAAATTATAGATATAGACTTATGTAGTTGTAAAATGTATGATATACTTATTTTATGGTTTACATTTTATTTTTAGTGATGAGGGGGGACACTTTCTCTAAGGTTTATTTTCAACTAACATGAATCCCTGTGATTACTTAATATATGTAGCGCTCATGTGGGGTGAGTCTTTGCCCCCTTCTCCTCATTTTGAACTTTGGTTTACTAGGATTATGTTAATTGTTTATGCGTAAACAACCTACACATTTTCAATGAAAATAAATTGTACCTAAAACTAATTTTTAAATGCTACACTTAGAAACCAAGAAAACAACTTAATTCATTATACCTAATATATATTTCAATGGTTACCCTTATCGTATTATTTAAAATGTATACTACTATTTTACTACAATATTTCAGTATTTGCATATTCTTATTAAATAAATTTAAAAAATTTATTGAGTTTAAATTTAGAATTTAGTGGATAACTAATTCACTAAATGTTCAAAACTTTAATACATTTTTTATGTGAGCGGCCATACTTATAAAAAAAAAGGAAAATTTTTTTGACCATCTGGATTTTATTAGATTTAAAATGGATACTACAAGCTTGTATATGTCAGTTGTTATCTTACACTCCCTGTCCCTGTCAATGTCTGTACAAACGATTGCTTTGTAATATTTTTTATTGTAGTTGACATTTCTATCTCGAACAACATTCTAAGTTTTGTGTTTTATTATATATTTAACGTTGGACACTCAAGGTTCTTTTTTTTAATATAAAAATAAAATAAAATATTTTATTGAAAATTGTGTTCAAGCTATTTTCCAAAATTAGTTTAAATGTGATTTTCAAGGTATAAATAATATGTGTAACGTGTATTTAAACTTTTTTTCGACACAAAGTGATAAGTTAAATTTAAAATAAATCATTCATGTAATTCATATATAAATGAAATGTTTATTAAATCGTAAAGTTAATCGCAAGACGAAGAGTAAGTAAAAGTATAGTAATAATACTATAATTTGTCAATGTATGACTTATTGTTGGTACTTTGGCTAAGGGAAATGGCATTCTTAAATAAAATAGGTAATGCAGAAGAGCAATGTGTCAATAAAAAAGTGGAATATCTCACTATATCTCCCCTTCTCTTGGACCATTGAGTGTTTCAAAAATGAACACTCACTTGAGAGGGGTAAATAAATATAGGTTATATAATCAGCTTTATCGTTATTAACTACGGTTCTTAAAGTTAAACAAATGTAGTTATTAATTTATCATATGTTAATATACTATGAAATATCATATTTTATTAGTAATTTCATTTTTAATTCTTAGGTTAGGTATATACATATAATATAAAAACATAATAAAAACAATTTAGTAGCTATAATTGTGTAAAATATTTAGATATTAAAATAGTTTAATAATGTGTTTTGTGATTTAATGTGATACATCATACATTCATATTAAAACATTTAAAAATTTGATCTTTATAAAATATATGTATAGAATTCGTATATACTTCGTCAGTATAGTTTTTTATATATAATATTAATTAATAAATATAAAACGAACGGAAATTAGATCGATAGTTTATATATTAGTTTTATAGTCGTTACCTATAGTTTATAATATAAACTTTATATCATTATCATATCATAAAGGTGTCATTATAAAATATAATATAAATTATGTACCTACCTAATATATATATTCTGTGATATAATTATATAAATGTTGATATCTGAATAATAAAACAAAGGGATTGTATAAACAACCAATTATAAAATCAATTGAGTATTGTGTATACTGTATAGGCTATTATTTGTGTGTTATTGTGATCTTGTATTCTTGACTTTACAGTTTGAAAGTATACAAACAAGTAGGTGGGTATTATTTATTATTATATTTTGTAGTATATCCAACATAACTTTATTAAAAACAAACATCCTTCATTCTTTCTGCGCTGTATAGTTGTATTTTTAAGTACATTTCTATCTCTTATATTTTGTCATTATTGGTTTATGCCTTATTTGTATTTTATATTCTATATAATATTATGGATGATATAAAAAATAAGAATTGTTTTATACTTATAAAACCAATACCGTATTATATTTTGGAATGTTTAAGCATAAACAGTTTAGACAAGCGTGGAGTGAAGTGCTGTGGTGCGACAAAATGTTGTTAGTACCTATATACACTACTTCGATCATTTTCGATCAAATTGTATATAAACGCTTATAAATAATTATGGATGGACCTATTGCTTTAATATTTTGTTTTATTTTGTACATGAATGTATATTTTTGGAACATGAGATAAAAAATATGGTTTGCCATTTGGAAAAAAAAATGCCATCAATAAATTCAGTCAAAGTCTACCTACGCTGCTATAATATATAATCACACAGGTCAATGATATATGAAACGATGCGATCTTCCCTGTTTATTTGTATCTATGTGTAGAAATAAACGAATGGGTATATTATATACGAACATTATAAAATGATACGCATACAAGTAGGAGTAACTAATGTCACCGTCGCAGACCTTATTATTTCGTATAAAGTCCGGAAGACTCAAATCACGTCTCGGAGGTGCTATAAATACAAGAAATCGAACCTGAATCCAAACCGGCGGTGCCCGGCGACGGCTATTGGCGTTGGTCACCTATGACCGATTGTTGTTGGACGCCGCGGCAGCGGTGGCTCTGCGCGAACGACAATATAATAATATAATAATAACACGCTCGAGAGTACTGAAGGTATATTAGATGGCAGTGGTGCACACACGCGCCAGTAATACTGTGCTTACACGTACATACGTGGGCACGGTAATATACACTCGTACAAACGCCGCGCACGTGACCCGGCACCGCAACAACCTCTCGAGTAAATTGCACGCACGCCGCCGTACATGCGCCCTCGGCGAAACAAATATTATATAGGTGTATCATCCACTCGCGGCGGCGTCTCGTTCGTTATTGTCGCGTCTCCGGTCCCTCACACGCGGTCTGTCTGTCTGCGGCGTCGGTCGGCGGTCGTCAGCCCCACGCTATTGTCTCGCGTCATGTCCGAACCGTTGCGGCGGACGTCCCGTGACGGTGGCTCGTCATCCCGGCAAAAGATCACGTCCGCATTGCAAATGATAAGGAAAAACGCTGTGTACCGGTCGATCGCGACGCGGTTGGGACACGCGGCTGACGTAACGCCAAAAAAATGGAAAAAGTCATCGCTGACGGCACAACCGGCTGCGTCGTCGTCGCCGTCCGCAGCGGACGACGGTGGCTTCGGCGACTGGCGCACAGATGGTCTGCCCGAGCACTCTCACCGCAGGCCGTCGCCGCCATGTGCCGTCACCCGTTCGGTGTCCGACTACGGCGTGGTGCAGCAGCGGCCGTCAACGCGCAGGCAACACGTCAGCGACACCAAACGCGTGGAAGAAGCGTACCGACGAGGGTTCTGCGATGGTTCCGTTGCTGACGTGTTCCTTATGCGGCAAAACGGCGGCAGCGTGCGACAGCAGCAGCAACACCAGACGGCCGCAGCCGCCGGAGGAGGACGTCGGCGACCGCGTCCCAGCTCTATGGATTTCGCTGACGGGCCGCCGTGGACTAGACTCAGCTCGTCGTCCACCGTCCCTGCCGGTTTCGGCTGCGGCGGCCTGTCCGACAAATCACACGCTACTGCCTCGGTAGTCGTGCACCACAGATCGTTACCCTCGTCCGCGTCCCGATTCCAGCGACACCGCCGGCTCTCGCTGCCCGTCTCGTCCCAAGGCGACGGTGATAACGGAACCGGTTCCTCTTCGGCGGTCGACATGGAATCGCCGTCGGCCACAGTACCCACCAGGGCCGCCGCTATCGCGCTCCACCAGCTCATCGAATGTTACCGGAACGGTTATCGGGTGACCGATCACAAGATCGCTCTAATGTTGGACATACTAGACACGCAACAAAGACTGGCCAAGGTAAAAGTAACAAGTCCGAATGGGGTGGACATCATTATTTTCTCTTTCGTCCTCTTGCCGGCGAAATGCATACATAATATTGCGTTTTACACCCGCCGTACGAAAGTTACTGCCTATAAATTGAACTATGTATATATCTCTTGCCTATTTTTACCGCAGGTCTATATATTATGATTTCTTAAAAAAAACATAATTTCAGGATTAAGTTATGTACCGTACTACCGTGAATACCAGTAAGTAGCAGCCTATTTATAGTATTCCAATTTCCAGCAGATCTATATATTTATGCGTCCACACGTTGAGCGCAATTGTTGCAGCGGTTGGTTCAATGTGGTCTTAAAAAATTACAACGGGTGCTAGGCTTTATGGTTTATATATAACATATTATACAGAGTTAGTTTTTTTTGCACAGAGTTTTTGAATATTTGCAATGGTTTTTTTTTTTTACTCGATTTTATCTCAAATTGAAAATAGGAACGGATAAAAATATTAAATTTCAAACCCAATAAAACGTTTACTCTGAAAGTATATATAGTATATATACATATAATATAAGTAGTAGGTACATTCGACTTATGCTCTACTTCCAAATCATTCGCCCTTCTAGGTTAGATTTGCATAATACATATCGTTTGGCCGCCTGGTCTGAAAGCATTTTCACGTTTCGTCGGGAAATCATGTCAGGGAAACATATATATAAATGATGCTGTAAAAAAACTATTTCCCTTTTCCGTATACCTGTCCCAATGAAATATTTAGTCTATCTAGTTGTTTTTCTCAACTTCTAGCCCTTCCGCGGAGTTTGATAGTTATTTTTTAAAGATGACAAAACTTTGCCGCTTTATAGTATTCATTATTCATTATGGTTTGTACCTAGTTGATTCCGACACTGGTGATCCCCTCGACATCCCCCTCGACAACAAAATAAAATAAATAATCATTAAATCCTATTTGATTAATTGCGATAACAATAAAAAAAAAATGATTTATTTATATTATTTAAAATAATGGTAATTAGTTTTAGTCTTAACATTAGCCTTTCTACCGATCGACCAAATTTATAATATATATGTTTGAATACAAAAAATAGGCTTGTATAAATATTTATACTCATCAATTGGTCACCATAAGTTATTAGTTATTAGGTAGGTACTAACATAGTAGTGATTGGATACATTTCTTAATTTATTCCCAGAAATCTGTTTTAAATCATAAATAACCTAGGGTTAGCTTTTTTATTACAAAAAGGTTGCACATTAAAATACATATGCTTAAAATTTATCATAGGTAATATGAATTCGGTATTATACTGCATCTATCTTTCATTGGAACTGAAAAAAAAGGTTTTTCTGACATAAAAAAACTTATACATCAAATATATTTGTTACATTTTGCTAAAAAAATTATATTTAGTTATGAAATAAATTATTCTTGAAACGTAACAAAAAATATTTTGAACAGCACCATAATATTGTCAAATCTGATTGAAATCCTCTTGTTATATATGACTTAGATATAGGAATCAAAATGATTGATACACGGGATATCACGGGATTATCGTGATTGATTATTTTGTTATTGTTATATTACACGAGTGTAAGCCTGCAAATTATACGTGTTTCGTTCTTAGTAATAATAATAATAATAATAGGTCCTGTATGTGCATTAGATATATAATATATATTATGTGAACAATTTTAGTATTCCAAAATGCTTATTATATAGATCTCCAACGTACGAAATTTTTCATATCATTAATTGGAATATTTAATAATACTTGACACGGTTTTTCATTGAGTGGGTTAAATATGATTTCATATTATAATATGATATTTATTATTATTCTCTTCTCTCTTACCATATATAGGTATATTTGGGCGTAAATTAAAAATTATTCGTAGGTCAATAAAAATATAATTCTTAAAAGTAAAACATTTCAGCATTGACTTAATATCTGTTGAAGTGCTTCGGAAGTGTATAGTCCACATACATATAATATTATAATATTATAGTCTATAGTATATACTGTACGGTTTATAGGGGAAAATATACGAGCCCAATTCTATAAAACAATGCACTTTGAGCTTGTGTTCGCTTGTCTTTGCGTTTTTCTATAATTGTACGTTGAATTTTTTTTTAATCAATGCCAGAAGCGAACAAGAGGTCTCTCAACAAGAGCATCTGACCTCATTGTTTTAAACTCCCGTATTAAACGTTCTTTTTTACATACAATGAACGGGATTTTGCGGTGTTTCATTATAAAAGGTTGTGTTTGGAAGATAAGCATTATTATAATTTTGGTGTTTAGCACATCTATGAATAGGCTTATACTCTTTCATTTATTTCTTTAATTTTTTGTCTATAATCTATAATAGTTCACCTCTTTTCTATTGAGATATCTGAGATAGGTGGTCTGGTGGTTGAAAAAAATCAATTAATTTCAGAACTTTGCTCCCGAATAGGAATGAATTTTAATGGATGTCGAAAACCGGTATTCATACCCTTTTTAGTATTTTGGGCACAGACTACCAAAATACATTTGAACTTGGTTTGGGTGTTTTAAAAGCATGTGGGGTATTATTTTATATCAAAATTGTTGTAGCCATTTGATAATTTGACTGTTTTTGCGGTAATTTAAAAAATATATTAGAACCTTTTTGTATGCTATATTGTTTCTGTGTTACATTCTATACAAATATAAATACACTTGAACAATAATTAATATATTATATTAGAAATATTAACATATTTTTTATAGTTTATTGAAATAATAATTAATAATTAAAACCGTCATTCATATATTTGATGTTTAGTATCAGCTTTTTATGAATACTAGTTTTTTTCTAATATTTTGATTTCTGGTTCTATTGAGTATCGGGCATATTGCCATTTTTTTTTTCAGGTACTATATTTCAGATACATTAAAAAATTAAGTTAATTTGTGTGCAAATGCTCGATTTATTTTCATATTTGTATTTTTCTATTGGAATCTTTATAATGGTATTCAATATAATATATAGTGCTATGTGATTATGAATAGTTAATTGTATTAGTTAGTCATATGGTAAATATTGTATAATTTATAAAAATGTACTATTAGTAATTCAACCTAACCTTACCTAACGAGTCCTAACCTAACTTCTTATAGTAAGAAATAGTACTATGATATTTTTTTAATTACTTATGTAAACTGTTCTATATTTCATAATTCTTATGAGTTATAATAAATTAGGTTTAAAAAAATATTTGAATTTAAGTAACGAGTTAGTAGTTATTTAAGTAAATATTAATAATCTGATGTGTATATATGCCAACTATTGGGTAAATAATAGATCTTCATTAGGTTTTGTTAGTATAGTCTTAGTGAATTTCTAATATAATAAACCTATTATATTTTTAAATTATAAATATGTCTTAATGTTAAATATTCAACGAATTGATAATGATGCAAATGGCTTGAATCAAAATGACAACTGTTAAACCTATAATAATTTGATCGAGATTATTTTATAAATAATTATTTGTATAAAAATCGGTAATACAGTAGGTATACCTAACGAAGGTAAAACCAATTCCTGACATTCCTGTAATATGTAAATTCACAATTATTGCAAACAAACGTTCACAGGACGAGCTTAAAATGTTTAAATACTTCCCAGCTAAGCTTGAGAAGTAATTTCGTTATTTTTATATACTTTTTGCAAACCAATTATAAATGTAGGAAATTTTGATTTTAATTAACATTTTTAACTCGTCTACATGATTTTATTACACTTAACTCAATTTGAGTCCAGTTTCACACAAAATCTATATGTGACTACAGCCAACGTGGAAAAATAACGTAAACTTTGCATACATACCTACCAAAAATAAAATCTTTGAGAAGGTTTTTTTTTTTTATTGCTCTGTGTATATGATAACTACTACGAACTACGGTCTACGATTTATATTATATTATATAATTTTGTTTTTTTTTTGTCACTGTTAGCACAAAGAATATTTTGATGTTAACACAAATTTCATAATTTAACATGTCGTATGTGTTTTTTGGACATAAAACTACAAATAAAAATAATGAAAAATTACTGGCATACATAACAAGAGAAAATGTTTGCATAGAAAGGATTTGCGAGGAACCTTATGGTCTTGTATTATGGCTCTCGCGAGAATACTCCGCTATACTGTAGCTGTAGCAGCGATGACGTGTTAAAATTTAATTAGGCCTATTTTGTGGCTTGTTTCCTTTACCACCCGCTAGCTTATATTTTCTGCTCGATCGACATAATAAATTGATGTTTATTCGATTGGCTTAGCGATCCGTGTAAAAATTTAAAATGTTCATATCTGAAAACAAATTATATCCCTCTATTACTGGTAAAATATCTCCCCGCGGGTATATATATATATAGGGTACGACAACAGTTTTAATGAAGATGAGGAATTTAACAGATGCATTGCTCTTTCTCTCATAACGCAATCATTACAGTCTATAATCCAATTACATAATGCATTCTCAATTAACTGTAGTTTATATTATTTACACTTTATCCGCCAGATGTTATATCCCATTAATATTAAATTAGAAGATCATCGTATGCCCAAATCATTTAGATGATCTATAAACCTACGTAGGCTTATAAATAATAAATATTCACACTTATGGTTTGTTTGTAGATACCGTTTGCAGTAATTCAGATATTTGGAAAAATTTTCTATAAAAAATTACTATTTTATTATAACGTTTTTATTTTATCAACAGGAATTACAGCAAGAAATGGAAACGAAAAGTCAATCATTAAACTCGCTTGATAGTAGTGGAAGAAAACTTCTAGGAAGTCTATCGTCACAGGAAGATGCGGTAATGCTTCAAAGGCGGTTAGAAGAAATGAATCAACGTTGGAACCAACTAAAAAACCGTTCTGTGACTATTAGGTACCTTTTTTCATTTATAATATAATGGCCCAAGTGGCCGAGGGTCTTTAAAAATATATATATTATATTACTTATACATTTAAATAAGAATAAGTATAGCATTTGTATTATTTATGTACAGTCGTTGTAATATGTCGATGTTTTAAATTTAAAAAAAACTATAAATAACTGTGGATTATGTAGTGTATATTATACAATATACATATTACTTTGTAGTTAAAAAGTGCAATAATATATTTAACCTTTAAAAATAATAAATTTTGAACTGTATTATATGTATGCCTTTTTTGGGTAGGGGTAATTGGAACCTGTCATTTTACTTGTGCCCCAAGGGATATGTACACCCTGTTAACTTTCATTTATATTATATGATTGTAATTTATAATTCCCAAGAAGCTCATATAGCACTGAACCTGTGATATTGAAGCAATCCCGTTGGACTTTGATCATATTTAGTTTCCCCCTTTTAATATGTGACGCGTCAGGAGTAGTGTGACCTTTTGAATGATTTATACGCGTTATGGGTACTAAGTTAAGCTCATAAAATTATCAACGCTTGCAATTGGTTTTTGTTAGAAATTTTTGGTTGGTAATAAAACTCCGATAATAATATTTTAAAGAGTAATTTTTTTTTTTCATAAAGATAAACTGTATTTTGCGTTTATACATATGTATAGATACATAGGTAAAAAGTATATATTATGAATATACGTTATGACCCCCATTTGTTAAAATGTATTATTTATATATGCTTATATACGTATTTAAAGATATTTGTAAAATTTAATTTATAATATGTCTTATTCATACATTTTTTTTTTAGAAATCGATTAGAGAATAATACGGAACATTGGAATACTCTTTTGTTATCCCTGAGAGAACTAGTCGAATGGGTAATTAAAAAGGACACAGAAATTTCAAGTTTTGGTCCTTTAGGCAACGATTTGGCCACACTACAAAAGCAACAGGTAGATACAATTAATTAACATTTTTTTAGAACAAAATATAAGACAACTATGTATTACCTATATATTATAAAATTTAATGTATTATAGGATGACCATAGAGGGTTCCGTAGGCAATTGGAAGAGAAGAGACCAGTTATTGATTCTAACCTACGTAGCGGTCGCCAATACATTAACAATGAATCCCAAATTGTTTCTGCTGTAAAAAATGAAGGTAAGAATATAATTTTATAAAAAATACTACTATAAAATAAAATATATAAGCAAGAAAAAACTAAGGATATCGCTATGCTTTAGGGGTCAAATGTACCTCGTCATTGAGTAGACACTCTAAATATGTGTTAAATTTGAATTCAGTGATAAATCATAGTATATAAGAAACGATGGTATAAGTTCAGATGGTCTGTCTATTCTATCCATCTAACATAGCAAAACGTTACCCCCTCTCTTTTTTTTTCTTATGAGTATAAATGTATAACAAAAATACAAATGGTGTAACAACAATCTTAGGTATATAAATATATTGTTATATTTCCATGCAACAACGTTTTCAGTTTAACGACATATTTTTTAGAATCAATCTAAATTATAACCAAATGTTTCAATTCTATTTAACAAAATTCTCTATAATACGAATTTTTTTTATTACTAGATCCAATTTGCTATCAGAAACCTCCCTCGAAGTTGATGATCTCAGCATTTTTACTTACTAAAAAAGTGTCTTCAGACATAAAAATAAAAAATAAATAAAAAAACTCAAATCATTGTAAAATTAATACATTCATCACTCCACTCAGAATCTAAAATATATGTTTTGACTTCAAGGGACTATCTTCTAGAAGTTTGTACTTTGCAGGTGGTCAAAAGGAGAAATGTCTAAGTACTTTTTAATATAATCGGGAAAAAAATATAAATACGAATATTATTTTGTTAACATTTTAATATTATTACTACTATAATCTTATTATTATTTAATTGTTTGGTAACCTTAGGTCTTGAGAATTGAGAATTATTTTTTTGTATATTATTTGTATATTAAGATTTATCATTTGATTCAAATTTAACACATCCATTACAGTGATCGGAGTGAAAAACGAGGTACAGTTGGCATCTACAATCATATTATAGAACGTTTACCTACTTATAAGCGGCTAATTTTTTTTAAATATAAATTGTGAACTAAAAAGTATTCGAGGAAGGGTTATCCCTAAAAACATTATTTTGCACAGCCCGTGAAAAAATCCTGCTCACGCTTATAATATTGTAAAATTGTGTATTTGATAAATAAAAATATTATTCATATATTATATGATTAATAATCCATATATATTATATCACCATAATGAGCATTACCTAACTAGGTACCTACAACAAAGTACAAAATATACGTAAGTACATTTAAAACCATTGACATTTTACAAATTACAAGTAGGTATACTATTTGTGTTGAATAAAAATTAAAACACACAAGTAATTAATTAAATATGAAGTTTAATCAGTTATTTATAAAACTACATATTTTAACGTATTCTAATTTTATTCAAGAGCAATTTTATTATTATTATTATTGTTGTTGTTGTTGTTGAATTTACACTACGCCTGCATTCGTCTGGCACACTCAACACACAACGGTTTTACATTTGGTAACCACAATTGGTATTGATTATTAATTTGAGCACTGTTGTCTGTGAACTCTAATTACCGTGAAATAAAATACTTGATTAGACTATAATACATTTTATTATTTAGGTAGTTCAGGTACTACCACGTAAATACAATTGCATTAATTTTATTTATTTTTATTATCAGTTCATATAAATATACATTATAAATATAATTAAATTTTATTTTAGACCCTTTTAAGCTATTGTCTACGGCCTAGGTGCTAGGCTATCTGGATATTAAACATGAACATTTTTTTAAATACCTTATAAGTATTAATTATTAATGATGGACGAAGGTAAATACATTATGTATAAATCTGAATTAAAATGGCCTAACAATGGAATATTACGACTAGTCTCCTCAAGCCACCTCCATCCCTATAAGGTTTTACTCACATACCTATGAATATAGTTTTTGCTCATGAGAAAGTAATTAGTAGAAATCGGTCATAAAAATGATTACAAATATATTTAAAAAAATTATTAATCTTAAAATAAAATAGTTATGAACACAATTACAAGGATTACTTTTATGATTTGCTTTCTTAATTCTGGACATATTTTTTGTAAGACCGAATAAAGATGAATATACCAATCTTAACGATATTGGTTTTACATCAGCTTTTAAGCATTATAATTGAATCTGTCTCCAGTTTTTTGTGTTTACTTAAAAAATACGCCTAGAATTAAGAAATAGAAAATGATAAAATTAATCATTGTAACTACCTACATATATTTTGTATTATATATTTCGACTTAAGTAATTCCAATATAAGAGTTAAGTATTGTGTTAAAAAAAAATGCGTGGTACGTATTGGTGAAAATGCCATTATGTTCTTGTATTGTTATACGTAATTATTTTATATTTTTGAATTTTGAATTTTTCTAAGGAATCAATCTACTTGTTGATTAGTTGGTGTTTAAATATATTAAAGTAAATCAACTATACTTTGTTTCAAATAGGGGTTAACGTGGGGGGACGCAGTGGGACTCAGTCCCTCTACCTCTGACGGCGGTTAAAAAACGTACCTTTTAACAAATTAGGAGTAACATTAAAGTAGGATGAGTATGCTTACACAATCACTGTTTATACATTACATATACATTAGACATTTCACATCAAATTATTATAGAACACTTAAAACTATATGAAGACATTAGTCCCCCTGGAATTTTTTCCCACTTTAAGCCTTGGTTTCAAAGTAGAATACACTGAGCATCTCCCACATAATGGCAAAGTAGATTCTTCTGCAATCTTATCTTTAATTTGTTTTAAGGTACCTCAGCGCTCAACCCGATCCACTGGCCACTGCTCATTTATACGTCCGGCATGCCACCTTTAATTATTTTGCAAACAAGTGAATAAAGCAATAATGTCTAACCCCAATCCCGACCAAATTTCACACCCTTTTGATATTCATTTTTATTTATTTATTTTTATGACTTTAATTTTCTGTTTCTATTGTTCTATTTCTGAACTATTATTGCCATTGTTTACGTATATGTTATAAATGTAAATACAAACTATAAATTTCTATCAATATATAAAAGCCTAAATTTGATATAAATGTTATTAAATTAAATTGATTTGTTTTTAGAAATCAATAACACTGGAGATTCTAGAGGATATCGTAGTGCCGAAGAACAAGCTCGCGATTTAACAATAAGTTTGAAACGTGAAGTTTTGCGTGTATCTGAACAATGGAACTCTTTACTTCAACGTTCTGATCAGTGGCAACGAAGCCTAAATGACTCAATTAAGGTATGGTTTTTTTTGTATTTTAGTCTTGCGACAATATTTCTTGATCACGAAATTAACTTTTATTATAAAAGTTTATATCAATGAAACATTTTTTTTCCTTTATTATTATATACACAATCTGTACCCCATGGGTACAATAAGAGTATTAGCTGAGATAAATATAATACATGAACAGTCTTGATAAAAGCAGCCACCCAGTGATGACAATTAAAAATTGAGGTTATAAATTAATTTATATACATATATGAATTTGTTTATTTATTTGTTTTTTTTTTAAATATTAAGTTAGCATATCTCTACACCAGTTGCGTTTTAAACGCCTTGGAGGATTACCCGGAATAACATTTGCTGAGAGAGCTTTAATTAAAGGATTGGGATGAGTTGAAAGCCGATTATGGAATCTTTTATAATAAGTGACTGCTTCTTCTTTTACATTTTCCATTTTCATGTCCGTGTGTACGGTATGATTAGAAACATAAGAGGGGGAGTTGTAATATTTTGAAAAGCCTGAATACGATTTGTATTTGATTTTTTTGCATTACCCCAGAGTTGGAGACCATAGGTCCAAATGGGTTTGATGAGGGATTTATACATTAGTAGTTTTATATTAAGGTTGGTGTGTTTGTTATTGACTATATAGTAAAGATTTAAGCATACAAAGTCGCAGATTTAGTTGAAGTCTTTTTACACGTGTATGTTGGGCCCATGTTAGTCTACGGTCAAGGGTTAAGCCAAGATATTTTACTGTTGAAGTAGACGGAATTTAAATGCCGTATAGAGTAACTGGCGGACAGTGTCCTAATTTAAGGGTAAAAGTGGTGTGATATTAGATTTAGTTTGGTTTACCTTAAACCTCCAATTTTTATACCATGTTTCCATAAGGGATAGATGATTTTGTAGATTAAGCGACGCTGCAATAGGGTTTTCATTTATAGATATGATAAGGTCATCTGCATAGTCTGCCACAATGGTGTTGGCGGAGGTTGGTTGATCAGAAGCATATAGGTTATACAGTATTGGGGAAAAGATGCCCCCTTGAGGAACACCAGCTCTAATGTTTGCTATGTTTGAGTATGCCGATTTAAAATAGACTTGAAAATAACGATCAGTTAGATAAGACTTAAGTAGCATATAGTAAGTCGGGGGCAAAAATGTCTTAACCTTGCAGCATAGTAGCCCTTTGTGCCATACACGGTCAAAGGCTTGTTGAATGTCAAGAAATACACAAGAACAATACATTTTTTTTTTCAAGTACGCGATAAAAACTTAAAATATTTTTTTTTAAATAGTCACTGAACAAATAGGCAGCTATATTTTAACATCTTTTTGGAGGGAACCAATCAAACTTGAATTATAGTTATGTTTCCAAGTTGTTTTATGATATTTTTTGATAATTTTTATTATTAGGGGTATGTATACAAATAAACAATTTCTTATTAGAATCATTTTTTAATACAAACACAGTAAATTATTTTCCACAACTAAAAAGAATAAAAATAGATTATATACCTCCATGTATGTATGTATTTAGTATACATTACTTATAGATATAGTCCTCCAACTGAGTAATAAACTATTTTTGTACAATAGCCATGTGTTGCTAGTATAGCAGCCAAATCCAATAGCCAATCAATTTATTTCGTTAATTTTACTAAACAGGTCAAATAGTGATTTTATATATTCTTATAATTTTATTCATACATTTATTCTAGAAAATGCAAGTGTTCCAGAAAGGCTTAGAGGACTGTACATCGAAATTAGCTAGTGTTGAGGCCATGTATAAATCATGGCCAGCATCGAACACTGGTGACTCCACAAAAGGTCTTCAAGAGCTAAGGGTAAATCAACAGAGTAAAAAAAATTTACCAATAAATAAATCGATTTATTTTTACAGCAATTTGGAGATAGGTTAAATCCTGTACAACGGTTATTGGAGGAAGTTAATGATCAAGCTAGCATACTTGCATCAAACAATGTAACAATATGTGTATCTAATAAAAATATGTTACAAGACATCAATAATAGGTAATTTAACTTTGTGTTAGTAATATTTGGTATCCGTTCAATAAAAATGTTTAGTAAATATATGTTTATTTTATTTATTAGATGGAAAATTTTACAATTAGCTATGGATGATAGGTATAAACAAATTCGGGATACTGGGAAAAACACAATTAGCAATAGTAATGGAACTTCACCTGCCAGTCATAGCGAGGCATCCACTTCTTTATTGTTGAGTGGATCTGTGGAACCCCCGTGGAAACGTGAAATAACTCCAAATAAAGTTCCTTATTATATTAAGTGAGTATTTTTTATAGTTTATTTTTGGATATAAGACTAATTTAATTCAATTTAGTCATCAATGTGAATCTACAAATTGGGACCATCCAAAAATGATGGAACTTATGTCTTCTCTGTCAGAATTTAATGATGTTAGATTCTCCGCGTATAGAACTGCTATGAAATTACGAACAGTCCAAAAACGCATGTCTCGTAAGTGTTATTGTTTATGATACTCAAAATAAAAAAAATTAATGTCTCAAAATTCTTGTCTCTTTTTTTAGTTGATTTGTTGACTTTGGAAGCCGCCTTAGAAGCATTTGATAACCATGGTCTACGTGCTCAGAATGACAAATTAATAACCGTATCAGAAATGTTAACCATTCTAGGATCTATTTTTGACACACTAGCATCTCAACATCCTTCTTTAGTACATGTTCCACTCTGCCTTGACTTATCTTTGAACTGGCTATTAAATGTTTATGACAGGTAAAAGATACATTTATAATTTGATTATACTCCCTTAAACAATATTCTATTAAATTTTTTGTTAATTTTTTTTCTTAGCCAACGCACAGGTCAAATTCGTGTATTGTCATTTAAAGTTGGTCTAGTATTATTATGTAAAGGACATTTAGAAGAAAAATATCGTTATTTATTCAGATTAATAGCTGATCCAAATAGACAGGTAGATCAACGCAAATTAGGTCTTTTATTGCATGATTGCATTCAATTACCACGCCAATTGGGTGAGGTAGCATCATTTGGTGGTTCTAATATTGAACCATCTGTTCGAAGTTGTTTTCAAAAAGCTGGCAAAGATAAAACTGTTATTGAAGTGAGTATATTTAATACACATCTACAATTGTACATAATACTACAAAAGTTATAATTTACTAAATTAAAATAAAAACTATTTTAGGCTATGCACTTCTTAGTTTGGCTACAACAAGAACCACAGAGTATGGTATGGTTAGCTGTGCTGCATAGGCTAGCTGAAGCTGAATCAGCCAAACATCAAGCAAAGTGCAACATTTGCAAGACATATCCTATAATTGGTTTCAGATATCGATGCTTAAAATGTTTCAATTTTGATATGTGTCAATCTTGCTTCTTTTCTGGTCGTAAAGCTAAGCACCATAAACTTACTCATCCTATGCAAGAATATTGTACTACAACAACGTCTGGCGAAGACGTTCGAGATTTCACACGTGCCCTTCGTAATAAATTCAAATCGAAACGTTATTTCAAAAAGCATCCGCGTGTTGGATATTTACCTGTTCAATCAGTATTAGAAGGGGATGCTCTAGAAAGTCCTTCTCCATCACCGCAACATTCTAATACTCCTTCTACTATACCTGATGTTCACAACCGTTTAGAAATGTATGCTTCACGTTTAGCTGAAGTTGAATATAGAGCACGTAGCAATTCTACCCCAGATTCGTAAGTTATTATAAAATTAAATTAAATCTTACAACTTGTATTATCCCAGTACACAATAAAATGCTAATATTTGTTTAAATGCTAATTATTATTTTTAGTGAAGATGAACACCATTTAATAGCCCAGTATTGTCAGTCTTTAAATGGTGGGTCCGAAACATTGCCATCTGTACCAAGGAGTCCAGTTCAAATAATGGTTGCAATTGATGCAGATCAACGACATGAGCTAGAAACTATGATAAAGTAAGTATTAAATTAGGTTGAGTTAATGTAGAATTAAATATTCTCTAACATTAAATTATAGAGAATTGGAAGATGAAAACACCCACTTGCAAGAAGAATATGAAAAATTGAAAACTGGAACTGGCAGCAAAGGGTCTTACAATATTTTACCCAATAATAATGGTGAGGTTGATATGGTATCTGAGGCAAGAATGTTACGCCAACATAAAGGCCGCTTAGAAGCACGTATGCAAATATTGGAAGATCATAACAGACAATTAGAAGCACAATTGCAAAGACTTAGACAACTATTAGAAGAAGTAAGTGAAAAGTCTTTAAATAATTGCATATAAAATCACGCTACACTTAATTTAAAAGTGAAAGAAAATAAATATTATATACATTTTATCTTTGGTTTATTATTAAGTTGGTCTGCTTGGGCTTAATTGTTCAAAGTTAACTTTTTATTTGGACTAAACAAAGTAGTGTTTAACCATTTATTTTTTAGTATAAATTTATATTATGAACAAATAGTTTACAATTAAAATAACTTTCAAACATTTTTTGTCAGTTTATGCATATTATAACAAGTTTTTATGCACAAATAGTACCAATCAGTTGTTTAATTTAAATAGAAAAAGCTGGTGAGAGGTATAACACAACGTATATATTATAATATAGAATTCTGATGGTATTTACATTTTAAACATATTGTATGCAATATGAATTATTGCAATATACAATAAAATAATATGATATTTTTATAAAATTCTTCATAATTATTCTGCGTCATACTTATGTTGCATAAACAATTTATTAAATTTAGGTTCACTAAAATTTAATGGACAAATCGTGGGTCACTAAATTTTGTTTAAGGGACCATTAGCTCACTATTGAATCATTAAATGTTTAGTGCAAACCCAGCATTAAAGTATTATTTTAAATTAATGTGTTTATTTTTTTGTGTATGTGAATTTTAGCCAGCAACATTCCAAACGAGGTCAGTAACAGCTTCTCAATTAGCTTGTGATTCTCCTATGCAAAATTCTTCTGACAAATCAGGTATGTCTAGAATAATTGATTAATATATATCCCAATAAATCTTGTTTTTTTATTATTATTGTAATGTAATTCTTTATATAGGAAATTGGTCAGAAAACAACAGCCGTAACACATTGGAGAGACCACCTCCTCCACCAATACCAGCACCTCATCATGCTGTTGGTAATTTACACCATATGGCAGGTAAAATATAATTTAAAATAATATTTTTCTATGTAATATAAGTGTTCAAATAAAACTATCTAATCTAATAGTACCAAAGCAAATTGTCATTATTTTTATCTAATGATTGTTAACGGTTTTTTAAAATATATATATATTATGTCAATTTGTTTTATGTATTTCATTTTTAATACTACTAATATTCCATTATTTATTAGCTGTTCATGGAAATGGAAAAATCTAGGTTTGTATTATTGTAAAACTATATTTCTAAAAAAAAAAAAACTAATTGATTTGTTCTTTATAGGTGATTTAGGTAAAGTTGTTTCTGAACTAGTAACTGTCATGACAACAGATAGACATGAAAATTAAAGAGTATATTATGACATTGTAGTACAATATTAATAGTATTATTATTATTAGTAGTAGTGATAGTATATTTGTTAAATATGTATTTAATAATTATAATATGTACTTACATATCAAAATGTTAATAATTTTTATAGGTAGGCACGTATACAATAACTTATTCTCCTAATTCTTTTCAATCGTTCAATTTCTTAAAAATAAAAAAGATAATTTTGTAGCGGTGTGAGATAACACCCACTAGTTTTATATGCAAAAAGTTAAATTTTATAAAAAATTATTTTCAGTCAGAACAATTATATATTTTCTGTACTAAAATCTTAATATTTTGATCATTAGTTGTATAGTTGTTTAATTTTCCCATGCTAAAGAATAAAGATCAAAAATAATTGTCATCTTTATACTGTTCTTAAAAACCAAACATATTTAATATTAATTTAGTATTAAATAAGTATTAACTCATCATTTTAAAATAAAACTAAAAGTTGTATTACATAAAATATAAAATTACACAAAATTAGTATTTTTTAATAATTACAATTTAATAGATTATCTTAATGCATATTTATTAATCAGTTATGTGCCATTACTTTTTTCTTTACGAGATATATGTATCATGTTTATTTTATTTTTCCTATTGTAAATTTATATTTTATTTTAGTTTATCATTATCATAATTTTATCAGTGTTGATAATGTCATTGTAAATCACAGACTACAACACTATATAGAAATCTGTGTTGTAAATCCATCATAGATAATAAAGATATGGATAGGATCTTAGATCATATACAAATATATACTACCTATAGATCTAAGGATAGGACACAAGTACACAATGGTATTATCAGCGGTAATCAAGGGGAACAATTGTGGCCATATAAGTATACCTATATCGACTATCAATATAAGAGGGCCTCAATTTCCTTCCCCTCCAGGACCGCAGCCTCATATATATTAAACATAAGCGCGGCCTATCCATATCTTTAATATCTATGTGTAAATCACAGATATATCAAAATTTTATAATTTTATATTGTTAAAATGTGATGAATAATTTCAAATTTTAGGGTCAAAAGTTTTATAGTGTAATTTCACTGTAGCTACCTAACATATCAAATATTATATCTTTATTTTATTTTTGGTTTTTTCTTTACAAATATAAAACTAGAACTCTCGTTTTTTAATTAAAATAAAATTTGATAATAAATATAACTATTACATTTTAAAATAAGGACAATCACAATTTTGTACGATTTCCATACAATATGGTGTATGTAGTTACTTATAAGTGTTACATGATAATAACTAATAATATAATGTTATATACCTATATTACGATTATAGTAAGCTATTTTTTTTTGTTTTTCATTTTTTTTTGTTATCTTTATTCAAACGTTTAATATATTAATTTTTGGTTTAATAATTATTTGGTTAAGAAGTTAAAAAACTTAATATCATTCATTATTATATAAATGTTATAATGTAATTATTATTATTATTTAACTTATATTTTTAAATAGGAAACTATATAGCAATAACAAACAAAATAAAAATATACTAATTTAAAAAAAAAATTGATTTTTTTACTTTTATTAGGTACAAAACCTATTTGTGTTGAATGTTGATTGTTCTTTATAGTTTACTACGCTTATTGAACCTAATCTAAATAAATTGTTTATACTTTTCCATCAAAAGTACATGATTAAGTACTTTGTGCATATAAGCATGAGTATGGCCCTAATTCTTATATATTAGTCCCTGAAAATTAAAATTAAGTTACTATATATTGGAGAGTTGGGCAGTATATAAGATACCTATCTACAATTTTATCTTGTATCTTGATACAACTATATGAAGTATCGAGTATTTCAGAAAAGAATTTTATTGAAAAATACTCAATACATTAATGCGATAAAAATTTTTTTTTAGTTTTTACCATCAAAATTAATATTTATTTTACGAATATAAATTTAGGTAAGTTTACTAGTCACAGGTGATTTTCTGTAGCCTATTGGTTATTGGAAGTTATTTTTAACCTATTACCCATAAATCAAATAAATATATAGTTGTAACTGTGACACGCGTACTTTGAATTGGACTTTACGTCTGAACGTCAATACCTTATTAGATATCTGTAATTTGTACATGACGTATAGTCTACCTTTCGCGTGACGGTAAAAAAGTATGCGCTTAATGTTTTAATTATTTTCTGTGTCGTTCCCTTTACTTAAGTGGCCACTCTCAATAGTAAATACAATTTTTAAAAAACCTATGACTATAATTGCATTCAAATGTATAGAGTTCGAGTATCTTCAAACTTGTATCGCGATACTGCTTTTTGAGTATCTTGCCCGACGTCCAACACTGTATATATCACAGATAGAGTCTTATTATAACAATACAAATAGTAATATTGATATTTATTATTTGATTGTTAAGAGAACGCCACACCCGTCCCGCATGTGTCGTCTCCGTCTTATAAACGTGTAACATAGCAAATTTACGCTCAGCAGTTCACGTTTTATTCCGTCAGCTTAAAGATTTGAGCGAATCGACCTATTATGAAACTTGATTATAAGAACATTTTCTGTGTTTTTTTTTACAATTATTCAGTTTTTAAGTGAGTTATGCGTGTATGATAAATGTAAATTAAAAATGCTCATAACTCACTTAAAAACTGAATTATCGTAAAAAAACTCTTGACAAAACACAGATAATGTTCCTACAATCAAGTTTCGTAATAGGTCGATTCACTCACCTGTTTAAGCTAACGGAATAAATTAATAAAACGTGAACTGTTGAGCGTAAATATGCTATGTCATGCGTTTGTAAGACAGAGACAACACATGCGGGTGTGGCGTCCTCTTAACAAAACTCGTTGTTAAATCCAAAAGAATTATATATAAGAGGGCATTACACGCGCAAACACGTTTCTCCGTCTTACAAACGCATAGCATCGTTTAGCTCTGTTAGGTAGTTAAAAAATTAGAGCGAATTACCTCTTATACAATTTATGAGTAAGAATATTATCTAGTGATACTAGTATGTTTTTTTTTCCATATTTTAATTTTAAAGCAAGTTGGGGTATTTAAATTTTGAAATTGTAAATTTTTTGTGCGTGTTATTATTATGTGTTTGTTACACTATGTCCTACGTAAATCCGATAAATGCGACGAAAAACAAAACTGTTTGTATTTTGTCGCATCGTATTGCGACGGAACAGCATGATCGGAATAGAAACCTTTGGAGTCGCGAGATTTACGTAGCACAAGGCGTAAGACATATATAATGCATGCGGGTGTAGCGCCCCCTTAACCATAGACATATATGTAATATAATATGTAGCTATATTATATTAATATATTATTATAGGACAAGATGAAAGTTACTTACCTAAAATTATAATCTAATATTAGATGTATAGTGGTATTTATATACAAGTAGGTACTTGCAGTTAAAAATCCCAAGGGCAATGGCCCCTTTGATTTTTTTGTGGACAAAATTACATTGGGCGCCTTAATGGCCTTGACATTTATATGTGGCAGACATAGTCGCAACTAAAAGGTTATTACAATTCTAGTTGGCTATAGCCAACCCAACAAAACTATTAATTTAAAATAATCCATAGGGGGGGGGCTTATATTTAATTTAATCTAAATCAATAAAGTATATTTTCTTTTGAGGGGGGAGGGCTAAATCATCGTCATGGAGGCTAAGCCCACCTAGTTGCCAAAGTGGTGAGAGGTGCGTGGGCAAAGCCTCCAACGGGTTAAATAGATACAGATAAAAAAGACTTTAGTACTCTCTAAAATGTAGGTCTAGTCGCGCCCATGAGGATCACTTTTGTTATTTTAATGCTTGTATCAAGTTATAATTTTGTAACCATAACTAAATAAGTTATTTAGTCTTAATAACCAATAATAACAATATAAAAATAGTAAGAAATAAAACATCAGAACTGGTGTCACGAGGACGAGATACCTATTTAAATAGTATTTATATAATAAAATAAAACCGCAGGTACTTGAATTTTTAACTAAATGTAATCATTTTGTATACATTATAAAATATTCATAATAATTTGACTCTTTTTAAGCTCTTATGAGAATTTTTTTTTCAATTATTATCGATAACAAAATGTTCCCTTGGTCAAAAACATTGAAAATTGAATACATTCATTTTTACTGAAAACATTGCATTTATTAATTATTTTATGAATATTTAATTATTAAATTAGGTCGTATATATTTATAAATTTATAATAAATTATTATTAACTTTAAGGTCAATACCAAATTACAATAGAACGAAAATGTGTCCATGTATCTTTTAAATTTTTGACCTGCTATAATAACATAATAATTAGTATTACTATGAAGAACCTTATATTAATGTTTTCTGACCAATCAAAACTTTTTTTATCAATAGGAACCTATTTAGAGTAAAAATTAATAGAAAATGGTTTTTGACCGTTCCTAAAAAAATATTTTTGAAATTGCATGAATTTTTTTTTTTTTTTTTAATTCTAGTATAAAAAACTCAAGAGAAGCCTTATATTTAATACTGGAAATTTTTAAGTTTTACCTCCTAAAGTACCTACTAGATAAAATAATATTAAAGTTGAAAAGCAAAGCTTTTTTTCTATTATACACATATACACATCATTGGAAAATCAGTCATTCATTGCTCGGGATCTAAAATGAGTATATCGTCCAAAGAAATAACTAGGTATAGGTTAGTGGTCTGCCGTATTGGCCTTCTCAGTCTGAATCCGAATCGTGGAGGATAAATAAATGGACCGCCAAAAATATTTTACATTAATCCTGATATTTTTTTTCTGTGTAGGCCAGATGTATTTTTATTTCTATAAGGTATTTACAATCCATTCTTATTTAGAACAAGTAAATGTGAGAGCAGAGAGGAGTTACATGTGGAACTTTTGAAAGAAGAAACCACCCATTAGTGAAACTATCTATTTTCAATTTTGAGTTTTTTTTTTAAATGATTATTTAGAAAATCGCGACACCATCTTTGCTTTAGCTGTTTTTGGGCATTTGCTGGGATTGTTAAGGTTGATGCATTTAAGAAGGTTAGGATGGAAAGGTTGTCATAAAATATTTTGAAAAAAATTTTGCTTTATATTATTATTTTAAAGTCATTATGGAGTGTAAGAAACAAAGAAAGGGTCGTTAGTTATTTCTCGTAGGGAACAATTTGAATTTTTTTGCACTACTCTAGAGCTGGAGCCCGTAGATCCAGATATGATTAAGAAGGTTTTATATATTAACAATTTGATTTTTAGGTTTGTGTGAGTATTTCTATATAGCAGTATTGATATAAATAACTTGTTAAATAAAAAGGTTATCAAGAGTCAGGAAATTTGTCTTCAACATTGTTTTCCAAACCATTCTGACCCCTTAAAAACTAATTGTTGACTCTAGGTAATAAGAAAAAGATTGAATCTACAAACTGTTCGATAATATACTACCAATAAGCTATTGTCTATTTATTAATATTAATAAGTCAACTAAGATCATACTAACCAACCTCTTTATGACTTTATTAATACATTTTATTATAAACATAGTTATAATTATTAATAAAAAAATAATATTACCGCAACCAACTCTGAACACACATATTTAATATTTATTCATACCATGGATATATGAAATATAATAATTATATTATATATGTGTATCCTGTGATATTAGCAAATACTTTATTATTTATTCTGTAGACATAATATTAACTTAGTTTGTGGGTCTATCGTTACATAATAATATATTAATAACATATAACGATCTGTACGTTCCAAAACGAGACAAATGATTTAACAGCCATAGGCTGCTTTGAAGGTTTAAGGTTGCTACCACGATTAAAGATATAATACAGTATATCTTTAATCGTGGAGTATAATGATATGTCCCTACGTCGTTCAAAAAATATATGCATTTTTTTGAACCCATTATATATTTTATAGCTTTTATGCTTTCATACATGTACATATATATATATATTATAGACATTCAATGAAATGAGTTGATACTACAAACTGTAGATTACTACAAAACTCATTGAAATACATAATTGATAGTCTATAAATTGCTGCATTTATCATTTTACATTTATTTTGTTGAATTTGTCTGTTCTACATATATAGAATATAATCTATCTATCTATCTTTATTTATGGTATTTTCTAACTTATGACATATGATATTATCATATTACTACAAGTTATGACCCGTGTAGTTCATCTTGGCCATCTGTGACTGTTAATTACTAACGTAATAATATGTAAAATTGTAGTAATACCAACTGTGTTGGTAATTGTGATGTCAGCCGATGGCTAAGATGAACTGGACAGGTTAAACAATTTTTAGTAATATCTTAAATGGGAACTTATTTTCATGATGCTGGATGCTTGAAAAACTGTCAATACTACAATAGAATTATAATTTTATTCACTAGGATATAGAAAACATGAAATTACTTAAAGAAAAGGATGTTCAAATCAGACAAATAAATACAATTTTACAATAAATTTTGGAATGTATTTGTTAATTATCATCGATAACAGATTACCTAATAATATTTTACAAATATTAAATTTACCGAGTAAACTATAATGGTCTCTTTCATAAGAATAAAACCCCTACATTATTTAATATAATTCATAGACTATAATATAATTATAATATAATTAAAAACAACAAAACAATCAATCATGTCGAAAAACCATATTTGACTACCCAAAAAAAATATTACGAATACTTATTTGGGATTTAAGAAAATATAAATAGTATTCTCGTGGTATTTAGAGTACTTAATATATTTTTTTAGTTTTGTGTGAAACAATTTTTAAAATGTTTAGAATTGCCCAAAAAATAAGAATAGCTTAAATAGTACTGATTGAACTATTTTTTTGAATCATTATTGTAATTGGCAATTTCATAATAAATAATTTATATTTACATGATAATATCTTTAAATAATGATTAATTGAAACAGAAATTATTTTATAAAATTCACATGGTATGGTTGATTATTGTCGAATTAAAATTAAATTATAAAATAATAGTTCACTTATTGTGAAAGAAATCTACAAGAATGGAATGACGAATAAAATGAAATAATAATAAAAAAATGTTTGATGGTGACACACATAAACAACAAGTTTAAAAACAAAAAGAATCTTACATCCGTCACCACAGTTTCATTCTATGATGTGCGCTAATTTTACTTAAGCTGGAGTAAACAACAACAATTCATTATAATATATATTTTTTTTTTTTTTTTACAAACTTTTGTTTAGTTTTTGAATAACGATGTATTAATGTGAAAAATACTTTTAATCCTCCAGATTCCTAAAAGCTTGCTGGATATCATCATATAACTGATCAAAGTCAGCGCGGATTTTAGCTTCGCCGTCTTTAACTGGGTCCTATTAATATACACATTTTAATAAAAAAATGTCATGTAATAGAAAATATAATGTATTTTACCTTAAACTTCATGGAGGATAACTGGTAAAGGATATTGCCCATACTGTCCCTGATTACAGACCAAGTTATCTTGTTTTCAGATTGGGCTGTTGACTCAACAGCATGGCGTGCCATGTCATAAAAGGCAATAGTATTTCGTAGCATTCCAACAGTTTTGTAAAATGGACAAAAACGATCATATGACGAATAACTAAAAGGATATTAAAAATTATATGAAAATATTAAAATATGTGATTACTCTCAACCAAACAAAATAAATTACCTATTTTGTTGTAAAAAGTCATCTTTTAATAGTTTAGCAACTTCTAATGTAATTTTATCAGATTCAGCTAGTGATGCTTTACCGACCAACTGTACTATTTCTGATAAATCTTCTTCTTCTTGTAAGATCTCCTTAACTTTGGTTCTTAAAGGCACAAATTCAGGGAAGTTTTTGTCATAGAAGTCGTCCAAAGCCCTCGTATATTTACTAAAATCATAAATTATTGTTAAAAAATATTCCTAACATAATTATTAATTTTCATTAATACCTGTATGAAATAAGCCAATTGATGGAAGGAAAGTGTTTACGTTGAGCCAATTTTTTATCCAAACCCCAAAACACTTGTACAATACCTAAAGTAGCTGATGTAACTGGATCAGAGAAGTCACCACCTGGAGGACTGACTGCTCCAACAATACTAACTGAACCTTCCCGTTCAGGGTTACCAAGACATTTTACTCGGCCAGCTCTTTCGTAGAATGAAGCCAAACGAGCACCCAAATATGCAGGATAACCACTAATACATAATAAACATACTTAGTATAAATAAATAAATACATTTATATATCTCTTTAATATACCTATCAGCAGGCATTTCAGCAAGACGTCCAGAAATTTCACGCAAAGCTTCTGCCCAACGAGAAGTTGAATCAGCCATCATAGATACATTATATCCCATATCTCTGAAGTACTCAGATAAAGTAATACCTAAAAATTAAATATTAAAATAATCATTATGAAGTTTATATAAAAACTTATATAATATTTATTGTTAGTTATTACCAGTATAAATTGAAGCTTCTCGGGCAGCTACAGGCATGTTAGAAGTGTTAGCAACTAATGCAGTTCTCTTCATAATAGATTCAGTTACACCATCAACTTCAATAGACAATTCTGGAAAATCTCCCAATACCTAATTAATAATTATAAAATATATACAATTAGTGATAAAAATACAAGGCCTAATATTAATGATTTGAATTGTATATATTAATAACAATTAATAAATATAAAATTTTAATTTATAATCACTTTACCTCAGCCATTTCATTACCACGTTCTCCACAACCAACATACACAATAACATCAGAATTTGAATACTTGGATAAAGCTTGAGATATTACAGTTTTTCCACAACCAAAAGCTCCAGGAATGGCTGTTGTTCCACCTTGTACACAACTAAATAGATACAAAAAATATGTTAAGTTAATTATAACTTATTAACTTAAAACTTAAACATTATTTCAACTTACGGAAATAGAGAGTCAAGTACTCGTTGTCCTGTTAGAAGTGGGTAATTGGCAGGCAATTTTTCAGTGACTGGGCGTGGCTGACGTACGGGCCAAACTTGCAACATAGTAAATGATGATTTTTCTCCATCGAATTCTGTTTCCAATATAATATCCTAAGAAAGAAAATAATAACTGAATAGTTGTTCAACAATAAAAAAGTTATTAATTATATTTACATCAACTTTATAGTTTCCCGGTGGAGCTTGGAATACAACGGTTCCCTTAGCTTTAGGTGGCAGCATTAACTTATGTTTAACAAGAGTATTTTCATGGACAAGACCAAAGAGGTCTCCTCCAGTAATATGGCTTCCGATCTTTATATTGGATGAGTTGTAATCCCATGAAACATTACGACCTAGAGCAGGTATATTAACACCCTTGGGAATATAGATGTTTTGGGTGAGCTCATTAATGTCTTTTAATGGTCGTTGAATACCATCAAATATACTTCCCAATATGCCTGGGCCTAATTCTACAGAAAGTGGTTTTCCAGTCCTTGAAACCGGGTCACCAACAGTAACACCAGACGTATCTTCGTAAACCTAGAATAATAAATACATTATATGATTAGGTATGGAACTATTATATTAGAAAAAACAATAATTTTAATCTTATTAACCTGGATGGTAGCCATGTCACCTTCTAAACGAATAATTTCACCAACCAGTTGAAAGTAACCTACACGAACCAGTTCGTACATAGCTGAACCAGACATCTTTTCAGCTGTAACGACTAAAATCATAAAACAATGTTAAAGATATATAAAGTACAAAATATTTTATACAAAAAAATCAGATAAATTAAACAAAACTAGTACTAACCTGGTCCAGACACAGCAAACACAAACCCATATGAACTTTCCTGCTCTTCATCCTCAAAAGTGTTTAACGAAGTCATTTTCGAACGATTTTTGTCTAAATTGTAAAGAAAAAGTTTAGTAAAACAGATATCTATTTATAGTACTTAAAAAATATCATTGATATTTCAGCTTAAACTATTTATGTAGGTACATTGTAAAAGGCTAACAAGGTATTTTAAGATTAATTATTTACCTAACCTAAACTGCTTAATAAATAATATAATAATATACAAATTATTAAATTACAAACTTAATAATGCAAACATGTATTTGTATTATAATCCCTAAAATCTATTTTATCACTTTTAGCATTTAATATAGTTTATGTTATTATTTATATTTTAAGAAAAATAATAATTTAGAGGAAAAATAATTACACTTACAAATTAAAGTTTAAAATACAAATATTTATAAAAAAAGATTTGAAAAAATAAAAATAATAGTAAGTACCTAAGTACACACTATTACAAATAGTAGAAAATATAGGTACTAATTTAATATACTAAATATCCAAAGTTATATAGTATTTTTCATTAAAATACCAATCGTTTAGGTGAATTCAATAATACTCATAAATAAATAAAATGTTTTACCTAATGATCCCCAACAAGATACAATAGAATTCCACATACTTTATAATATATACTAGTTTAAAATATAGGCAAATGTTGTAAATGAAGTGTGTAATTTAAATTATTAGAAAAATAAATTTACATATAATTTAACAAGTGGTACATGAACTGACATAAAGAAATAGTTTGAACTAAAAATATAGTAGTTTAATTAAGAAAATGTTATATAAGTTAGATAGAGTAACAAGCTTACAAGCATCTACAGATATTAAGATGTAAGCCATAAATCACTGTAAATATTTTACCATGAATTTAATTCATTATCTGGGTTCTTGTATTTACATAGGTAAAAAATATATTTTTAATAAATTACATAATTTTATTGGTAGTTATAAATATAGATATGCTTAAAATACGGTTTAGAAGCTCATGAACAAATAAATCATTACCATTAAAATGTACTCAATTAAACACAATTACCATTTAGTTAATTGACATCCAAAAATAAGGCGGATCCCAAGTTAATTAGGTTAGGATTGACAATTAACTAGGAGAAATGTTCAAGAGCAAAATGTTGGTATTTTTGTAAGGATTTGAGGAATTAAGCTTTAAGTTACAATATTTCATTAGTATAGACTTGAGGGTGTTGGCCGTGGCCGCTGCCAACGCAGTCAAAACTGGGAGGGTACCATCAAAGGGTTGATAAGTGTTGATAACGGGGGGTTAAGGGGACAACGTCAAAAATAAGGATGACCGTATAGTCGGTGTAAAGAGTCATACGATTGTATTGAAATATGGAAGGAAACACTTTGGTAGAAAATTAATAATTAAATATTATACTCACTTGAATATCTGCACGGGCGTATCCTTTTTCGATTGAAAGACGACTCCGAAAGCCACAACTCATGCAGTGCTGCTACTGGCGGTGAATGGAGCGACCGCGACTTGAAAAAATATGGGTGGAACTCTAATCAGCTGACTGTGAGACGTCTATCAGCATGTGCAACAACATTGTTCTCGTGCCAACCTTCCAAGGTGAGTGAATAATAATAAAGAAAAATTAATTATTTTTATTTCCAAAATGTTTTCCCCCAAAAGTCAAATAATACTATTATATTTATTATGTATCCCGGTATCGATGTGGTTATTCTCGTTCTAATCAGTCGAAATCAAATAATATTTCAGAATTTAAGAAAGGTGGAATGATATGGCAACTGAAAGAAATAAAAATTATCGGGAGACGAGTGTACGATAACTATTTTCATGGAAGTCGGTAACAAAAATAAAATTAACACTTGTTAAGATTAATTAATTTATAATTAAGTTATAATGTGTATTGTACTACTGTGTATACAATTACAAATGAGCCCATCTGTGTGATGTATACTATCTTATTTTTATAACTTAAATGGAATCCATCCAATCAAAAAATTATATATAATATTTTAATGTCTATTAATTATAAGTAAAATAAAAAAATTTAAATGATTATAATAATATATAAAATGATATTGTATAATATACAACATATCTACGTTAGTTTATATGTTGTCTGCTTATAGGTACTTGTAAAATGAATTATAAAACAATATTATAATTCAGCTCTGTGCCTACAGTAGATACATATTGATGTTAATTTATGGTAAAAGAGATGAAGCGCCTATAGAACTATAGGAATAGTTACTATTTAGCCATTTAGGTATACTGTTTAAATATAATAGGTTCCTCGTACTATTTTAAATTTGTATACAAGAAAGTATAGGTAGGTATTCCAATTAAGATGATTCAGTCAGTTATTCAATAATTTCGTTAATCTTATAAATGTTTTATCTATTATTTATTAATATTTTATATTTTATATAACAGATTATAATTGTAGCGAGTAACTATAATATAGAATGTTTCAAATACTTAATAGTTACCTACATCTACTCATTACTCTTACATTCTTATACTTAAACAATCTTGAATATAAATATATAATACAGACACAATATGGATAGGTAATTAGGTGTTCGGTGAATAATTGATGAAAATCAAATCATTAAACTTTTTTTTAGTAATACCTAGCTTATATAGGTATTATATAGGTAGGTAACGTGGTAACGATGTACAAACAAGTTACCAAACTGCATGTTTATATTTTATAGTGTAATTAAATAACATTTAAAAACAAAAATGTATATTTATAGACGTCCGCGGTCTACTTTACTTAACCATACTTCGATTAATGTACCTGATCCAATCTAATAGATTGATAATATAGCCTATAGGTATTAGGTAATCTAACCAATTCATTATGTAATTATAAATAATTATAAGAATTATTAATTACGCTCTGAACAAAGTAAAATAAAATATTTATAGTTATTTATAGTTGTTAGTTAGGTAACTAGTTAGGCGTTTTCGTTAATTTGCACGAAATTTCCATACATTTTCTGACAGTAAGTGAGTATGCTATTTACACATCTAAAGTCAGAGAAAATAATTAACGAACATTTGAACATATATATGTGTATTTTATTTTATTTAAAGTGTTATTAATTTACGAAAATGCTGTACACTAACAAACGCAAGTTGCTAATGACTAATCAGTAATCACAGAAGTCAGAAACTAGTAACTACCATAAGTCTATAACAGCTACTTACTACCTGATCAATTGCAATAAGCTAAATAATATACTTGTATCAATAGATAGGTATTGGAATTTGGTACCATACCACGATTAAAGATATGTACCGAGGTCATACAACTACCCATATAACAATGATAAAACAATTTTTATAAAAAATTCTATTTTCCTATGACCAATCTGATTTTTTAAACTTGTTACAATAATAATATAATAATATAACTTTATTGCAACAATAACATATATTCACATATTTTAACAAAATATTATAATATATACATTAATTAGTAATTAGAAATTAACAATATTTAGAAATTAGCAAAATTACAGCAAAAAAGCAGAGCTGGGAGAGCAATAGGAAAAATAGGTAGGTATTACATTTGAATGAACGCTTCGTGATCTTAAACAAATGCTGGTGGCTACTAGTAGGCTGTAGCCTGTAGGTTTTTCTTGAAAACAAATTTTAAACAATTTAGTATACTCATGAATTTTATCACATTTCTAATTTACAACGAATTATACAATTTTCAATCCAATATTTTAAAAATCTGATAACCCTCAATCAGTAAATTAAAATTAAAACGTAATTAAAATTGAAAGTATAAAATATGTATAATATAATATGAAACTATAACTGTAGTTATTCTGTGGACTGTGGTTATAACTTATAAGTTTATAACGTTCAACATATTTTAATGTGACGGAACACCAAACACTTTTATTATATAGTTTATAGACTTATAGTTATACACTTATACCACAGAATATATGAAATAGATTGATTCATCTATTCTGTGATTATACTCTATAGGTATAATGTTATGCCGAACACACGGCTGTGTAGATAAATTATATTATGATAGTTGACAATTAATAACAATATGATAGCTGTGTGACCGTCATCGAGCCAATGTTTTGAAATTTATTTAAATTAATAAAAAATAAATAATGTCATTGCTCTTTTCCACAGTTGTAGTACCGTACTAAGAAATAGTCGTACGAACTACGAAATTACGAATGTCCAATGTACGAGTCCTTTAGTAACTAGTAACATCAACATGATAAATTAATTCATCATGACTAGTAAGTTTTGTTTCCAGGCTTCCAGCGTATTAGATTTTTAGACTTTGAGCGGAACTATATGAATATATTGATTTCCATCCTTGATTTTTGGAATAACTAATACTTTTCCTTTCTTAAGCCAAAGTCTCGTTTTTAATCTCATTTGAGTCATAAGTATAGCTTAAGAATACTTATTCTTAAGTATTGATTTTGAATAAACTTTTCAAAAATCATTGAAGGTCAAAAATATGACCGACAACTCCATTGTTTAAGAACATATTATGTACGCAGGACGGCATTGTATATATGTGTGTTAGATGAATCATAGTCTATTGGGTAGTTCTTTCAGTATTTTTGGATTTATTTGGTCGTAGCCAGGAGCTTTTTTTAGATTGATATTCGTATCGATTTCGTTTGCGATTTCAATTGGAGTGAAGTCAGAAGTACTTAATCTTTTCACGTATTTCGTTCAATGGTTGACAATGTTCTATAGAACAATGTTTTATATATATATCGAGTTTAGAAGCGATATTGTTCGGCTGGAATGCGCGTTCCAGTTGACGTGCTCAGAGTTGTCTTGGTCACAGCGTGCATCTTCCTTGCGAATTCATGGTACATAGACTCTGAGCTTTTTCATTTGTTTTGTAGCCTTCCACAACGAATAATCAGTGTCTTTCGTTGCAGTAAGATTACTCATGTAAGATTTGAACGTTTCGTTTTTGACTTCTTTTATTTTATCAAATAAAAGTCTGCAAGTGCTTTTCCGGATAGTTTTATCAGATGGATCTCTCGTACGGTGCCATTTTTTCCGTTATTTTCATTTTTTTTCTTTACGAGCTCGCTGATTTCCATAGGGTAGGTAATCTCAAGATTAATTCTTGTTGGTATTTCAGGCATTGCCAATTTCGCTGCCTTAATAACATTATAGGTTAGGGCAGGTAACTTATATGAACAGTGTGATTCCTTTTAAAGGTAACACTAAATAATTCTGGCCAGTAACATCGGATTGATATGCGGTTTTCAGGAGGAGATAGGGAATACATAAATACACATTTCTTGATGATTTTTAGTTATAGATTTCTCCGTGTGCACATGTGCAATACATCTTACATTTTTTTAAATGGCAACAGGTGTTTTCAATGCCAAATTCAAGTAGAACGAATTTTTTAAGTCAATTTGATCCTTTTACCATAGCTCTTAAATCAAAATTGTCTAAATGACAACGAGTTAAAGTTTCGATTAATATTATTGAATTTTTCATCAATCATACTAGAATTGTACTAATTATTATGAAATTTCTATAGACCTTACACTTATAGTATAAGGTCTATGGAAATTTCAAGTATTTTTTTTGTATCCGTAGGTTTGCAGACATTATTAAATAATTTAAATTTAATTTTGAGGAATTTCATAATAATTCATATAATTCTATTGTATGATTGTTGAAAAATTCAATAATTTTTATCGAAACTTTAACTCGTTGAGCCAATGTTAAAGGCAGCGTACGTAGTACGTAATAACTCGGGGCTCAGGTCATAGCCGAATAAACTATTGTCGATCACACGAAAGTAAAAATATAATAAAATAAATATTATCACACACGGCTATTTTTTATTATCTATTTTCTTTTTCAAATGTGTCTGCCTCACACACGACTCTAGGGTGGCAATAATAAACTGATCTAAGTTGGCAATACTGTTTATCTTTAGTGTTATCATTTCCGAATTTATTATCAAAGAGTTACTGAGTACTGAGTTACTGTTTTAGATTTCAATGGTCGAACCACGACTGTTCTGACAGTGTCCAGTGTCTACTGGAATTAAAAAATATTTACTGAAGTTAACCAAAACCATCATGACGAGGTAATACAAATTAGTATTATGTTTGATTTTGTATGTGAGAAATTTCACATTTTTTATTTAGTAATATTTAAATGTATCCAACTTATATTTGCAATTTTCACCGTAAACACCTATTTGTTATTTAATTTATTATTTATTTGGATACAGTTAAATTACGCACAATTATAAAATAAGACTATAATTTAAAAAAAAATAAGTTCAAATATTGTATTATTGAATTAGAAAAAAAATATATTAGACTTATGATTTTTGATAATAAAACATAAAAACATAAATAATGTTTCATAAGTCACAATAGATATATTGATTAGTATTTTTTTTTTTTTTTTCAAATGATGGTGCACCGATACCTTAAATTTTTCCCCAAATTAAAGATACATAATTTTTACATCTAATCTAACACAATATTCAATTTTTAAAAGTACTTCTTTGAACAGGTGAATATCCAGGATTTTATTAATATTCTACCTTTATTAAGAAATGTTTGTTAAAGATAACATTCTGCTTATTGACATGAACCTTCCCTTTTTAACACATTATTCAGTTTAACTAGAGAAATGTTATTTATTTTTAAGTACCTCAACTATAATAATGTTGATAATGTTTTGCTGGTTTTTGAAAGATTTTATACAATCAAGAGTTTTCGTAGTATTTAAATTATAAAATTTTAAATCATTAATTTTAAACAGTTCATAATATCAGATTATAAAATGCATTACAATATACTACTTTGCAGATTTCTTGTATTAACTATGTGTCCAATTTTTTAGAGCCAAGTTGGAATTGGGTGAAATCACTCATCATAACATTAAACAACTCAAACGATTAAATACTGTGGTTTTTCCTGTGTCATATAATGAGAAGTTCTATAAAGATGTCCTAGAAGCTGGAGAATTAGCTAAATTAGGTATGTGCCTTACTTAATTACTATAACTTTTTGCTGTGTTTATATATTTCTGTATTTATATTTAGCGTACTATAATGATATTGTTGTCGGAGCTGTATGTTGTCGAATAGACCAAGAAGTTGGTCGTCGCCTTTATATAATGACTTTAGGATGCTTGTCACAGTATAGAAGACTTGGTATAGGAAGTATGATGGTTGAACATGTTTTAAACTATGTCGAAAGTGATGGTACATTTGATAGTGTTTACTTGTAAGTATATTTAGTATAAATATTAAAGGATTGTATTTTTAAACTATAATTTTTATTTTTTTAGACATGTTCAATTGAATAATGACAGTGCCATAAAGTTTTACAAAAAATTTGGATTTGAGATAGTTGAAACTAAAGAGCATTATTATAAGAGGATAGAACCAGCAGATGCTTATGTGCTGGAAAAACGTCTACGACCTAACACTATAAATGGGAAAAATGAACATCATTCAAATAATTTGAAAAAAGATTAAACACTGATTAGCTTTCTTAATTGTTTATTGTATTAATACATTATAATAATAGAACACATACTGTAAATATACATACAGTATAAAATAAACACACATAAAAAATATGTCTTGTTGTTAAAGTACTTTTAAGATAGTTGCAAAACTAGTTTCCCATGGTATCTTATGAGGACGCCACACATGTTTGTCTTATCTCCATCTTACAAGCGTATTATAATTTAAAAATTCTCATTATTCAATTAAAAATTAAAATGTTGTGTAAACACAAAGCATGTTGTTACTTATAAGTTTAATGAAATTCAATTCACTTTATCACTAAATGTTACTACACAAAATTGGAACTACTGAACACAAATTTGCAAGACGGAGACAACATATTATGCTTCCTCTACTTTTAAATATTAGCATTATAGTACGATACACCTGTTATTAATACTTAATAGCATACATTCATACAAAATACTACAATTTAGAATTTTAACTTCATGATTTTAAATATTTCACACATTGATAGTAATAGTAAGTACAACATTTAGAACACATGTATAATTTGTAAAATTATTTGTTATGAAACGAGATTCAAAAAAAGTATTAACATTCACATATTTCAATTTCTTTAAATAAATCTGCTATACGTTGAGCACACAATACTGATCCTTCATGCGCTTCTTTGCAGGTCTATTAAAAATACGAGCACAATAAGTATGTAAAATATTAAATAAGTAATAAAAATCAAATTACAATAGCCAAATTTAAAAAACCATGAGGTAATCCTTTTAGAATATCCATATTCACTTTTTTTCCAAGTTCTTTTAACCGTTTAGCAAACATAACGCAATCATCTAAGCACGGATCCATGTGTACTGTCTGAAAAAAGTTAATAATGAAACTTATTTAAAAACAAATTTTAAACCAATTCAAATATTGTACAATAAAGATTAGTTCAAGTTTTTATATCAGCTATTAATAATATTATGATGTTAGATTTACAATAGTTAAATAATAACATAAACATTTTTTTTTTTTTTAACACTTTAAATCATAATATTGTAGTATACAACCAGTATACAATAACATTAGCATAAAATATGTACTTAATATTTTAATACAGCGTTTCTTAAACTTTTTTAATTTATATCCACTTATATTGTGGAACCCTTATTATTTTTTAGTTTTTTAGATTATTTTATTTAGTATTCATCGATAAGTTATTACAGCTCAACTATTAGAACCCCTACTTTGACTCAACAGTCATTTATGTAAGGATTATTTGCAACAAAAATTATAATAATTTCATATATTAATAATTTATTCATGTGTATATTGTATTAAATTCAAAAAATATTTTAACTAACAGACAAACATGACTCCTAATAATTAATTTGAATGAAAGTTTCAGGAACACAGTTTAAGAAACGCTGTTTTAATAATTAAATATAAGTAGAGTATTTGTATATTAATGATTTATTAGTTAACATAATTATAGATAAAACAAATAATTATTGGACTACATTTTACTAATTTTTGTCAATATATAATAATATCAAAGACATTAAGAATTAGTTAATGTGAAGTACAATCACAATCACGCATTTTAAGTTTTAATTTTAATATTTCAATTTAGATAAATAACTGAAATTGATGTTGTCATTAGATTGTGAATGTATTCATGCTTTAAAATAGGCAAATTACCTACAGCTGAATTAATAATTATCTTAATATAATAAGTTAAATTAGCTATTTTATGATTTTTTTTGATAAATCAACAAATATATAAACATAGTTTTTGTAGATAGAACATAAATAATTTAAAATTCTATTTCTTAAAATGCAAAATACATAACAATTGTTATAAGTATACAAATATACCCTAGAACTTAAGTAATACACCAATACGCACTAGTTTAACAATTTAGCATCATTATATATCATAGCATACCACAATATGAATAGGTGGCAGCTGTTTAAAAAGATCATCATTTGCAAAATAGGGTGATAAAAATGGATCTTCTGGTAACTTTGGTAAATCTATTGGTAACGGTGTTTCTTCTACTACTTCATTTAATGCATCTTCACTATCACTAAACCCAAAACAATAAAATGTAACTGTAATAATTTTAATAAGTAATTGTTTTTATTTATTTTAAAAACCATGATATTCAATGGTTAAAATAAGATTGAAAATGAAAGAAGAAAGAGGATATATTTATTCAAAGATATCAATATCTAATAAGATGAAATATACAAAAGCCTAATAGGGTCTCCAATTAAAACAGTTTATATAGCTGTTACCCTGGTATGAAAAATGTATTTATTTTATACTAAGTTATTTTTATACAATAAAATTCAGAGGTGGACACTGGACATAATTCTAAGGGTTATATTTTATAAGGCCGGTTAATAAATTATACCTTAGTTATGAGTTATGCTATTAAAAAAGACTTCAGCTGATAAATCTTTCAAATGTCTCTGGCTGGCTCACCTCTGAATTATAACTACAAATTAGGTTTTATTATATCACCTAATATCTTCTTCAGCTGTTCCTCCAGTTAATGTAAGGAATGTGGTGGTAATAGCAGAACTTATATTTTCTGCCGTTTCTGTCAATATTGTTGAGAATCGTCTGGATTGTCTTCGTTCATGAGCAGCCATAATAACCTCTTCAACTGGAGTTATTACTGATTGACTATCATCATTGGTGTTTTGTATTAACTCTAGAGCTTCTTCACTAGATTCAACTTCTTCTATAAAGCCTTCATTAGTGCTATCCTTTGGTTTTGCAATATTTTTCAATTTATACTCATACAAACTATCTTGATAAATGTCAGGAGAACAAGCATATGCTAAATATTAAGCATGAAAATAAATATAAAAGTATAAAACTTAAGGATAAAATAACAAACTAATAATTACCCTTCAAACAATTAGTCATAAAACCTAGAGGTATAAGTGGATCTATTAAACTCAGAAATCTTGCAGGTGTTGGAGACCAAGCTATTGCACAAGGGAAATATGCTAAAAATAAGCTGTCAGGTATTCTGAAACCCATTTCTATACATTTTAATGCTACACAAGCACTTAAATTTCCTCCAGCCGAGTCACCTGATTTAAAATAAAAATAAATTCTTTTACTTCAACCAAATAAATTTTGATTAAAACATTTTTACTAGTAAATGAATTTAATTTACTAAATATTACCTACACGTTTTTGGAATTTTTGGACTAGTTTACCTTTGTATTAATTTGGTAGTAACAAAATTAAAATGTAACAAGTCACAAAAACTATTTATTATTTCTATATTTCAGATAAGGCACAACTAATATTGCATTTAATATAATGACAATTTTTTGAGAATAAGCCGTTCAGTTTTTTGAGTTTTCAGCTATTTCCACTCAAATTTTATCATTTAACTATAAGACTTTATTAACATTTTAAGTTTTGAATGTACCAATCTATATTTTATTTATATTTTTACCTGCCATTATGACACGTTTAGCAGTAGACCCCAAATAAGCAGCATTACTTAATGCCCAAATGTAAGCAAATAATAGTTCTTCCATAGCTCTAGGGTATGGTGCTCTTGGTGCTAGAGAATAATCAATGGACAATATGGGAATGTCTAAACGAACTGCCCAATCTCTTAAATATGATTCGTGAGAACTTGAACTTTGGGATACAAAACCACCTCCATGACAATGTATGATAAGATTTTCACATGGTTCTGGTAGCATCCCGCTGCCAGGATTTTCTGCCAACTATCAACCAATAATACATTAATCAAAAAATTTAAAATGTAAGAAAACTCTTTACCATGCCTTCACGCTTAGTTTTTGCAATTAGTCGGGCATTTAGGGCAGCAGGTCCAATATGACACAAAGGAGGCTGGAGTTCAAATAATTGTCCATCTGGTTTCAAGTACAAAAATGGTTTGCTAGGAATTGCTATTAACCGATTTATAGCTACCGCAGGAGAAACTAGATTCGGTAAACTTTTTAACAGTTCTGAAATTAGCATAACATATTAAAAATTATTTTTATTTTAATATTTTATTTCTAAACTTTTAAATTACCAGTTTCACCAAGGAATAAAAATGCTTTGTAAAACTCTATTGAAGAATACTGAATGACATTGACTATTCTACGAGCTCTCAATTCTGGATTTAACATGTATTTGCTACCTAAATATATAATGTAAATTATTAAATATGATCCAATATACCTTAACCAAAATACTTACAATTCCATGCAGTATTAGCCCTAGCCAACATGCCATTTTCATTATAGTAGACTTCACTAAAAGCAGCCATCATTATAGCAATAGTTTTCAAAGCAGGCTGTAGTGACTCATTAAACTTAATAAACATAATACCAGAAAATTAATTACTTAAAATGTTTAAAAGTTTGAAAATTTATAACTGTTTAAAAAAAGTACATGGATGATGGTTGATAAATTTATAAATACATTACATTTTCAAACTCAAAGTAGTTTTTAAGTAAATTCCTAAAAATGACAAAGTTTTCTTTCATTTTCTTACATGGTTAAAACCTTTTTAAACCATATTGAAATATTTAAATGAAGATAATTTCCTAAGAATGAGGAATGACATATATAAACAATTTATAAAAATCAATCAATTAACAAATAATTTATGTTTAATATGCACTCTGGATATATGTCTCGCTTAGACTAGATTAATGAATAAAAAACAAATAAATAAAATATAGACATTTCTCCCATAGTTCCATGCATCATAAATTTATAAATAACTATATTTATTACTTTATTAGTAGGTAAAGCATTTTTTAATTATTTAATTTGTGTAAAGTGGTATACATTCAATAGAAGAGTATAGTGTCAGATATTGATCTAAGAATAATGAAGTTCATTATTTAAAAAAAAAAAAGTATGGTTTGAAAATTATAGAGATATTTAAAATGCTTTTGACTGTATTATATTTGAAATATTAACCAACCAATAATATCGATACGGTTCTACATGCACCAATAATAAAAAAATGAATATAATTGGTAAAAATATGAAAACACTATTTTTTATTTATAATATAGATAAAGGCAAAAATAAAATATAAATTATAAAATAAGCAAATCTCAACATCAATCAATTAAGTTTTAGTTATTGATAAAAACATAAGGAAGTTAGGACATAAATGAGTTAGTTTATATTAATGATAAAAGTTGAAGATGCAAAATCAAAATTAATATTTTTAATACTTAAATATTTACTTGAAAAGCCAAACAGCGCCCATAAAAAGGGCATAGTTTAGATGGTTCAATTTTCATCATGAGTTCTAATGCTGCAGTATCATTTCCAGCAAATAACATGCCTGGTTCACTCCAACCAATTAAAAGACATAAGTTTTCTAAGCACAATACCAATGCACTCATCACTTGGGTACATGATTCAATCTCTCTGTAAAAATAATTTTAATGATAGCGACATTAAATAAATTATTCATTATAGGACTAGGATATGATGAGGTATATACTTTGTATAAAATGTTTTACGGAAAAAAAATGAATCACGATTGACAGCCATTTGATTACAAATTTTAATGCAATGGGCAATAAATAAATCGACAACTGTAACATAACTTCGATATCCATTACCAGGTATAGATGGATCAAAATCATACAAATGACAGACATTACGCAATTCAAAAACCAAAGGTTTTATATTATCAATATTTTGAAACAATTGTTCAAAAGAATTGGCTATGGCAGTTGAACCATTTCTTTCGTTATTAGTAAAATAAATAACATTTTCTTTACATAAGTCTTTAAGTTTGTCATATGATAATGTACTATCATCTGTTTCCACTAATGTTGCCATAATAATAATATATAATATGAAGTTTCACACGACACACCTATTAAAAAAAAAAATATATTATATAATATATATATATATATGTATATTAAACATGATATTTTAAACACAAATGCTTAGCATAAACTCTAGGTGACTGACTTTTAATAGATAGGTACATACTACATAGAGACATATTATATAAAGTATCTAAACAAACTTATGCGAGTTGTTTGCCTTTTTTGTAACTAATGGTGATATAGTTATTTATTGTTATAGCTTATTCTATTTATAAGACATAGAGTTTCTATTAAAATCAATATAAGTAGACACATAAGTGAAGCTTGAAAATCCATTAATTGTTGTATAAAAGGTCAGTGTATATATGTCAATAAACTCTTTTAACCTTTTAATTTTATATAAAAGTTTAAATTATTGTTACTAATAAACAAAAAAAACTTAAATATTAAAATAAATGAAGTAACAAAAAAGGTACATATTTTATATTATATTCTATATGGTATAATATAGTAATTAGAAAAATAAAATTCAAACAAAATATATTTTGATATATTATAATATATAATGTTATTATTTAGAGGAATTAAAAAAATTGAGTTAAAAATTAAAAAGAATTATTAGGTCAAATTTTTAAGATAATTTTTGTTCTACCTAGTAATGTATTTATTATTACAGCATAATTTGCTGTCTTAAAAAAATAAAAGTAATATCTTACAAGTTATGAATGTATATATATTTTATCATACTTACTAAAATATTGAAGAGTAATATAAGTGCAAATTATTCACTTATAATTTTCAACTGTCAGACTTCACATTGTAAACCTAGAAATGATGTATTCTACAGATAAATTTTGATATATTGTACATTTTAAAATATGAGAAACGATTAAATTGTATAAATTGATTTTAATCTATTGGTATTTGGCATTATATTATTATTAAATAAATTATTCAAGTTATTAGAATTTAATTTTTCTTTACAATTGAGACCAGTATATACATAATGCATGGCACTTTGTGAACACATAAATTATAGACCCTACACTGTAGTATCCTACACTGTACAGTGTGTATTGAAAATCTAAGTAGTAAAATAATAAGATTTGCTTCAAGTATATTATGAAATACCTGGTATTATAATTGCTGTTATTATATTGTTATATATATACATCAATACAAAATATGTCATTGATAAAATAATTAATTATTACTATAAAATGGCCTTCGGTCTTCAATACGGTTAATTAAACTAGATTCACAAAATATCGTATACAACAGATATCATAATAATATTGTGTGTTGTGTATATAGAAACAAGAAAATAAGGAAGATTCGTGTCACTGTCCATTTGAATTCTCAAAACAAACAATTAATACAATATGATAGATAGGTACGTTATACTACAGTATAAATATTAAACAGTTTGTACAGTGTATATATATATATATTCAATACGAATGCATTGTACGCAAGTCCATTGCCAAATTTAAGAACGGACTACTGTATAAGTCACGTACTCACTACTCACGTCTCGCCAGTAGTCGCCACACGGTCAGGTGACTGAGTGACTGACGTCCGCGGTAGTGCATAACCACTATGTGCACCTATTGTCCTGTGGCATAACGTAACCGCGTTCTGAGTTTATCAGACTACAGTTCTACACTAAATTATGTTTAAGCTCTAAATCAAGAAATTGAAAAGTTATTAATCAGGATTCAGTCGTCAGCGTAAAATAATCGTTGTACCTCTATCGTTTTGTACTTTTGCGCCTATCGAGTATCGACAACAACCCAATAAATATAATGTCACGACTCGACACGATAAAATAAACTTACTTTACTACACAGATTACTATATAGTACAGTATTAAAGTGTAGTATCACCAGTATAGAAGTCTGTGCTTACTGCTCAGACAAGTCACAACTCACAAGTATACTGACTTTACCGTGATTACGTTCACTTCAATAGTTCAATACACGCCACACGGTCTTGGATTATTCAATATTTCAATCCAATCAGTTTCTCACCGCGACACCGCCAGCTGATTATGGTTCAAAACGCTACCACGCTGAGCGGTGAAATCGCAAATTATATCACGCAAAAAACTGTCCAGTGCGATCACAGTTTATAATATTATTTTAATACGTGCCCCGATGTATAGAGAAGATAATAAACAATAATATCTTCTTTAAATCGTGCCTAGATCATTATACTATGTACATCCATAGATATATAAAGTAACTTATATAGTTATAAGTATATATACTTATAGTTACTTTATATATCTGTGTGTACACCACCTTAACACATAGGTCCTAAAGATGGAGCCATTTCTCGATGATTTTAAACACGCAAAAGCGACGGCCGACAAGTCTCTGACATGATGTGCTGATGTGCAACATGCGTGAGGCGAACCGTCGCATATTAAGCTGTTGTTGCTGATTGATATCAAACACTTTCGCGCGTTTTTTCAAAATACATGTTATTTTATATGTTTAAATAAATTAAATGCATAATATTATGTATTTACTGCTTTTAATAATAAACATTACTATTTGTAAAACTAGTTAAATAATGATTCGACTTCAGAATAATGTAAATTCTGTGATAACATCATAAACTGGTAAACATGATTTTAGGGGTGGATCAAGACCAAGATAACGGGAGGGGAGGGGGTTAAAGAGCACACGTGATAAGGATAAAATAAAAAATATTAATTTTGATGTATGGTGGGACGTTGCCTAGTATATAATCTTAATATAAGTTAGAGTAACTCCAATGTAAAACAATAGCCATATAAATTGTTTAATTAATAGCGGACTGTATAATTTATAATGCTAAAATAATCACACAAGTAATAGATATCATAGGTACATAGTATTGTATTATAAAATATAGTTGCCTTAGCGGCCTTAACCAATAATATTTATAAATAACAATTTAACTAAAGTTGCCTCAAAGGATAAATACAATATAAAATATTAGAACTTAGGTAGACTTTTCCGGTAGACATTTTTTTTTTGATAATGATATAAAAAACTTATGAGGAATCTTGTATTAAATTTTCTGATCTTAGATCTATAAAAATATTTTTTTATCAATTTCTAACTCAAAATGATTTTTCAAATTTTCGTGATTTTGACGTGTTTTGTTAAAATTTGAACATTAAATGCTTGTAAAAAAACAATTGTGGCTATGTATTTTTAATATTTTTCAACTGCCATTGTAACAATATTTTATAGGATCCTTGAATTAAATTGTAAAGCTTTTTGATCCAACAAATAAAATTTTATTGGCATTCATAGGAAAAAAAACTAAAAAAAATTGAAATTGAAAATGTCCGTAAACAGTTGAATATAATAGTAAAAAGTCAACATTTTATGGTGTATAGAAAATGTTAATAAAAACAATCAATGAAAAAGTCATGTATTACAGTGACTTGTTATAGAGTTACACCAAAAGCTAAAATCAATTTTATCGAAAACCGATTTTGAGTAAAAATATCATTTTTTCTTTAATGTTTTTTTCTTGATTTTCCTGGCACTATTGGAAACTACTGGGAATTTTTCTAGTTTTGACCCTCCAAAATACCAACTAGATACATCGTAATTCAATGCATCGCTTCGCTCAGAATCTAAAATCAACAATTTATATCAAAAGTCGTAACACTCGTAACTGTGTACTGTGTAGTAGTAAGGCCGCAAGGGTAACTAACGGACGGACGGAAAAAATGGGAATATATGATTTCTATACATATGTTTAGAAACCTAAAAGTAAAGTATCTATGTATAAAAACGCTGAACACTCCTGTATATATCATCCAGATTTTGAAAACTAAAAAATGGGTGACTATAATAGCCGTAAGGTAAGCATAAAGTGAATTAAAAAGGGCACCAGGTGGTAAGACTTCAAAAAATGTAAAAATAGGTGCCTATATACTGAACTTAAAGTTAAGGCAAACAAAATTATTAAGAGGTCACAGGTACATTAATTTTAAAAAGCAAAGGATTTTTCAAATAATCCAGTACTGAAAGTTGGAAACTGCAGTGAATTATGAATAACACATAGGCGTGCTCAGAATTTTGTGTACGGGTGCAGCATACATTTTTAACCGGCCCTACAGAACAATAAGTAGCCCATTTAATTCCCTCATTATGGACTATGGTTATAACTTATAAGAAATATAACAAATAAAAAGTAATTATATTTTTACAACCTCGTTTTCGTATGGCTGCGCTGATTGTATGGTTATTAGTTATCAGTTTATCACGCTATTGCGGTTGTCTCTGCATCTGTATTCGGTAATACAGATTTTCTGTAATAAATAATAATGTGTGTTCCATTTCCATAGAATAAGGAATAATATTATAATTATTAATTATTATACTATTTGGGATGTACGGTCGGATTTCTCCGTCAATAATATAAAACCCATCTGTTTTTGTACTTGTATTGCTATAATAGTACCTATTAATTATAGTATTATTAGAAATTATATTATAATTTATAATATTATTTGTAATATTAATGTAGTACAACACGTTCATTAAATCAAGATGTTTTGATATAGTTTGTTTGTTATAGGGCTATAGCTATGATAGTGATTTCATAAAAGTAATCATTGTAAGATCTGCGTGATCATAAAAGTTTGTACCTATAATATATTTTAATTTATACCAAACAGAAAACGGTAAAAAAAACAGACTAATGTGAACCCGAGCGGAGTTGGCTTTAAATTATAATAATTAATGTGAGTAATTACGTTGTAATTACGTTTTTTCTTGCTATAACTAACAGAACACGCGATGGTAAAAAAAATCCTAATAGATCCACCCAAAATTAAACGTTTTCCAAACTAAGTACCTATATCTTAAAGTGTATGTGAAAATATTAAAAAAATAATTAAAGAGTTGTAAAATAAAAGAAATTGGACATGATATTATGTAGTAGGTAAAGTGAGTTGTAGACAATCTATACAACAATTTATTAAACTCTAATTGTATTCAATATTCGTTTGAATATTCAAAAAGTTTTAAATTTATACAAAAATAATTTTGTTGGAAATTTACTCGGACATGTTATGCTGGCCATTTCTAACGGCTCTGACTCTGATAAACTCAATGGAAGATCATCGTGCTTGAAAATGTAGTTGCGTGACCAATTTCCGCCTTTAATGAGTTGTGATTTCGGATGATTCACGTCTCTCCAAATTCCAGAAGGCCTGCAACATTTGGGGACGTAGCACCTTCAACCAGTGTCGTATGTCGAAGTGAAATATTATATAGGTCAATTCATTTTTTAAATGACCTACCTCCTCTCGACTCCTTCATATAACAATTATTATTGAAGTTATTATTCTTATTAAACATCATATTCAGACGAAGTTAGTACTAAAATTGCTCATTAAAACGAGTACTCGCCCACCCAGCGCTTATCTTCCCACCTCGTTAAAATTACCGCACAACTCCTCGAACAAATTGTAATTATTTCCTCCCGATATTGTGTATAATTTACCTGTAGTTTACAATATTGTTCATGTTAATTCTAAGGAGTAAAATAGGCAACTACTATAACAATCTCGGAGATAAATAATATTTTAATGTTATTTTGATAAAAAACGGTTTGCCAGTTTTCATATGAATTATGAAAATGTTCCGTATTATCTTTCATAGTATTTGATACACTTAATTATGTATAAATGTATAGAATGTGTTACTACGGTAAATATTTGTTATTATATGAAGCATTTAGGTACGTTATACACTTCTGAAAACAATATTTTTCATTAGGTAGTTTTAATAAGTACTTAAAAAGTTATAAATATTTATTAATTTTGAATGGCTGTAAAAATTAGGTAGTGTAAGACACGCGTTCGACAACTGAAGATTTGATATTACAAATAATACGCATTTAATATCTCTAGTTCAGTTTTAAGTGCCATTAATGTAAAGCTTAAACTTGTTATGATGTTTCTCAATGGTTTTCTATAAATCGAATGATTAAACTGTGTATGTATTTTCATCTAGTTTAGCCTAAATAATATTTACCTATCGGTGATCTTGGGTATCTTATTCTTGAAACTCGAATACTCGATCCTTTAAATACCATAGGTACTTACTTATAAGTTATAAGTTATGGTTTCCTCATATTATATAATATCGTCATATTTATACATACCTATATAGCTATAATGTTTGATAATATTATTTATTTTCAATTAATAGGTACTTAAATGATATGTTGAAGTTGTTAAATTGTTACTTCATGTATTAAACGCAGAAAAACTTCGTTCGTGAAATGCGTGAAATCATTTAAATTATTATATAATCAGATTTAGATTCCGAAATCATAGGAGTTTTTTTTTATAAACCGTAAATATTTTATTATAATTACAATGATCCCCACATATCTGCATATATGGATATAATAAATAATACATTTTTAAAAAATTATTCATAATCAGCAGTTTAAATAATGTTATGAATAGCTTATAGTATCAAGTATGAAGTATTCTTAATGGCTCATAAAATATAGAAGTTAATCAAGTTTAAATGTAAGTATGGTAACATGAGAAATTTATAGAAATGTTTATTTGAATTTGTGTGTACCCTGTGGACTGTGGTTAAATTATGATGTGTGATTTAAACGTTTAATTTATATTTATAATTTATAATTTTTACACTAGTGATGAAAATGTAATGTTCTATAATAAGTTTATATGTGGCTGGAATTGTATTTATTGTTTCAACGCTTATAAATTGTAGCAAATAAAATACTAAATAATGGCTTTTTTTTATAAAGTTGAAAGTTGGATTTAAAAATGAAAATAAAATACACTATTGACGGCGAGCACTTTTATTTGTTTTTACTTTTTATGATAAATATATAGGTACGTCTATACAATATATTAAAGTACTTATCCCGTTCGATCGTTTGATATCGATAATGTGATCGAAATTAAAATACTAAAACTAAGCATAATTAAATGGATCATTTGTTTTAGTATTTTAATTTATAATAAATAATAATATATCTAAGGTTTAGTGTAACTTAAAACCGAAAATATATATATTTTTATTTATGGTAAATTTTTTTGGTCTTCAAAAATTAATTGCTAAAATAAAATGTTGTTCAATCGTTAAAACAACTATAATTTAATAAAGGAAAATATTAATCGCGCTTACGAAACGGATTGGATTTCAAATGAGTTTATTTATGCCATAAAGTTCGTTCGTTTGGACGGGTGACTATAAATTTAAAAGTAACAATAATGGATAATTGGATTATAAAAACATATAAAAAACGGATGTTGTATTCATAATATAATAGATACCTACATCGAAAATCAAAAATAATTAGTGTACCTATATTCTATAAACATAATATTTTGTATTTAAGATTACAATGTTGGAAGATTTAATTGAGAATTTTCAGCAGTAGGTACGTACCTATACTGCAATATTATTGTTGAATTGATCTAATAATTAATAACACTTCCGTATAGAGGTCTCAAATGTAGGTATTTGGAATTGTATTTGAATTGTATTAGTATTTTCAAATTTGTTCCTAAAATGTATACTCATATTGTTCACAACATTGAAAAAACGACGTTAATAGCAACAATTATTTAATTCATTTTAAAGATATTTAACGTCTACTTATTAAATATATTTATATCCATATATATATAAAAATGAATATTTGTCTGCCTATCTGTCTTCCTAAACGGCTGTACCGAATTCGATGAAATATTTTGTGTGTGTTTGTGTGGTTCACGGGATTATTTAACTAGTCAAAGTCAACACATTATTTATTACAAATACAGCACAACCGCAAATCGCAATCGCGTGATAACTAATATAAACATTCAACCAGCGCAGCGGTACGAAAACGAGGTTTTAAAAATATAATCATTTTTTATTTATTATATTTCTTATAAGTTATAACCATAATGAGAGAAATAAGTGGGCTGCTTATTGTTCTGTAGGGCCGGTTAAAAATGTATGCTGCACCCGACACAAAATTCTGAGCACGCCTATGTTATTCATAATTCACTGCAGTTTCCAGCTTAAAATACATTCTTAAAATACGTCCTTTTACTATCCCCATCCAATTGATTTTCTTATGTTTAACTCTTGTTGATTGTTTTTTATATACATTTTTTGTAGTCTTACCGCCTGGTGCCCTCTTTAATTTACTACACTTATAATATACCTACCTATATAGGTACTCAATCATTTTTTATAGTTTTCAAAATCTGGATGATGTAGACAAATGTCTTTAGCATTTGTTTAAATACTTTTAGATTTCTAAACATATGTAGCCATGTAGGTATAGAAAACATATATTCCAATTGTGTCCGTCCGTCCGTTTGTTACCCTTGCGGCCTTATACTTCTACACAGTACACAGTTACGACTTTTGATATAAATTGTTGATTTTAGATTCTAAATGAAGCGATACAGTGAAATACAGAGAATCTAGTTAGTACTTTAGAAAATCGAAAAAAAAAATGAAGGAAAAAAGGACATTTTTACTAAAAATCGGTTTTCGACAAAATTGATTTTAGATTTTGGTGTAACTCTAAAACAAATGACTGTAATACATGACATTTTTACTAAATGTTTTTATTAGCATTTTCTATACACTATACAATTTTCAATATATTTTGACTTGTTTTGGGCTGTTTACGGACATTTAAAATTTTTTTTTTTTTATAAATGACAATTAAATTTTATTTGTTCGGTCAAAATGCTTTAAAATAAAATACGAGGTTTCTGATATATTGTAACAATTTACAATAGTAATTAAAAAGTATTAAAAATACATGGGCAAGATTTTTTTTTTTTATAAGCATTTAAAGTTTAAATGCTATGCTGACGGCACTGCAATTTTCTCACCTGGTAATGATCCTGTAGAAACTATACATTTTTTACAAACACGTTTAGACTTAATAGACAAATGGTCATCCAACTGGAAAATCAAAATTAATCCTGACAAATCAATTTATGTTCCATTTACACTAAAAAAGTCCATACCCCTTCCCCTCTATTTTCAAGGAATACAAATCCCAATATCCTCAGAAGTAAAATACCTCGGCGTCCTAATTGACAAAAGACTGACCTGGGGTCCTCATATCAAGTCAAAAAGAAAAATTCTCAATAGTCGACTCCACTTACTTCACCCAATTCTGAAATCAAAATTACCCTTCCACACAAAAATAATCATCTACAAATCCTTATTACGGCCTCTCTGGGCTTATGCTATCCAAATCTGGGGATGCGCTAAACCATCTCAATTACGTACCCTTTAAGCCTTTCAATGTATCACTCTCCGAATTATCTCTTCCGCACCTTGGTTCGTATCAAATTCCATACTCCAAAATGACTTCCAAATAGAAACAGTAAATCAATTAGCCATAAAACATTATAAAAAATTTCACTCTAAATTACAATGTCACTCTAACCCTTTAAGGCTTTAATCGGTGAACTTGCTTCCAACTCACTTCCTAGTAACCCCCCACGCCGTCTAAAGAGAAATTGGTGTTGTGATTTATTAAACGATTGATGGCTCATACCATTTAATTTTAATTTAATTTATATTAAGTCAATAATTAATAAATAATTAAAATAACGTTGGGTTTTATCACTGGATGGCCTCCCTCCTCATGTGTTCATGTTGTAATAAATTGTATGTATGTGCTCAAATTTGCTTATTATGCCTTATTGTAGCATAGATTGTAAATATTCTAATAATAATAAAAAAAAAAGTTTAAATGTTGACAATATTTATCGAAATCTCTAAAATTATCAATTATTGTAATTTAAAAAAAATAAAATTTTCAAATTTTATATCTAATACGATTGAAAATTATAAAAAGATTCTCATCATGTACCTAGTATGAACTACTCTCTACTGACAAAAATTACTTATTAAAACCATGAACAATGATTTTAATTATTTTGTTGTAATTTAAAAATATTATTCTCGAATATAATATGATACTTTTAGAATACCTATATTATTATATTTTATACACACAATTACATTTAGATCTAGATAGAAGGATTATAAGAACTAAAAAGTTTTTCCAGGGAAGAGGCCTAGGAGTTCCCTCTAAACTTATTTATGTTGTATTGGAAGTCAAAGACTGCAGTCTATTTCGAATAACGACCAAATTGTTTAAAACGATAAAATATAAATAAAGTATTGATAATGGGTAAGTTAATGTATTTAATTAACATAATGGGTTGAATTAATGTCGCTTTAGAATATGGCCATTGACTATTTGGTTCTTCTCTGATAGTTAAGATAAATTTTCTTTCTCCATCGGTCCTATACAATTTGCACAAGTAGGTATCTATACTCTTCACTACCCATACAATATACTGACTGGCATATTGTTTGTGTCAGGTTCGGCCAATTAGTGCAGTGAGATCCTTATATTATAAAATGAGCAGGAGTAAGGACATCTAAATACATAGGATATTTGTATAAAATAATTAAAGGACATGAATTTAAGCAACATGTCATTTGGTAAACATTTTGTGAAAACGTTATAGTATTCAAGACTAAAAGATTAATAATAATGTGATAAAATAGTAAATGTGAATTTAATTGTTTAAAATATAATGAATAAATAAAAATGTATTGTATTATATAAGATTAATACCGTGTATAATACATTAATAAATTATAAATTAATTTTTTTTATTATAATTTTTATGTTATTGTCTTTTGTTGCTTCTTTTAATAAACTATTAGGAATATCTATATATTTATATTTTTTCATAAATTTTCCAATCATTCTATGATTGTAGATGAAGAATTTTCTTGTAAATTTAAGAATATCATCCATTTACTCAAAGTAGGATGAGGTTTTTCTGTAGATTGTAATCTTTTAAGAAATCATTTCAAATAATTGGGCAAAAGTATTTGAGTTTTTTTTTAAGAATTATTTAAATTTACTTTCAAAGTATTCTTTACAACACAACATTGTAGATAATAATAAAATGTAACATTAAGTATTTTTAATGTAATTTATATTATTTATTATTTATCAGTTTATGGACACATCTAATTAAAGGCATAATGCCAATAAAAGTTTTTATGGCATCATTGGCATCTCTCAAGTACATTTTTCTTATTTCTTAGTACAGTGAAACCTCTATTTATTTATTTATTTATTAATTATAAACGGGCGTGAGCCCATGATACAGATATGTATGGTGTAATGTTGACAAAAATTACATACTAATTATAAGTGTGGACGTGTGGTACATCGGTACATGCTTACATGAGTTATATATAAAAACAAAATAAAAGATAATAGTATAATACTATGGAAGAAATGACGGGTCCTCATTGGCTAATTTCATCATACGGTTTATTGGCTCGTTTTGTAAATAATTTGTAGGACAATGCGGAATAAAAAAAGTATGTGTGTTGCGGGTGCACTTAACAGGAACTTTAAAGTTAATTAGAGCAAGGAGTGAAGGGGAGTCAACAGATCCCAATAAGATTTTATTAAGAAAAGCAAGAGCATGCGAGCGGCGACGGTCAGCTAAGGAAGATAAGTTCATGAGACGGAGTAGAGGAGTAAAATCATGAGGGGGGCAGTTAACATTCAATTTATGCTTCATATAGCATAAGAATTTACGCTGAACACGTTCGAGTTGAAAAGAGGCATCAGCAGTTTGAGGATCCCATACAATAGAGCCATATTCAACGATTGGGCGTACAAGTGCACAATAGATGGATTTGAGAGAGCTGGTGAGTTTAAATTCACCAGATATTCTTTTAATGAAACCCAGAACCTTGAGAGCTTTGCAAGTAATTTTATCGATGTGGGCACGAGGAGAAAGAGAGGAAGTAAATGTAAAACCAAGATCACAAATGCTAGAATCAACGGGAATTAAACAAGAACCATTCAAAACGTAGGAGTAAGTGATAGGAGAGCGACTTCTGGTGAATATCATTGACCGGCATTTATTAACATTTAATGTAAGACCAAGAGTTTCTGCCCAGGCAGAGAATCTATTAAGATCATCCTGGAGTTTGAGACAATCAGCGACCGAGTAGATCTTAAGGAAAAACTTCATGTCATCAGCAAAACATAGTAGTTGGCTGTGTTTAAGGGAGGTACAAGCACTGTTAACGAATAAAGAGAAAAGAAGGGGTGATAAATGTCCACCTTGGGGGACACCAGAGGTAGATAAAAATATGTCAGATTTTGTATTGAACATATTAACCCATTGCGGTCTATTTAATAAAAATGAATTAAACCAAGATAGGATAGGATCGCCAAAACCAGAAGCACGAAGTATAGAGATAAGAACCTCATGATTAACTGAATCAAACGCCTTAGCAAAGTCGGTATACACAACATCAACCTGAGATCCTTCTTTAAAAGAACCGTGTATGTAATTGGAAAAGTTAAGGTTACAAGTAACCGTAGATCTGCCTGGGCGAAAACCGTGCTGTTCGTTGGCTAAAATCATGTTAACCGAAGGCTGGATTGAGTCTAGGACTAAGGACTCAAAATTTTTAGATATATGTCCTAGAATCGTCAATTTTTAATAAAATGGATTAATATCCATCTATTAATGGACAATTTTAAATTCCCGTCAAAAATATATGAACACAATAGCCAATAGGAGTTATTCTTGAATATAATTAATCTGTGGTTAAAGTCTCTAAATAATGGACACTGAATAGTAGAATATGTGGATAATACATTAAAACCGACAAATCATCAAAATTTTTGTGTAATAAAAATATATTTACAACAATCACTAAATAAAAATATCACTAAAAAAACTGATTTTTTTAATTGTAGATAAATATAATACAATATACTAAATACATGTAAGTAATAACTAGCTTTTATAAATTATAAATATTATATAATTAATAATACCAATTTTAATATGTTTAATCTTGTAAAACCATTTTTGTTTGAAATGTTCATGCTATTTGTACTTTCAATTTTTTTCCTATAGCACCTCAATATAATTGACACTTTTAATTTCTTACGACTGTCCACTATACAGAGGTTTCACTGTAGTTGGTACAGATTTAATTGGTTTAAATATAATTACAGGATCATATTAATTTTGAGAAGATTAACAAGTGACTATACACATTTCATTATATACAGCTTTTAATAAGAAGTAACCTATAACATTATATAGTCAATTGTTGTCTAATAATGGACTTTACAAGGGTGTCACTATCAATTATTTTGGCAAAATCATTATCCCATGCTGGTTTCCATCGAGTGCGGTCTTTATCGCACGTCACAATCAACTCCTTTGTGTACTGTGTTGTTGTCCAGTTTAAGACAAAATTGCCGCCAGCACAAGTTATAATCACTGAAAACCAAAATCAAGTGTCATTAAAATATTATCATGTTGTCCTAATTTTAGCAATACACTATATAAAGTTTTTCTATAAGTTCTCTCTAAGTAAAGAACAGATTTTACATAAAATGCAGGCTGCTATTTTCTACATCAGTTTTATATACATGCAGTCAATACATTTTCTTAAATCATTACCTGATCAATAAAAACCAACATTTTATACTGACAATTTTTGCTTATTTTGGGTGTTAGTACATATACTTAATCAAAATTAATTTTTCTGCATATTTTGGGTATAATATAATGTTCTTTAATTACTTAATATTTAAAATATTAATTTAATTTAAAAGATTTTTCAAATGCATAAAAACATTTTTTAATTTAGTATTAGTTATCTTAGATAATTAAAATCTGAAAGTTAATTCTGAATAAATCCAATGTTTAACTTGATCTTGCTTTCACCAAATGTTAAGATCACAATCATTCATTTTACTGTTATTTTTTTAAGATAAGAGTAAATCAACCCATTAAAAAATTTAAAGTTGAGACTATTATCTAGGCTTTTATTGGTATTTTAAATTTAAAGCAAGTTAAGATCATCTTAAAGTTTTCAAAAAATGTATAGTGTTAAAATGCTCATAACTTGCTTCTTAATTCAAATATCAATAAAAGCCTAAGATATGTCTAGGATAATGATCTTATCTTTGAATTGTATAATAGGTCAACTAACTCTTAATTTTCAAAATAACAGAGGAAAATGTATTATTTTCAACATAATATGCTATGAAATATGTTTGTAAGATAGAGACAACAAGGATGTTGTCCTCTTAAATAAAAATAATTAAATTATATACTGCATATTTTAACCTTTATAAGTGCATATTAAATAATTATTAGTGCATAAATATCCAACTATTATTGGTATAAAGTAATTAACAACATTTCTACAAGCAAAACATTACCTTTCATTTCTTGGGGACCAGGTTTCACCGATGGAGTAACCAATACATTATATCCGTCTAAGAGTCTCTTGGTCTTAGCTTTGGCCAGCACTTCCTTTAGCTGAAACTTGTATTTTCTTTCCGCATCTTTATCCGCAATTATAAAATCGTCAACATCTACAAAAATGATTAATAATATTATATTATACATAGTTGATTTAAAGAACACAAAAAAAAAACCTTGAAACATTTTAACAGTGTAAGAGTGTTTCAGCCAATTTGCATTGACAATTGGACATCCTCTGGCTATTGCTGACAGTATTTTCATTGTGCACCGTATCTTGTCTGTTACCAATACTGAACATTGTGTAATGTCATCAGTAACCGTCCCACCTAATAACAATTTAGTATTTAGCTTTAAAAAGGGCAATTCATATTTATTTAGGCCACTCAGCATTAAGTATTATTATAAAGTATACCTGTTTTTTCAACAAATTGTTTCATTTCTTGCAGGTGACGACTTTTAAGATAACTAAAACTAACAACAATTTCTGATGAATTTTCAACCTAAAATTACAAAAAATATAGTTTGTTAAATTTATTTGTCAGATGTATATTTTAAATAGTAAAACCACATAGTAATATATATAAATTACATAATGAATAATTTATTACAAATAGTGTTTCAAATACATGGACAGAATATTAATGAGTGGTATTTTTTTTTCTGTTTTTATGGCAACTCTGATTTTATTTTTACTTTGCATAATATCGTTTTCATTAGATTTGGTGTATTGTATTAATTATGGAGCATCTTAATGTCAAGCAACACATTTTAGTACTCAATACGCATTATAAACACGGGAAAAGTGCTGCTAGGGTGCATACTTAAATCGGAATATATATATAAGCTGATTAATACACATATTTTGTAAAAAAAAAAATTTTAATAAAATTTTCTCGTAATAGATTTTGTCCATGTTTATGAAACCACCTTATACTAGTATAACTGAAACTGTTTAGTATATTTAAGAATGAAAAGTTAGGATATTAAAAGTTAAAACTGACAATACAGTTCAATCTTACACTAATGATTAAAAAAAAAGTATTTTTTATGTTAACAGATTGAAGACACATCAAGGTTTATTTCAGTCTATTACACAAGAAACAATGATAACATGTTCAGTAAGAATTTTGATAAATAACAAGAAAGTGTAATTAATGTAGAAAAAAATAAAAATAAAAACTAATAAAAATAAAATTTTTGATGTAATTTCTTTAATGTTATTTATTAACATTAATTAATAGAAATTAGAAAGATTATACCTATTTAGTAGATATTGAAAATATAAACTTCCTAAACATAATTTTAACTGCAGGTTGAATTATTGACATAAAACCGTTATAATATAATTTTTCTATGTGGAAGACTGAAATAACTCATATATTGAGAATACTCATATGAAATATATAATTTTAAACTCACTAATGGTTCTAATATATTATTTCTGTTGCATAATTTTTTGTTGCTTTCTACAACGCCATTTTGCTTTCGTTTTCTAGTTATTGCTCTTGTCTGGTACCGTTCTTTATTTTCCTTAATTTCAGGTGCAATTTTGATACTTTTTTGTTTATCACTTTTTCCTTTATCCTGGTTTTGTACTTTTTTCTTATTCCAAAATGATTTCCATTTAAATGCATCATTACTAGAAGTAGATGGTTCACATTTTAAGGTATTTAAACTATTCTCGATGGTAATTGGAGATGAATGATGTTCTAACGATGAGTTTGCACTTACATCAGGTATGTTTAATGGACTAAATATGGATTCATCCATTTGTTTCATATGGTGATTACATTTAAGGGAAATAGATACTTGAGATTGATCAGAATCATCAATAAAATGTTCTTGCTTAGTAGATGATGATGTGTTTAAATCATTTTTTTTGATAGTATTAGTTTTTGAACAACCGGGTGAATCAAAGTTTGTATTAAAAGGCACTGTAGTATTTATATTATCAAATACAGTGTTTTTATTAGAATTATTTAAGATGATTGTAGAACTATTTTTTGAATCACCAGAATGGGACAGATGTAGATCTCCTCTAACCCGAATTTTTGGTTTATTAGTTCTTAAACTATTTGAGGAATTCTCATTACACATAACTGGTAGTTGAACATTTGATTGGTTAATTGTATTAGACTTGATAAACTTTGATTTTTGAACCTTACGTCTATCTTCATTGTCAGGTTCAACAGTTTGTTTATGACTGTTTGATTCATCTAAAACAAAATAAAAATATAATATAATATATGGAATCTGGATTAAAAGGTACACAATTTAACTGGAATCATGGTATTTACCAAAATGTTCAGGATTCTTAGTTTCAGCTTCATTAATAATTATAGGAATTGATTTATGTTCCTTACAATTAATCGAGAATTTAGAATTACTTTTACATGGTAATTTTTGAGTAGGACAGTTGAAAAAGTCTTCGTCTATATTGTGAACCTCTGTTAAATCTTTATATATATTGGTAGAATAGGGCTTGGAAGTAATATTATTTGTTTTATCGAATAATGACAATTCTGGAGGTATTTGTGTTTCTTCTTCATGAATTGAAGGAGAAACTTTTGGTTTTGAATTTATCTTTTTAGTAATTGATACTTTTTGTGTAGGGCAACTGAAAAAATCATCATCTATTTTGGGAATCTGAGTATTTTCTTCATTTATACTGGTGGAATAACTTTTTGACACTATTGAATTACTTTTACAGGGTTTTGAAAATTCTAAAGGTTCTTGTGTTTCTTCATTATGTATTGATGAAGATACTTTTGGTTTTGGATTAATATTTTTAATAATTGATAATTTTTGAGTAGGACAGTTGAAAAAGTCTTCGTCTATATTGAGAATCTCTGTTAAATCTTCATGTATATTGGTAGAATAGGTTTTAGAAGTCATTGTACTTGTTTTATTGAGTTGAGTTAACTCTAAAGGTTTTTGTGTTTCTTCATCATGAATGGAAGGAGAAACTTTTGGTTTTGAATTTATCTTTTTAGTAATTGATACTTTTTGTGTAGGGCAATTGAAAAAATCATCATCTATTTTGGGATTCTGAGTATTTTCTTCATTTATACTAATGGAATAATTTTTTGACACAGTTGAACTACTTTTACAAGGTTTTGAAAATTCTAAAAGTTCTTGTGTTTCTTCATCATGTATTGAAGTAGATACTTTTGTTTTTGGACTTATCTTTTTAGTAATTGATACTTTTTGTGTAGGGCAATTGAAAAAATCATCATCTATTTTGGGATTCTGAGTATTTTCTTCATTTATACTAATGGAATAATTTTTTGACACAGTTGAACTACTTTTACAAGGTTTTGAAAATTCTAAAAGTTCTTGTGTTTCTTCATCATGTATTGAAGTAGATACTTTTGTTTTTGGACTTATCTTTTTAGTAATTGGTACTTTTTGTGTAGGGCAATTGAAAAAATCATCATCTATTTTGGGTTTCTGAGTATTTTCTTCATTTATACTAATGGAATAATTTTTTGAAACGGTTGAAATACTTTTACAGGGTTTTGAAAATTCTAAAAGTTCTTGTGTTTCTTCATCATGAATGGAAGGAGAAACTTTTGGTTTAGGATTTATATTTTTAATAATTGATAATTTTTGTGTAGGACAGTTGAAAAAATCATCATCATCCATTCCGGGAATCTGAGGAAAATTATCATGTATATTTTTTGACGCACTTGCATTATTTTTAATAGACTTTGAGGGATCTATAAGGTTTTGTATTTTAATATCATGTATTGAAGAGGTTTCATGAATGGAAGGAGAAACTTTTTGTTTTGGATTTATCTTTTTAGTTATTGATAATTTTTGTGTAGGGCAACTGAAAAAATCATCATCTATTTTGGGAATCTGAGTATTTTCTTCATTTATACTAATGGAATAATTTTTTGACACAGTTGAACTACTTTTACAAGGTTTTGAAAATTCTAAAAGTTCTTGTGTTTCTTCATCATGTATTGAAGTAGATACTTTTGTTTTTGGACTTATCTTTTTAGTAATTGATACTTTTTGTGTAGGGCAATTGAAAAAATCATCATCTATTTTGGGATTCTGAGTATTTTCTTCATTTATACTAATGGAATAATTTTTTGACACAGTTGAACTACTTTTACAAGGTTTTGAAAATTCTAAAAGTTCTTGTGTTTCTTCATCATGTATTGAAGTAGATACTTTTGTTTTTGGACTTATCTTTTTAGTAATCGATACTTTTTGTGTAGGGCAATTGAAAAAATCATCATCTATTTTGGGATTCTGAGTATTTTCTTCATTTATACTAATGGAATAATTTTTTGACACAGTTGAACTACTTTTACAAGGTTTCGAAAATTCTAAAAGCTCTTGTGTTTCTTCATCATGTATTAAAGAAGATACTTTTGTTTTTGGATTTATATTTTTAATAATTGATAATTTTTGTGTAGGACAGTTGAAAAAATCATCATCATCCATTCCGGGAATCTGAGTAAAATCTTCATGTATATTCTTTGACGCACTTGTATTATTTTGAATAGACTTTGAGAGATCTATAAGGTTTTGCGTTTTAATATCATGTATTGAAGAGGTTACTTTTGGTTGTATATTTGTTTTAATTAATTCTTTCTGAGTGGGACGGTCGAAAAAATCTTGTTGCTGAGATTTACATTCCTTTTCAATAAAATGTCTGAAAACATCATCATCATCTGCTTCAAAAGTATTAACAATTATCTTATGCTTATCATTATTAAGACCATTGGTGAATAAGTTAATATTGTTTGAACCTGATGAATTGTCATTACCGTGAATGTCTAAAGAATGTTTAGTTGGAATAATTGACTGTTTACCAGATTTAACTTTGTGGGCTTCACAAAATACAATATCATCGTTGTTTGAGGCATGTGTGTTTAATTCTACAATATTGTTATCAATTTCCAAAACTTGAGTATTGTTGAATTTATCAACTTCATTTGGGGACTGAATGGCTGAAATTATACCATGCTTATTGGTTTCAAGATTATTTTCAAAATCATTATAACATCCAAAATCCATTATTGGACTAGGAGTATCTTCTCGAATTAATTCTTTATTTATTTTGCTGGGAGACGGAAATATATTATTTGGTATATTGCTTGTATTGCTTGTAGTTAAAATGGAACTTTTAAGATCCATTACAGGACTGGGAGTATCTTCTCGTATCGCTTCTATATTAATTTTGTTAGGTGATTGAAATTTATTTTTTGTTACATTGTTTGTTGTTAAAATGGAACTTTTAAGATCCATTACAGGACTGGGAGTATCTTCTCGTATCGCTTCTATATTCATTTTGTTAGGTGATTGAAATTTATTTTTCGTTACATTGTTTGTTGTTAAAATAGAACTTTTAAGATCCATTACAGGACTGGGAGTATCTTCTCGTGTTATATCGGATACAGATTCTGTATAATTCATTATAAGTGTGTTTTCATTAGATAAATTGTGAAAAATGTCATTAGAATTTACATTATTTTGTTTTGTTTCTACTTGGCTAAGTGCTTCTAATAAATACTCATCACTGGGACTCGAAGAATTTAATTTTGTGTATATATCATTAAGAGTATTCATGGTACAATCAGTTCCAGTAGTGGTTTTGGGAACTTCTTTTTCTATCTTGCATGTAGAACTATTTTCAATTACTAACGATACATTACAATCAGTAATTGCATTAGGTATGTCTGTTCTACAAAATGTTGGAGTGATTACCTGAAAAGAATAAATAAATTTAAATTTAAAATGACTGAAATAATAAAATATTCGATCTTACTGCATTAGACAATGTTGATAAGGAAAGCCCATTATTTTGAGTTGCTTTATGTACAGAAGTATTATCAGGTGCTAAAAAAGTAAAAATTGTGAAAATAAAAATAAACATTAATTATAATGTGCATTTTCGTATTATCTATAACTTTTAAAAATTACCCATTGATTTGGCATCATTTCTAAATTCATTAGATTCTTCATTCATAAAATATTCAGCTTGGACTTCTCCAAACATCAATAAAGCATTTTCTTCAAGAAAATAAGCAACATCTTTCCTCAAGGTTTTCTAAAATGTTGAAAATATTTATAATCAACAGTTGGTATAATGTATAAACTATCAACACTAATTATTAGGTATACCTTATTAAGTTTAGTTTTATTTAAACTTCCTTTATCAAATAGAACAACACCATCAGAATCACATTGAATAACAGCATGGTTCATCGATACTGACTAATAGTAAAATATAAAAAACAAAAAATATGAAATAATACTACAAAATGTAGATAAAGAAATACAATATTGATCAATTGCCATCTGCTTGAAACATTTTAAATAACACTTGAAGGGATGTGAAAAAGAGTGTTTTACATGCTAAAAAGATTAATTGTTTTTACTCATCCGAATACTGATCCATCTAATATCTAATTTATTACAATATAAAGATTTTTAAAATGATTTAAATTCTATAATTTTTTGTCTTATTTAGATTCTACTAATAACTTTTAAATACTTTAGGACATTTATTTATCAAAATTAGACTTAAAAAATATAAAAAATATTTACTTTATCAAACATTAAATTATAACACAATGTTCATAATATATTCTACTAGTGATTTTTTTTCAGAAAAAAATGGTAAAAGTTGTTTGTAAGATCTTAAGTTAACATGTTAAGACGTTCAAATCTGTTTCAATATCAAAATCCATAAAATATTTGATTTTAATACTCTAGGCTTGAAAATAGTATAACATAATGCTAGCCGATGCTCATAATAATTAATAATAAATAATGGGTGAAAATTGTTCACCATCCCTAAAAACAAACAAGTGGCAATTTATCTAGATCAAAAACAAAATTATTCTTACCGGATGTTCAATGTATATATGATTTAAGGGATGTCTTCCAATTGTATTATCACCTTCTTTTAGTTTATAATGTCCATTGTCAATCATACAATTTAGGACAATGTATCCATACTAAATAAAAACAATGATGAGTAAATTGTATTGTAACTATGTTGTTAAGTTAGTTAAGTATAAGCATAGGTGCAATTAGTGATTGAACTTTGAGATTTTGAAGTCATACTCTATTGAATAAACTTAAAAATAATGTAGGAAATGTTTGGTGGGTTGGTGGGGCTTAGCCCCTAAAGCCCCCTCTCATTCAATATTGCGAAGGAAGTATGTATGACTAACTTCTACATATTTGTTTTTTTTTTTTAATAAATTAAGATATATTAAACAATGTTTGAATTTCTAACAAATGGTAATAATGTTTGTATTACTGGTTTAAAAAAATAAAAATTGCACGATTTACCTTCTTAGAATCTCTTTTTTCAAAATATTGTATGCTAAGTCTCTCCTCCTATCATTAAATATAATAAAAATATATATGAGGTACTCACATTATTAATTTTTTCTTGTTCATCGTCCGATTGACTATCTGTACTTACGACGGCTTGTGTACATATCCAAGTAGAATCTACATCTGCGTCCATAATTGCTGCTGTGTCAAAATAATTATATTTTTCGATCAAAACAGTTTGGCGGGTAAAAGCGGTTTAGGTGCAGGTGCTGTTAGTTTGGTACCAGACAAGTCCCAATAAGTATAACATTAGTTAGGTAGACCTACAACTATTACAAACTGCTAGTTATTACTGCTAAACTGTAGCTGCACAGTGTACATAATTTGTTTGTCAGTATATAATAAAATAATTTTTAAAAAATAAATATACAGTAAACAGTTAATACTAGGCGCAACAACGTTGGAACTTGGAATGTCTTATGTCAGATAATCGGATGATAATGTTTTGAGTGAAATTGTAAACAAACTGTAAATAAAATCTGTAAATACGCGGTTCAGTTAGCACATCGCACATGGTGATAAGCACAAATTTGTGTCGTTAAACATCTGAGATAAGTTCATAGACATTACAGCGCCATCTAGGTTTGTAATTTTATTATTTATTTTTAAATTCCAAATTTATTTGCCTGGAGGCTACTCTGGACCCTTTCACATTTTAGATTCTGATCGGAGGATTGCTTTAAAGGATTGTATTTGTCAGGGCTGGCCAACCCGTGGGCCGCATGTGGCCTTCATTGTAATTTTGTGATCACAAGTAAAATGTATAGTTTGTATAAAAATCATGAACTAAGATAGTAGGTATGGATTGGAAACTGCGGATTAAAAGTTGCACGAGTATGGTTTTTCTCCAGTATGCGTTCTATAATGTGAAGCCAAAGTTACATTTACCGACAATTTTTGATCACAATCGTTGCAAGCCTATTGCTAAATTATACTTTCTGATAAACGTTATAACACATAGGTACGCCACACTCGTGTGAAGGTTTTTCAGCGTGAACATTGTCATGTTGGATAAATTATTGGCGTTGATAAGTGTTTAGTTTAACTCTAAGGTATCAAAAATGCAAAAAGTTGGTCCACCGAGATCGTGATTCGAACTTGATACATTGTTGTAGTGTGAACTAAAATCAGTCTTGTAAAGTACTTGAGTAAAAATATTTGAGTAAAAGTGTTGAAATACTTTTTGAGTACACAAATACGTATTCTAAATACATTTGAAAAAAGTACTTGGGCACAGTATTTGAATACTTTTTTGAAAGTATCTGTATTTAAAATCAAATACTATTTTTAAATATTTTTTTTATCTTACTTTATGTGCTGGGACGCCAAATTTAAATAAAATAATACAAATTGTACAACCTCTTTATTTATAGATAGTTCATCATTGTGTATTGGTATATTGTAATATTTTTAGAGGTCAAAGTTATAGTATTTGATGGACGATGGTACATACAACAAAGACCAAAAAATGCTGCATTCTTATTTTAATGATTACATTTATCTATAAGAACATAAGGTCAAGGTAAAAAGGTAAAACATATTGAAAAAAAAAAAGTATTTAAAAATATCTATAAATACTTTTTAAAAGTATCTTTTACAAGATTGGCCTAAACGCAAAGTAGGTATTGAAAGTTTCCAATGAACGTAAGGCGTTAGACGATAACACCTGTAACTTATTCAAATACAATTTTATAAATACATACAAAATACATACATTGCATGTTGCTCTGCTGTACAGTTGGTTACAAGTGGGTCACTGTTTAATGTATGGTATTAAATTTGAATTCAATGATATAATATCATTGTACCCATATGAAAAACCATTTTGACTGTGGATATTTTATATTATAACTTATTAGTTGTTAACTATACGATAGCTGGTTAGTTGAATTAACAAAATAAAATAAATCATTATTCTTAGTTATTTAATAAATAATTTCGTCCAAATTTGAACTGTGCCTATGTTTTTTTAATTACTATTGTAACAATATATCAAGAACTATGTATTACATTTTCAAGCTTTTTGATCCAACGAATAAAATTTAAATGACATTTATAGAAAAAAAAACTAAAAAAAGGGCGGGTAAGTGTATGTCGCTCTGCTGTACAGTAGGTTACAAGTGAGTCACTGTAATGGATTGTGTTAGATTTTTATCCAATGATATAATATCATTGAATAAGAAAAACGATTCTGAGCGAAGACGGTCAGTCAGTCTATAATATCTTACTAAGTCTAAATGTATTTGATGATATTATTGTGAATAAAGTAATTAATTTTAGTATTATAGGCATTAGTATTTACTATAGTTGGTTAAATTCATTTTTCTCAAAAAAATTATATTTTAAAATGCCATTGCGTGTATATAAAATATAACAATATATTCTAAAAGTTTCATATACCAACAAATAATATTTTTAAATTATATCAAAATAACTAAAATCATTATTCTTGGTTTAAATATGAAATTTTGTCTAAATTTGAAATTAAAATGTCTGTAAAAAATAAATGTGTTGATATATTTTTTAGATTTTTTGGTTACAGTATGATTTATTTATGAGAATTTTTGTTTTAAATTTTCAACACTTAGTTATAAAAACTGAACATTTTATAATTTTTAATTACAATGATTTATAATTTTCGAGATTTTGACAAATTTTGTCAAAATTCGAACTTTAAATGCTTATAAAAAAAAATCGTGCCTATGTATTTTTAAAATTTTTCAACTGATGTTGTAATAATATATAAGAAAGCTTGTATTCAATTTTCAGACTTTTTGGCCCACCAAATAAAATTTTATTGACAATTATAAAAAAAAAAACTAAAAAAATTGAAAACTAAAAATGTCTGTAAACAGCTCAAAACAAATCAAAATATTTTCAAAATTGAATGGTGTATAGAAAATGAGAATATAAACATTTAGTGAAATTTTCATGCATCTACAATTATTCGTTTTGAATTACAACCAAATAAGAAAAACGCTACATGAGAAATCGAGTGAATATCCTATGTTGTAAAATTATGAACTTAAAACACTCATAAAAATTTATTTTTAATTGCTTTTAGATATTTTATTTTTGATAAAAGTAGAAAAACTTACGTTAAATCTTGTGTTAAAATTTAAAACCTTAGATTTAAAAAGAAAAATTTTTATGAATTTCTAACTCTAAATAATTTGCAAATTTTCGTCATTTTTACGTATTTTGTCAAAATTTCAACTTTGAATGCTTAGAAAAAAAAATTGTGACTACAGATTTTTAATATTTTTGATGTGCCTTTGAAACAATATATTAGGAGCATTCTATTAAATTTTCAAGAATTTTTAACGAATAAATAAAATGTTATTGATTTTTAAAAAAAAAAAAACCAAAAAGATTGGAAATTTAAAATGTCTGTAAACAGCTCAAAATAAGTCAAAATATTTTGAAAACGGTATGGTATATAGAAATTGCTTATATAAACATTCAGTAAAAATTTCATGTATTTACCGTCATTTTTTTTAGACTTACACCAAAAACCAAAATCGATTTTATCGAAAATCAATGTTGCGTAAAAATTCCCGTTTTTTCCTTAATTTTCCATTTGTTTTTCACGGTACTTTTGAAAACTACTGGAAAATGTTTATTTTTGACCCCCCAAAGTACCAACTAGATTCACTTTCCTATCAGAAAAGGTACTATTGAAGAAAATCTAAGCACTTTTACTGTCCCAAAACGTGATGACAGACACAAAAAAAATAAAAAAAAATAAAAAAAAAAAAAAACACACATCATTGTAAAACTAATACATTCATCGCTCCGCTCAGAATCTAAAACAAACTTACATTTAAACATCGATTCTTTCGGCATTCGTCGGAATCCGTGACGTGTACACTAAGCTACGACATTACTCTGAAAACGCTCAAGATACATATCTGAAAATTTTGTAATTTGTGAAAAATAACACCATACGAAACGCAGTATTTTTTTTGTTCATGTCAGTTTCGTTTAATAAAATACTAAAATGTTTCATCGACCATGTCATTCGCATCGACTTTGACAATTGCCATAGAATATAAATGATAGATATTATATTATACGTGATACGTCAATATGATGAATCCACAGATCTAATAAAATGCAACTTTTTACATCAAAGAGTTCCATGTTTAGGAACAATTTGATGGTGTATAGATATTAGAAGCATATAGGCATATTTATTTTATGAATCTTTAAGTAAAACTGTGATTATAAATAAATGTAATTTCTGGTTTTTAGAGTTAATTTACAGGTTTTATAATAAACACATCAAATCGACAGTACATTTACCGAATATACCAACTAGATTTATAAAATTCCAATCCAACAATTTCACCGAATACCGTCTAATTTAAAATTAATAATAATTAGGTATTTAATATGTTAATATAAATTGTATCTGGTATATTTTATATTTTATAATCATCAATCATGTGTGATTAGAATGATGTGTTTTTCTAATTTTTAATCTGTAGCTTTGATTTTTAACTTCAGTATCTTTTGTTTTCCGATGGGAAATTGAATTTAGTAGATGCATTCGGGAAGTCTAAATTTATAATGCCTAAACAAAAAAAAAATTCAAAAAAAAACTGGTATTTTTACACAAAATTGGTTTTCGGTAAAATCGATTATGGTACTCTGTGTAAGTGTAACTAAAATATGTTCTGTAGTCCGTAGATACATGAAGTTTTCATTTAATGTTTATATTAGCATTTTCTATACACCAGAAATTATTTTGATACATGTTGTGCTATTTATAGCCATATAACATTTTCGATTATTAATTTTTTTTATAACTAAGTATTTGAAAATTGGATACAAGATTTCTTATAATTTTTCTATTTTTATTAAAAAAATTTAGGTTAAAATATCCAAGTACGAAAATTGTTTTTCGTATACAATGAAATTACCTACCTCTTAATAGGTACCTGTACAACATCATTGAGTTTAAATTTAACACAATACATTACAGTGTCCCTCTTGTAACCGTTAATTTATAATTAATTGTATTAATATATTATTATTATAATATTCTACGACCTGTGTGTGCCGTCGTCACCTGAGCTTACGTATTTTATACGCACGTAAAATATGCATCTACGTCACCAAAGTAGCAGATTGTCCGCGCGTAGCAATAAATATTAATTTTAAAACTAAAAAGCAAATGTAAGCCCCTAAAGAATAGGTAGTCAAACTTACGTATATGTCGACTCTTCAGGTTGATTATAGGTTTGCCATGTCTAGAGTACATATTCCATATTATCCAAGAACTGCTATTTCTTCATCCGTCTTCATCTCGCACTGAAATAATAGTATCGAGATTTTTTATGAAATTAACTTGAGCAGAATGAAATATATGAATAAATGTTGTATAGGTACAATATTACTGTTTAACGACTTGTGAATTTTTGAAGGCTAACCGTCTAAATGTATTTGATGATATTATTGTGAATAAAGTAATTCATTTTAGTATTATAGGCATTAGTATTTACTATAGTTGGTTAAATTCATTTTTCTCAAAAAAATTATATTTTAAAATGCCATTGCGTGTATATAAAATATAACAATATATTCTAAAAGTTTCATATACCAACAAATAATATTTTTAAATTATATCAAAATAACTAAAATCATTATTCTTGGTTTGAATATGAAATTTTGTCTAAATTTGAAATTAAAATGTCTGTAAAAAATAAATATGTTGATATAATTTTTAGATTTTTTGGTTACAGTATGATTTATTTATGAGAATTTTTGTTTTAAATTTTCAACACTTAGTTATAAAAACTGAACATTTTATAATTTTTTAATTACAATGATTTATAATTTTCGAGATTTTGACAAATTTTGTCAAAATTCGAACTTTAAATGCTTATAAAAAAAAATCGTGCCTATGTATTTTAAAAATTTTTCAACTGATGTTGTAACAATATATAAGAAAGCTTGTATTAAATTTTCAGACTTTTTGGCCCACCAAATAAAATTTTATTGACAATTATAAAAAAAAAAACTAAAAAAATTGAAAACTAAAATGTCTGTAAACAGCTCAAAACAAATCAAAATATTTTCAAAATTGAATGGTGTATAGAAATAGTTTATATAAACATTCAGTGAAATTTTCATGCATCTACAGTTATTTGTTTTTGAATTGCAACAAAATAAGAAAATCGCTACATGAGAAATCGAGTGAATATCTAATTTTGTACAAATTTGAACTTGAAATGCTCATAAAAATTTATTATGACTTGCTTATAAACTTTTTTTTATTGATAAAATTAGGCAAACTTATGAGGAATCTTGTATTACATTTTCAAATCTTAGACTTAAAAAGAAAAATTTTAATGAATTTCTAACTCAAAATAAATTGCACATTTTCGTCATTTTTACGTATTTTGTAAAAATTTGAACTTTGATTACCTATAAAAAAAAATTGTGACTACAGATTTTAATATTTTTCATCTGCCTTTGAAACTATATATTAGAAGCCTACTATTAAATTTTCAAGATTTTTTACCCAACAAATAAAATATTATTGACTTTTATAGAAAAAAAAACTAAAAAAAGTGGAAACTGAAAATGTCCGTTAACAGCTCAAAATATGTCAGAATATTTTGGAAATGCTATGGTGTGTAGAAATTGCTTATATAAACATTCGGTCAAAATTTCATGTCTCTACGGTCATTTTTAGACTTACCAAAAACCAAAATCGATTTTATCGAAAATCAATGTTGCGTAAAATTCCCGTTTTCCTTAATTTTCCATTTGTTTTCACGTGCAGAAAACTGGAAATGTTGCTATTTCATTACCAACTAGATTCTTTTCCTATCAGAGAAAAGGTACTGTGAAAATCAAACATTTTTTCTGTTCCTAAAACGTGATGACAGACACAAAAATAAAAAAAAAAAAAAATAAAAAAAAATAAAAAAAAAAACACACATCATTGTAAAACCAATACATTCATCGCTTCGCTCAGAATCTAAAAAACACACATCATTGTAAAATCATTACATTCATCGCTCCGCTTAGAAACTAAAATGAATGTATATAATAATAGCAGTTTTATTAATAATTATAGTTTATACCATGAAATATATAGGCCCTATATTATAGGGAGTGGAAGCTGGTACGTTTTTGGTACAAACGCATGTTTAACAGGAAAAATTCTCAGGCCCTGTAGAATAGTTGGATTTTGTTAGATAATTTTTTTATTTAATAGAAGAGAATACATTTTATAGGTAGGATCAAAGCGCGATTTTCATATCTAATTATAATTATAAAAGCTAAAATATACAATTGAACAATACATCACTGTTATTTTTCAAGCACTATTTCAAGTGAAATGAAAATTCGAGCTTTCACCCGACCTGTGAAAAGTTCTCATCTTTCTGGTAAAAGATAAATTACCAAAATCTGACATACCAACGAGGCGTAAGAGTTTTCCTTTTGAAGTCATTTATATACTGATATAATACATCGTATCCTCGTATCCCCCCTCCCCCAAATAAATATCGGACAGTAGGATAGTGGAAAAGTGTTTTAATTAAGGTGGTAACTAAAATATAAAATGTTATTTTCAAATTTTATAGAATTTCAGATAATTTAAAATATATATATAGATATAAATATTTTAGAATTTTAGATTCTGAGCGGAGCGATGTATGAAGTATTGACAATCATGAACTACGATTATTCATAGTTCATGTCTACAATTACATACATTTTGTATTATGTTTTTATAATAATGTGTGTGTTTTTATAAGAAATTTCAAATATTATAGGATTTTGAAAATATTTATTAGCTATTTATAGACATTTCAAATATTTGATTTTTTTGTTCAAAATGTCTATAATCAACGTGTTCTTGCTCAAAAAGCTTTAAAATTTATTGCAATCTTTCTCATAAGTAATTATTGGAATTAAAAAATAGTAGAACTTAATTCCACGAGTGAATCTAGTTGAAGTATTCGGGAGGTTAAACTTCTCAAAAGTTTTCAAAAGCGCAGGAAAAAACAAAAGAAAAATTGATGAAAAACGGTGCAGTTTTGAAACTGTTCAAAAAACAGTTTTAAGCAAAATCGATGAATATAATATATGTTCAACTATTTTAGTTAAGGATTGAAAATTTAGAACAAGTTTCCACGTAAGTAGTTTATTTTGTAACCAAAAAATCTCATATAAAACATATATATAAATAAAATTAAAGTTATTAGTTTGAGAACATTAGGATTTTTTTTGTTTTTTTCACTCAATTATTAAAAATTATTGTTAAATGCTATAAAAAAATTAAAACGCAACAAAGTAGATTAAGTTGTTCCCTATATGCGTTCTGAAATGTTGGTAATTCTAGTATCCCGCGCAAAACAGTTTTTTGCTATGTTGTACATTTGTAAGAAGCAGACAACGCAACGGGTATCACGTCCTCAATGATTTTGTATCATTGAATTAAAATTGAATAGATTCATTCATTACAGTGACCCACTGCTTGACACCTAATGTATATGCGTACAGCGCAGCGGTACCCACGTGCTCACCTTTCTTTAAAGTGATATTGGTTAAAGTTTGAGTGTCAAAAAGGCCCCACAATTGTTTGTTTCGGGCTTGGTTATTTGTATTAGCAGTATATGCATTGTATTTTAATATTTTATTTGTACAATAGTATTGTATTGTCCTTTATCGTTATGTATTATATACTTAGAATAAACATTATACTGACATCTTGACAGCTCGTACAAACCATAACATTTTATTAATTTAATAATTTAAAATAATCAGTATTTTGTATCTACCTATTACATAATAATTAGTATTATGTTAATCGTGTTTATTATGTATATCATTTATATATATGATGTTTACGTACCTATATAGGATCGAAGGTACACTTACTTGCTTCTTCGTAATTGATAAATCAAAATGTTGTACATTTTGGAATCATCCAGCCACGCAGTGCAAGTGTGCAACATTAGTACATAACATCAACCCTTGCCCCCCTTGTTGGAAAATACCTATAAAATACGTAGAAGTGTACTGCATTAAAAAAAATTAATTTAATAATTTTAATAATTAAAAAACGTCATTGATGTGTTAGGCAGGAGGTAGTGGTATGATATAAAAATAGTAATAATAATAATAGTAATAATAATAATAATAAAATAATAATAATAATAATAATAATAATTTAGTAATAGTTTATAATAGTCGGCCGTGTAAAACTGTAAAATGTCAATGGCCGTCTAGCGCGTGCATCGCCACCAAAGGTCAACGGCCAATGTCGCATTGTGACATGTGACGCGCTGATGACCGGTGCGACTAGCACTATGTAGTATGTACGCAGTCGAAGAGTGACGACCGACGTCTGGAACTCTGGACCTCGGGACCGGGGAGTTGTACACTTGTACTACTTATAAATTGTAGCAGTAGACGTTAGTAGCTATAGTTGATATTGGGGAAGGAGGGAAACCACCATCATACAAAGATGCCCGCAGACCGCTGCAGTGCATACAACTTACTTCATACCTGGGCGACTGCCGACTATAAGCAACCACGACAATTTACTACTACTATAACTCCGGCCTGTGATCACGACAATTTTTCGTAGACACTTTTCCAGACACGACTGCGTCGGTCGAAACCATGGAAGTATCCGTGCCCCTTGGTCGGGCTGTTTAGTGTTTACGTTGGTCACACCAATCGTACGCGGTTGCCCACACCGTTGTCGTGGTGCTTACTGCTTGGTGAATTATAGTCTGCGAGAATGCGACACACACGCGCAACGTCCGATGTCGGGTCCGTAATTACTTATAAATTATAATTCCGTATATTGACGATAGTGTTGTCGTACCGTGCGCCCGTGTCGTCCGAGCTTACCGTCGAGGCACCAACGCCGCCGCCGCCGCCCCCCACCGACGACGACGGCCCGCAATCAAATCCCGTCACGAATCACGATTGCCCGACAAAGACCGACCTCAGCTGCAGCCAAATATGTAAGTCGATTTTCTGATGTACAGTACACACTAACAAACGTTACGTTCTATAGACTGTTTTTATATTTTATTTATACTTCCTATTTTTGATTTTTTTTCACTGCCCGTCGCCGTTCGATCCTTTGTACTCGCGATCGAACGCAGACGTTCGTTGTATATTTCGTTTAATTGTTTTACGTATTGTTCTTCGTTCTACCAGCACGCCTAACCTTGCAGCTAGCGTTCCGTTTACCGTGATGGATTTCTTCTAAACAAAGGTAACGAGAAAAAGACAGATATCGTGTCCGTGCGCGTGTGTATGTATGTGTGTGTGTGTGTACGCGTCCGTTGTATGTGTTTACGCTATCGCACGCGCGTCGCTGTGTGTGCAGCCGTCGTCGTCTCGTGTATAGGAAGCGTTAATTCAACCCAAGGCGTCGCAATTTTATGCGTTTTCCTTGTACCTGTTGATCGACGGTGTTTCAAAATTCGGCGATTGAGCGTCTCCGTACGTATTGTATAATCGAACACGAAACACCGTCGTCGAGGTTCGAAAAGAACCCTTTTTTTCGGTGGTTGGTGTGCCGTTTGAGGGGGCGACGATCGTCATCACCGCCACTCTTCCCCCGTCCCGCCCGTGCCGTGAACACTGGTTTTTTCGCCGTACGCCGTCGTCGGATCGTCCTTGTCCTCGTCCTCGGCGCGCGCCTTCCGTCCAGTGATCCTGAACGTGTGAGATAAACAATCTCGATGACGTTCAACGCGCGCGATCCATTCACCATTGTGTCCGCGGTCCGCTGCTCGATCTTAACCTAGAATATTCGCAGTAGTCTATCGGTGATTCTTCGGGGATTACCCGCCCGCACTCCTCGCGTTCCGACAATTTCGTACGTCGCCGCCGCAGGTAAAATCCCCTACCTCTCCCCGCGAATCTTATTTACGGACATCCGGCTGTTGTATTCATTATTATTTTATTTTTGGGGTTTTTCCGCCGTTCAGAGTCGACGTCGATCCACCTCTTCCGTTTTTCCTACGTTACCATTCTATTGACTATTTTGTGTTACTGTAGTGTTAACTTTGGATTGTATTTATATTATTTGCTTATTTGCCATAAACTTCATTTTTACCTTTGGGTGGTTTAGGTTATTTAATGTAACATTTTAATATGTTATACATTCGTGTTTTTAATTCTTTGAATTTAATTTTTGGTTTGGGTATTTAAGTGAAATTTATATATATACCTATAATAAAATATTAGTTCTGAAATGCTCAATCTTATTTTTGATTCGTTCTAGATTATCATCAGATTTACCTAACCTATTGCAAAGAGGCAAAGTAGCTCAATTTTGTTAACTCCGAAATCTTAAAACGTAGGTATCTACCTAATTAAACCACTATTGAAACTATTAATCATTGAATAAATAACATATTGTAATCACTAATAAATTTTTATATATACCATGTTGTTTGATTTACTAAGATTATGTGTATTATTTGATATTCTGAATTACAGATACTTCACCAGAATATGTAATAACTTTAAATCTAAAAAATTATCAAGGGAATTTTTCTCTTATCTGCAAGCAACTATAGATCAGCTAATTAAGAATTTAATGAGGAATTTCAGAAAACTAAATATCAATTAAAAGCTTTTTTAACTTACTAATAAATAAAATAATTTTATGAATAATATTCATTGAATATATTATTTTTAATTTATCAAGTACCTACCTAAAATTTTAATATAGGCATCATTATTATTTTAAGTGAATTAAATAGTCTTAAAAATTAATTTAAAATATATAGACACTACTTAGTACCTACTATTTACTCTGGATTACTGAAAGAATTAAAAATAAAATTTGTGTTGATTAGTTGTAATTTATATAGGTACCTACTCTTTGCCTTTTTTATTTCAAACTATTAAATTACAATTTTATGATTTCTTATTACATTCTTATATTTGTTAGATGGATATAATATTTATGTATATATTTTTATCTTTTTTAGAAATTTGCATGGAATTTTAGCTGTGATACCAAACCAATAATCAAGATTTTGTGTAGTTCATATTTACCTGCAAAAATCTACCATAATACACCTACAGTGGTGTCTCATATTAAAATATCCAGTTTGCCGTTGGATATTAGGGAGGAAGAGACATATTCGTCCCCGCAGGTGACACGTAAAGACACGACGGACGTCTACGCAGAACGCGGGGGTGCTTCTCGTGTCTTCGGAGGAAGGGACGACGCCCGTTCCGAATCCAATCAGCAACCGCGTTGGATACCTCCCTCGATAATCAGACGCGATGCACTCGCCCAAGAGGACGCTAATGATGCCGTGTTTCGCAAGGTGCGCGGCATTCTTAATAAGCTTACGCCTGATAAATTCCAAAAACTGAGTGATGATATTTTACAAATTGGCTTGAACACCAGTGTTGTACTGAAGGGTGTCATATTTTTGATTTTTGAAAAAGCTCTCGATGAACCTAAGTATAGTTCTATGTACGCACAGCTGTGCAAACGGCTCAGCGACGAGGCATCAAACTTCTTAATTGACCAAGATCCAAACACTTTTCGCGAATTATTACTAAAAAGGTGTAAGGTCGAGTTTGATAACCGTTCTAAAGCAACTGCTGAGTTTGACAATGACAATGGAACACCATTATCTCCAGAAGATGAAGAACGACGACAGGTGAGATAAATGAATAGTATTTAATTTGTATAGTACTTGATGTAATTCTTGTACAAAACACGTACCTTATTTAACTCTTTTACAATATATACCTAGTACATATTACCTATATACCTATAAACGTTCATTTACGATTTAATAAAAAGAAATTAGAAAGTGTTACTTTTTTATCTTTTCAAATGTATATGATCTATGCAGCATATATTTAACAAAAATTTAATTGCCTATTATATTTGGTAATGGATTCATAGGTGGCTAAGCGCAAGATGTTGGGCAACATACGCTTCATCGGCGAACTTGGCAAGTTGGAGATCGTGGCGGAACAAATATTGCACCTGTGCATTCAACAGTTATTCCCGAGGAAGTCCAATGTCAAGGACGCGGCGGAGGACCTCGAATGCTTGTGTCAGATAATGAAAACATGTGGTCGCATATTGGACACGGAAAAAGCAAAACCACTGATGAATCAGTATTTTGATAGAATTGCTCAGTATGCTGAAAATCCTGAACTGCCATTGAGAATCAAATTTATGTTGTTAGACACCATGCAATTGAGAAAGGACAACTGGGTACCACGAAAAGCTACTACCACAGAAGGTCCAATGCTCATGGATCAGGTTAGTTTCAATGTTTTAATAGTTTTTTCTTAAATTATTAGTTATTATTTATTTTTGTCACAATACTGACCAACACCCAATTGGGTATTTTTCCTCTTACGTCATTTGATTGAAAAATTCTCTGTATGACTTCTTAATTTGTAAAAACTGCCCAGCTAAATTTACAAATTGCCAGAGGGTTTCAAATATAGGTTTATTTATAGTAATAATTTATATAAAGACTTAATTTATTTCATGTATTTAAAACTCATGATTACTGTTACATATAATAACATTGTTTTATATTATTTACATGATCTATGAAAATATAATATAATTTCTTTTAATTATTAATGAGTTAAAACAATCACACTTTTCTTTCATACCGACACATAGTTTCATGATATTGCGCTTTCGTTACTTATTCAATCAATAAGTTTTGTTAATTTGATTTAAAATGTCTTTTTTACAAACATAAAAAGAAATAATTTTAGCTTATCTTGGGATAATATAGTTTTTTTATTTAAAATATTCAAAGTTTGGAAAATGTCCTTACATAATTAACTTGTGAAAATATATATATACATTTTTAAGTTAAAGTATGTAAATTGTATTGCAATAGGTAATCACTAAAATATCAAATCAACTTAAATTGCTTTCTATAACTTTGTTATTAATAGCAAGACCGCCCTGGACCCCGTGCCCTTACAACAGGCCTGCTTTTATAGATACAATTAAAAAAGTCAAGTTAATGAGCAAAGAATATGTATTGTTTATATATTATACATTAAATTGTTGTAATTTTCACTACCTACCAAACTTAGCTCTGATGTCAAATTAATGTATTGAGTTTTAAACAGATAAACAATAAAAATTCAATTTTCATTTAAAAAAAGATTATTTTTGAAGCACTCTTCCCAAGAAAAAAGTCAAAATCTTAGCTATCATAAATATAGCTAATAATAAATTGCTAACCACCTAAAATATTCAAATAATAAACTTAATAATGAATAAAGATATTAATTTAAAATTTGTTTATAGGTGACTGATATTGTGAGTGGAGAGACAAATGGGCAGAATCAGAGAAACAACCAAATGCAAAATGTGAATCAGTCTAAAGAAATGTTCAGACGCTCACTAAAAATACGAGATGATATGATAAGTTCTACTCCGGTATTACCATTCAATTCTACAATGCCAGATAAATTTAATTCCATAAATGGTTTTACCAATTCGGGTAATTACTATAATGTTAATGGTCACAAAAACCACCAACGACTATTAAATATTAACTCTGGCAATAACTATTATCCACCAGCTAGAATAAACTATACAATTAATACGCAACAAAATAATAATACTAATAATAATATGAACAATAACAATATGAAAGATCTAGGTCCAAATATTAAAAAACTATTGCGTGTTCAGCAAGGTACTAAGCCTGAAGATATGTCTTTACGCCCAGCTGCAAATAGTATGTTATGTAAACAAATTCAAATAAAACCACCACCATTATCTATGACTCATATAGGTCAATCAAATCAGATTAAACTAACTGAAGTACAACAAATTCAGATTAAACAAAATTCACATGATAAACATAAAAACCTGAAAAAAGATAAGGGCGTTTCTAAAGAAGAAGCTATAAAGAAAGGATTAGATATTTTGGATAAACTTGGCACAGATCCATCAATGGATGCTATGAAAGCAGCAAAAGCATTTGCAGATATTAAAGTGCCTGATCGGTTTTTGGCAGATGTTATGTATGTTCTTCTTTTTGAACGGTTTCGTAAGAGAGTTGATTTGGATGAAGAATTACTATTCCGTTTCACTCAGGAGACCAAGAAACAAAGTATTATTTCTGAACCTATTGCCATAGATTGTTTAAAACGTTTTATATTGAAAGGACCTGAGTATGAGTCTGATGATGATAAAACATTATATAAACGTTTTTCAAAATATGCTGCTGAAATCTGTCAAAATGTATCTACTATTTCAGAACTCGCAGAGGTATCAGAGAATGGTAAAAGATATCCAGCGTTTTTAATGGTCTTACAAGAATTAAATGAAGTCTTAGGAAAAAATGAACTAACAACAGTGTTCAAAGAAAGTAAAGTCAATTTACTAAATACTTTACCTGAATCTTTAAGAACTAAAGAACAGTTAGCAGAGATTTTGCAAGAACGTAATTTGACTTTCCTTTTCCCGTTGTTACGTATACAATCTGACTTGTGGAAACAAATTACTAGTGATCCAAACCCAACTCAATTTTATAAATGGATTAAAGAAAATTTAGATCCCGTCCATTATGTCGATCCTGGTTTTATAACGGCCTTAACCACAGTGATGGTCAAATTTATAACTCAAGAGACAAACAGTACTGAAGTAAATGCCTCAAAAGCTGATCTAGAAAAAGAAAAAAGCCTCCTCGAAAAATTCAAGCCAATTATGAGAACATTTTTTGATGACCAAAATGATCTGCAAATGAATGCCATCTATGCACTACAAACATATTTTTTTTCACTTGATTTTCCAAAAGGCTTGTTGTTAAGATGGTTCAATTTAATGTACGAGTTGGAAATTGTTGAAGAGGAAGCTTTCTTAAAGTGGCGTGAAGATGTAACAGATGCATATCCAGGCAAAGGCAAAGCATTATTCCAAGTAAACACTTGGCTGACTTGGTTAGCTGAGGCAGAATCTGAAGATGAAGAAGATGATGACGATTGAAATTTTAGTTTAACTAATTAAATATCATTCTATTCTGGTTTTTGGTTCTCTTGTAGCTCTAATGTTTGTTTATTTTTTTTTCAACATTACTCTTATTTTGTTTTGTGTGTGCCTCAATTATGGAATTTAAATCACTTATACTGCCACCAGTTTTATGCTACTAGTAAAATTATTAAATATGACACTACATGAAATAAATTGACAACCTCATATTTATATATTATAATTTTTAATCCATTTAAAATAATAATACAAATGTCTGTTATACTCTAAATTATACTATCTCATTTTGGTTTATTATTCGCTTGTAATTGAACATACATAATCTGTTCAATTATTCATTGAACAAATCTTCTCATTTTAATATCATTTGTGTCAAAACTAGTTTAACATTTTCAGTTTCAAATTAATAAATGTGTGTTAAACAATGTAATATTACACCAAATCATTTAAATATTACTCAGTAAGTCCTAAATTCTCACAAATTGTTTAATTCCAAAATGTTTATAATATAAAAAATAATAAATAAATAGTTCTGAATGGTAAAATTACAAATTGTAGTTACATGACTTAATTATTGTTATTGTAGTTTCCAATGTGCAAAAAATGGAATTTGTGTATTTGCTAACTATCGCTGATTGGTCTAATACAATGTATAAGGCAAATGTATTAGTGTTTTTTTTTTATTTATTGAAAACACTAGGTATTTTTTAGTTTACTTGGTGGGTTCCATTGCAAGGTTTACTATAAAATGATAACCTGACATTTTTATGCATTACTCATTATTTTAATCATGTATCCCAATATACGATTTTATCATTAGTAAATATAAATACTAGGAATAAATTTAATATATTTCAACTGCTTATTAACATTGTTTCATAGTCACAGTTTGACGGTGTTAATTTGAATTAAGAGTTTCTCCTATATTGGTGTGAGTGATATATACAATATAATTAAAAATATATTTGATATAAAATTGTTTGGAAGTGGCTAATGATCATTCCCCTACAATTGAATCTGGTCGGTGCACTAACCAGTTTCTTTTCAATAGTGAAAAAATGATAACAGCCTACCTGAATGATTGTATTAAATTGAAAAATTATAAAAACATAACTATTATATATTCATATGATTAACATAGACTTTCAGTTGTTAAGTATTTATTTTTATTTGGTCAATGCCAGCTATTATATTTTGTAATAATTTAGATTGAAGCTGCTATTTATTTATTTTATTTTTTTATATAAAAAAAGAACTGGAAGTATTAGGAACTATTAAACATTATATGAATAATATTAATAAATCATAAAATGGTAAACTATAGTGCAAAACTTATTTTTTCTCTTAAACTTATTTGATTAAATTTATCGTTTTTTCTTATTATTAATATAATGTGATAATATGCTTATAAGTAAAAAAATTAAAAATTGAATAACAAGATTCCTCATAAGGCTATAAGTTATAACCAAATAAACTAATAAGAAAATACAAATATGATCTCTAAAAAACGACCTAGGCGGCTAGGCGCACGCCTATAAGCTAGCTGGGTAAATTACATTTCCTACAGTCGATGGAAAAATGTACCTATGTCTCTAGCTAGAAGCTTCCACTGGAATATATTATGTCTCCACTTTCAGCAGGTTTCCTGTCGGCCTCAATCATAAAACGGACACTATATAGTAGTAAGTTTTTAGGTACCTGTGGGCTGTGACACTTGCGAATTACAGATTTCGGGCTTCAAAGAAAAATATGAACGAGTGCCAAATGATAATGAAATAAACACACAAAACTCGTATTAAAGTTGCGTCCTCCATATTTTTCGTACTCATACTCTTAGTTCGTACGTATAAGTCATAGGTAGGTGCGTATAATATTTAATTCTCAATCACGATGTTGAAAAGATACATAAATATATAATTATTATGTATATAATTTGTATAATAATTGTACAATGTAAGAAATATTTCCATACCTACCTAATACTTTTCACTCAACACTTAACTACTAAGTAGACTGTAGAGGACTTTATTGTACTTCCTGTTATATAGTTTTATATTAAAATTTCAAATTTGTTTTTATTAATCTTTCATTAATCAATCAATATAGTAAAAAATTTCAAATATCTAGGTATTGAAATGTGCTCTGATATGAAGTGGGTAAATCAAATTACATCTGTCTGCAATAAGTTGAAAAAATTAATTTATATAATAAAACAACTTCGTGATATTCTACCACCTAAAGACATTAGAATATTTTACTTAGCTCTTGTTGAATCGCAAATCACATATGGTTTAATAGGTTGGGGTGGTGCCTATGATAATATTCTCTCCCTACTTCAAACCTGTCAAAACACAATTATCAAAGTTGCAATTAAAAAAGACCGTAGATATCCAACCGAAAAAATATTTAAAGAGTTTAATGTATTAAATATTAAAAACCTGTACTTTAAAATAAGCATTTTGTATATAAAAAAAACACAATATATTGTCCCCTTTGAACCATGGTGTCAATAGTAGGTACGCACTAAATAAATATTCCCAATTTTAGCCAAAAAAAACCAGCTGTCGAATGGTATTTGATTTCATAGGGACCCAGATTTTCAATTCAATGCCAACTTATTTAGCAAACATGCCATTGCCATTGTTTAAGAAACATATCACACACTGGTTAATGTATGAATGTGACGTCACTAAATATGATTAAAAATTGCCACTCTATTCACACACATATTATCATTCAGAATCTTATGTTAACTATTGCTTCCATGTATATATTTAATATTAGTATTATTTTCGTCATGAATTATTTTGTACCAATCTACCTATAACTTACTTAATCTGTTTTTGTTTTTGTTTTTACTTTTATTGTATAATTAGGATATTAATTTCAAACACAAATATTGTAGATGTCTGTCAATTATAATTTTAAGCAAATGTGTAATGTATAGTAGATAACCCTGGGCCTCCACACGAGTATGTCTCAGTGAGGCCCAGTAATCTCATAGATTTAAATTTAAGTAAAATAAAATAAAATAAATTAAAATGAAATATTTCATGACATTGTGGAACCCTATTTATGACGTAAGTATATAAAATATCGTCCGTATTTCGCAAGAATAGTACCCATCGTGTGGATATAATATAATAAGTATATTAAAAATACGAATATCATATAACCGTCCGTGGTCTGTACCTATAAAATAAAAATAATATATACCTTTTTTTTTACCATCGCCCCTCAAAGCTGTCTGCCAGTATATGGTCGTCCTAAGGCCTGGCGACCCCCACGCTCCAAGCCTCGCGGCTTTGACTCCTTTTTTGGGCCCCGCATTCACGCACTTATATAGGTTATATCACGCACGAATAATGCTCCATATTTAAAAATCCGCACACCTAAAGGTACGGTTTCCCTTGCGTGAACTACGAATTAAGATCGCGTTCACGTCATGTTGGTTTGTTCTAGACGATTCTACGTTGCGACCGAAAGATTTATAATTTATATTTTAACAGTCGTCCGTCAGTCGTACTCGATATTTTGAAGTGCCAAGTTCACGGTTCACGAGTACTGTTCGTTTTTAAAAATTATTATAATGATTAATGGATGATACAGTCGATAAAGATATCTTAAAAATTATTTTACTAGAAGAAGATGATGAGATCTTGCTCTGGTATTTATCGGAAGAAAAAAGAAAGCAGCATGATCCATTATTTACAAAGAGGAGTACCGAAGGTTATCACGAAATATTTATCAACGGCCATCTGAAAAATAATGAAATTAAGTTCAGGGATTTTTTAGATTAAACCGTAATCAGTTCGACTTTATTTTTTTATAGATATTTTATGATCAAATTTTGACGAAATTACATACTAAATAACCAAGATTAACGATTTTAGTTAGTTTATTGTAATTTTATATTATTAATTCAACTTACCGGCTACCGTTTAATAATAAGAAATAACAATATAAATATAATATAAAATATCTACATTGATAAACCGTCTCAGTTCAGAATTGTTTTTCATATACAATGATATTATATCATTGAATTCAAATTTAATAACCTCCATTAAACAGTGACCCACTTATAACCTATACTGTACAGCAGAGCGACAACCACTTACCCCCCTTTTTGCATTTGCTTTTCCCTGCGCATTTGAAAATTATTAAGAATTTTTTACTTTTGATCTCCCAAATAGTACCAACTGGATTCACTTTTATATCAGAAAAGATACTGTTGAAGAAAATCAAAGCAGTTTTACTGCCCCAAAAGGCGATGACAGACACAAAAAAAATTTTTTTAAAAAGGCGGGGAAGTGGATGTTGCTCTGCTGTACAGTAGATTACGAGTGGAACACTGTATAATGGATGGTATTAAATTTGAATGCCACCTATTCTCGCTCTTATGCTGATACAATAAAACCACCTAATCCTAACTCCCAAACACATGAATTCTCCTCTTCCCCCGCCCCCCCCCCCCCGCCACTCTTTTCTCATCTTTTCTTGAACATTTTCAATCACTCATTACACCATTAATAAATCTACTCACAACGTTCATAAATACAATTTTAACCAAAAATGTCAAGTAGCCCAAACGTAAATTATCCTTTATCAATTTTCTCTTGGAATGCCAATGGTCTCAGACAACACATAAATGAACTCTAACACATCCTATCAGAAACAAATGCCGACATTGCACTTATTTCCGAAACTCATTTCACCCCAAACAACCTTGGGTCATCGCTTCATCTCTGGTGGTGATTTAAACTCAAAAAACCCTGCATGGGGTAACCGTTCCCCCAACACCAGAGGCAGAGCTTTAAAGCAATGCATAAACAAAAAAATTACTCATCAATAGCTCCTCCAGATCCAACATACTGGCCCTCCCATAGTAACAGACATCCTGACATTTTGGACATATTTGTCAAAAAACTACCTAGTAACATACATAGCGATCTCACCAACCTCTACGACCTTTCTTCTGACCACTCTCCAACAATGCTTAAACTGGGATTAAAAGTCCCTCCTCAGCAAAGGGAATCTCTTACCCCAAGTCAACTAAACTGGTCTACCTTTCGATCCCACTAAAAACAACGGACGACATCAATGTCGCTGTCAATCTCCTCACAGCCTCCATCCAAAAAGCCTCACGCGAATCAGTAAAACCCTATAACCACACAAACCCCAAAAAACAAACCCCCTATCACATAAAAGTATTACTAGCTGAGAAACGTAGAATAAGAAACCAATGGCAAACATTCAAGTACCCAAACGACAAGGTCAAACTTAACAAATTGAACAGCATAATAAAAAAGGCTATCCAACATGACAGGGTTCAATCCTATAATAATTATGTGGAATCACTAACCACAAAAAATTCATCTCTTTGGAAAGCGACCAAATCTCTACTCCGTCTAAATCAACCTACCCCTCCTTTAAGAAATGAAGACAACTCATGGGTTATTACCGACTGTGAGAAAGCTAATATCTTTGCTCAACACCTGGAAAACTCTTTTCCTCCTCATGATATCCAACCCAGTCATACCCAACTAAAAATCGTAGAAAAGTACCTTGATGCTCCTCTACCAATGTCCACGCCTGCCAAACCTACATCTCCCGATAAAATCAACACCATAATCAAAAATATTCCTACCAAAAAATCCCCAGGTCACGACCTAATAACGAATTATATAGTAAAAAACCTACCACGTAAAGCCATAGTGTACTTATCTCACCTTTACAACGCAATACTCAGATTATCCTTCTTCCCAAACTCCTGGAAGCACTCCATCGTAATCCTCATTCTCAAGCCAAATAAACCCCCGAAAACCCAGCATCATACAGACCGATAAGCCTTCTCCCTACTTTCTCAAAAATATTCGAAAAAATTCTCTTAAAAAGACTCATCCCTCTTGCCACCAAACTTAACATCATCCCACACACACAGTTTGGTTTTAGAGCTCATCACTCAACAATCCACCAACTTCATCGCACTGTCGACAAAATCTCTAACGCACTGGAGAAGAAAGAATTCTGTCCTTCTGTGTTTCTGGATGTCTCACAGGCTTTTGACCGGGTCTGGCATGAGGGGCTACTCTACAAACTAAAGAAGTTTCTCCCAGCACCCTATTACTTATTAATAAAATCCTACCTGTCTAATTGCTCCTTTAAGGTTCGTCTAAAAAATAGCTATTCAACCAGCCATCGCATTAGCGCAGGTGTCCCCCAAGGTAGTGATATCGCTCCCTTTATATATTCTGTGTTCACTCACGACATCCCCAAAACACCCTTCACTTTTCTTGGTACATATGCCGATGACACACTAATTTCAGCATCACACCAGGATTCCGCAACCGCTTGTCGGATGATCCAAAGTCACCTTAACATGATAAATCTATGGACAAAACGGTGGAAAATTAAAATAAATGAAACGAAGTCTACTCATGTAACTTTTACATTGCGCAAATCTGTTTGCCCTCCTGTCACATTTAACAACCTAGTAATTCCTTCGTCAGACGAAGTAAAATACCTAGGGCTAATATTCGACGAACGCCTCAACTGGAGCTCGCATATTAAACAAAAACGTAAATCAGTGAACTCCAGACTTCATCTTTTGAGACCCCTATTAAAATCAAAACTTTCCTTAACAAACAAACTTACGATATACAAATCGATAATCCGCCCGACTTGGGTCTATGGCATCCAACTTTGGGGGCCAGCAAAACCATCAAACACCAAAACCCTCCAAGCATTCCAGTCCATATGCCTACGCCTAATAACCTCTGCCCCTTGGTATATCACCAATAAAAACCTCCATAACGATCTGAACATGCCAACTCTTAACGACCTAGCCAAATCCTATTATTCAAAATTCCACTCAACGCTCCGCTCTCATTCAAACCCCATCATTAAAAGTTTATCCTCTACCTCTATCACTCCTAGAAGGTTAAAAAGGCAATGGCCAAGAGATCTCCTCAACACCTAACTTAAAAAAAAAAAACATTAATTAAATAAACTCAAACCCTAATTTCTGGTCAGGTGGCACTGCTGGGAGCCTTCCTTCTCTTGTTATTTTTTTCTATATATTACTTGTTTGCTCTGTCACCACACCTACTCATTATACACTTATGTATAGATTGTAAATATACTTTATTTTTAATAAAAAGAAAAAAAAAAAAAAAATTGCTTACTTGGGCGGCGTCTGCCCGCCCGTCCCGTGCGTGTTACCGGCCGACCGGCTTATCGGTCTAATTGTCTACCGTTGCTCGCTATCTCAAGTCGACGATGCTCGATTCAAGGTCGTCGGGTAAAAATAATAATTCCGCTTATGCTAATGTCTCGAGTCAAAATAACTCTAATCGGCCTCCCAAGCCGACCGATAAAAACGTAAATAAGAAATTCACTATCAATACTAACTTAAACAGCGACTTACGTAATCTCTCCGATGATTCCGATGACCATTCATGGTCTACTAATAAATCCAAACGTCTCGTTTCGCCAGGTCTTTCTCCAAAATCTAAAGAGCCAAAAATCTCTAAAACAAACACCTCCAAATTCTCCACGCCAAATCGCTATGAAGCACTCAGTGAAGTGGTTACCCCCGTCTCCATGGATACGGCTGAACAAACAAATTAACTTTCTCCTACAACTCCGCCACCTATCTTCATCACTACACCAGTCAATTTTAACGATTTTTGCAAATCCGCAAATCCTAAAACTCTGTTGCGATCAAAAAACTCCAAACTCAAGAACCTCACCCAAACCAATACTATCAACACTCAAGCAACCCATCTACCACCAGCCATGCAAACCTCACCAGTTCGGACATCTCTCGGCAGACCAACCCTAACCTTGTACAAACCAGTTCGGCCACCTGACAGAACTCCTTCGCCAGCGCAACAAAAGGTAAAACTCAATCCCCTATCAACGACTCCCCTCCCGAAAACCCTCTCTCAAATCAACTGACATCATTCATTCATGAGCTCCAATCACTCATCACACCTCTAATAACTCTCCTCTCCTCTCTCATCAATAAATTAGTTGTTACCAATGACTCTGAATTCTAATCTAGACTCTCCCCTGTTCATAATCTCCTGGAACGCCAATGGTCTTTCCAACATAAGCACGAATTCCAATGCTTTCTCGAAGCTAAAAATATCGACATCGCCCTTATCTCCAAACGCACTTTACCCTGACATCTCACTCAAAAATATTTGGATATCAAGTTTATCATACTTGCCATCCGGACGGTACTGCCCACGCTGGTACCGCTATCTACATTAAAAACAATTTATCCCATCATCAATTAGCCCAACACTCTGAACCCTACTTACAAGCCACTACAATCCAAGTCAACTTTGTCAACTCTGCCCCCATTTCCGTTTCTGCAATCTACTGTCCCCCTGGACCCAAAATTTCGTCTGTCGAATTTCCAACCTTATTTCCACCTTAGGTCAAAAATTCATAGTTGGAGGTGATTTCAACTCAAAACACCCCTACTGGGGAAACCGCTCCGCTAATACCAGAGGCCGTGCACTTAAATCTGTCTTAGACACTATGAACTACTCAGTAATCTCCTACTTACTGGCCTTCTCACTGTAACAGACTTCCTGATATCCTTGACATATTCGTTTCCAAAATTCCAAACCACTTACACTCAACCATATCAAACTTAAACGATCTCTCCTCTGACCACACCCCAATTCATCTTGAGGTGGGTGTCTGGGCTACTAAACAAATTAAACATTCCCTTACTTCTGGCAGAGTAAACTGGCCTAAATTCAAAAAATTAATAACCGACAACATAAACCTTAAACCCTCCCTAAAAACTACCTCTGAAATCGACAGCGCTATCCTTTCCTTAACTTCCACTATTCAAAATTCTGCCTCCACTGCCTCGAGTAACCATCCTTCACCGGGAATAATACTAATATTCCTGCCCATATCATGCTCATACTCGCCGATAAACGCAGAGCCAGAACCAATGGCATAGATTTAAATACCCATCGGACAAAGCAACGTTTAATTATCTGAAAAATAAACTAAACAAAGCTATTCTTAAACTCAAAAACGAAATTTATCAAAACTACATCCATAACGTCTCAACTAATGACTCATCCTTATGGAGGGCCACTAAAAAATTAATCCACCACAAGCTACCATCCCCCCCCACTCCGTATGCCAAACAATTCGTGGGCCTCCTCTGACTCCGATAAAGCCAGCATTTTCGCCGAACACTTAAAAACCGGACAAACCGCCTGATATCCCGTCTTCCTATAGACCAATCTCACTCCTCCCCACATTCACAAAAATTTTTGAAAAAATACTTCTCAAAAGGCTACTTCCACTATCGGACAAATTCAATATCATCCCAAACCACCATTTGGATTCAGGTTCAAGCACTTCACCATCCACCAACTCCACCGTACTGTCGACTTAATCTCTACCAGCATGGAATCAAAACTTTACTGTATGGCTGTACTCCTTGACGTGGCTCTGGCCTTCGACAAGGTGTGGCATGAAGGACTTCTCTTCAAACTCAAAAAATTCCTCCCTGCCCCCTACTACCTTCTCTTAAAATCATACCTCGAAAATCGCACCTTCTGTGTTCGCGTTAACAACAGCTACTCGTCAAACTTCCTGTAAGGATGTTGGCAACATTGTGTTGTGCTAACGGCTAACCTCATTTTATAATGTATCATTCAGTTTATTTCTTTGTAACTATGTAGTTGTACGCATGACAAAATATATTAAAGAATATGATTTATTAAATATCAAATCTCAATTATTTTCTTACGATACTACAAATGGCGACGAAGATAAAAATATTGTATTCAATTGCAAATTGTCAATATAATTAAGGCTGTGATGATCACGAGTTTGAGGACAGACAATCGTTAAGTCTAAAGTGTCAAGTTAAAGGACTACGTGCCACGTGCAGCAATAAGGTAGTTCAAGGATAACAACCAAAAGATGACGGGTGTGATCGGATCATTGGCCGAGTTCCAAATGGATGGAGACTGGTCAATTTATCAAGAAAGAATGGAACAATTTTTCTTAGTAAATATGATACCGGATGAACGCAAGGTACCGTTATTAATTACATGTGTTGGGGAAAAAACTTACAAGGCACTTAAAGATTTATGTCACCCCATAATTGGTATTCCGATAGACCGTATAAAGAATTGTGTACTGTATTAAATAGACAGTTCTCTCCTAAAGTGTCAGTTTTTCGACAACGGGAAGAATTTTATAATTTAAGACAAAATTCAAATGAAAACGTAAAGGATTGGTATGCAAGAATTAAAAATTCAGCAACAACATGTAAGTTTGAAAAAGGGCTAATTGACGTTCTTAGAGACAAGTTTATAACGGGTATAAAAAATTGACAAATTAAAGACCGGTTATGCGAAGAAGAGGAGTCTAAAGAATTAAATAAACTAGAAGAATTAGCAATGCAAAAAGAAGTAACTATACAGCCAAATGTTCCAGTGGAAGTGCACAAAATTAAAAAATGGAATAGATCAAAGGATGTCAGAGAGAAAGTGGGAGCATCAGAAAAAGACCTAAGGATGAACAATAAAAAGGCAACAGATTTTTCGGACAACAGTAAAAAATCAAGCCAAAGAAAATGTTATATATGCGGATTAACAAATCATACGTTTAGTAATTGTAAGTATAAAACTTATAAGTGTAATAATTGTAATAAAATAGGACATTTAGCTAAGATGTGTAAAAGTAAATCCAAAAACCATTATGTAGAAGTAGAAACTGAGTCAGAATCAATAGAAATGTTTCAATTAAAAGTAGGTTATCAAAAAAGTGTAGAACCATTTTTTGTAAAGATAAAAATTGGGAAAATACTAATTGACATGGAATTAGACTCGGGAGCAGGCAAATCTATAATACCTTTTAGATTTTATAAAAAATATTGGTCTAACTTGAAAGTAATTCCTAGTTTAATTAAATTAAAAACTTATAATGGAGAAATAATAAATCCAATTGGAGAAGTTATGGTTGTTGTAGAGTATAAAAATAAGAAAGAACAATGTAATTTACTTATAGTAGAGAATGGATGTAGACCTCTATTGGGAAGAGATTTAATGAGTCTATTTGGTATACAGTTGGTGGATGTATCGAATATTACAGTAAATAATTTAGATTTTGGAATAAAAGAATTGTTAAAAGAATTTGGTGAATTGTTTAAAGAGGAATTAGGAAAATATAAACAAGAGAAAATTACCTTAAAAATAAAAGAAGGGGTAAAACCAATTTTTTGTAAACCAAAGTCTATTCCATTTGCGTATGTTGCAAAAGTTGAAAGTGAGCATCTACGCTTGGAAAAAGAAAATGTAATTGAGAAAGTGGACAATGCCCAGTGGGGTACACCTTTAGTGCCGGTAATAAAGCCAAATAGAACAGTAAGGTTATGTGCAGATTATAAGACAACTATAAATAAGTATTTAGAAGATTATAACTATCCGCTACCGAGAGTCGAAGAACTGTTTGTAGACTTGCAAGGAGGAAAATTTTTTTTGTAAGTTAGATTTTATAAATGCTTATAATCAACTTGAAATTTGTGAAGATACTCAGAAGTTATTAGCATGGAGTACGCATAAGGGTATATATAAAGTCAAGAGATTACCGTTTGGAACGAAACCAGCTTGTTCGATTTTTCAGCAAGTAATCGAAAAAGTACTACAAGGGTTAAAAGGTGTAAAGAACTTTTTGGATGATATCATTGTGACTGGAGTGGACGATGAGGATCATTTAAAAAATTTGAGAGAAGTTTTTAAAAGATTACTAGATGCAGGTTTTAAACTAAATATTAATAAATGTTGTTTTATTCAAAAGCAAGTAAATTATTTAGGACATGTAATTGATGGTGAAGGAATTAGAAAAGATAAAGAAAAAGTAAAAGCTATAGTTCAAGCAAGAATACCACAAAATGTAACAGAGGTTAAAGCTTTTGTCGGTATGATAAATTACTATGCAAAATGTATTCCAAATTTGTCTAGCTGTCTAGCTGGAGTCCCTCAAGGAAGTGACATAGCTCCCTTCTTATACTCTATATTCGCCCATGACACTCCGACCTCTCCTCGTACATCACTGGGTACATATGCTGACGACACGATAATCCTGGCTTCAAACCATGACCCCCAGGTAGTATCTCTCCGGCTACAAAATCATCTCAACTCGATTCAACTATGGTCAAACCGCTGGAAAATCAAAATTAATGAAGATAAATCATCCTTTATCACTTTTTCTCTTAGACCAGGTGACTGCCCCTCTGTATCGTTTAATAATAACCAAATCCCAATCACCCCGACAATAATAAGATACCTAGGTTTGATCTTTGACAGGCGCCTCACATGGGCCCAACACCTTAAATTAAAAAGAAAAACAGTCAACTCCAGACTCCATTTACTCCGCCCACTTCTTAGATCCAAGACATCATTAAAAAATAAACTATTAACATACAAAACCATAATCAGACCTGTTTGGTCCTATGGCATCCAGATTTGGGGCTCTGCCAAACCCTCCAACACGAGAACAATCTAGGCATTCCAGTCTATCTGTCTGAGGCTAATTGTCTCTGCTCCATGGTTTATCACAAATAATAATCTCCACAAAGATCTAAATATTCCATCGCTCTCTCAATTAATAAAGTCTCACTACGTCTCCTTTCATTCCAAGTTAATCCAACACTACAATCCATTAATAAAACGCATATCTTCTCTAACAATCCCTGATAACCCCCAGAGACGTTTAAAACGCTCCTGGCCTAGAGACCTTCTAATTCAATCTGTCGGGTGGCACTACTGAGTGCCCTCCCCCATCTGTTATTCTCGATATGTCAATACTATATCTAAATTACTTATTGTACTAACTTGTTGTGTAGATTGTAATTATATTTTAAATAAAAAAAAAAAAAAAAAGATTATAAAAATTAAAAAATTTATCAATTTCTAACTAAAAAATTACTTTGAATTTTAAAATTTAATAAATGTTGTCAAAGTTCGAACTTAAAATGCTTATAAAAAAATGTTTGCCTATGTATTTTTAATATTTTTCAATTGCCATTGTAACAATATATCAGGAGCCTTGTATTAAATTTTCATTATTTTTGGCCCATCAAATAAAAATTTTTTGGTATTTATATAAAAAAAAACAAAAAAAATTGAAAATTGAAATGGTCCTTAAAAAGCTCAAAATATATTCAAAATTAGATGGTGTATAGAAAATTCTAATATAAACATTCAGTCAAAATTTCATGTATCTACGGTCATTTCTTTTAGAGTTATACCAAAACCAAAATCGATTTTGTTAAAAATCGGTTTCGCGTAAAAATTCTCGTTTTTTCCTTAATTTTTCATATGTCTTTCACGGCGCTCATGAAATTTACTGGGAAATTTTGACTTACGACTTCCTAAAGTACCAACAAGATTCACTTTCCTATCAGAAAAGTTACTATTGAAGAAAATTGAAGCATTTTTACTGTCCTAAATGGTGATGACAGACACAAAAATTAAAAAAAAAACTCACATCATTGTAAAATCAATACATTCATGATTCATCGCTCCGCTCAGAATCTAAAATAGTTAGTTACCAATTAGTAACCATTCTTCACCACAAATTCGGAATTTGTACCAAGGATAATCCATTTATCTCCCGAGGGTGTTACGATATAATCAGTCTGCTTATTTGTACACTCTACAATTTTTTTTATAAGCATTTAAAGTTCAAATTTTAGCAAAATACGTAAAAATCACGAAAATATAGAAATTATTTTGAGTAAGAAATTTTTAAAAAATTTTATTTTCAAATCTTTAAAAGATTGATTTTCGATAACATTGATTAAATTAAAAATTGAAAAATGATTTTATAGTTAAAAATTGATAAAATATTCAAATTGTATAGCTGATAATTGAAAAATTAAAACAAGGTTCCATATAAGTAGGTTATTCTGTAACCAAAATATCTCAAAAATATAAACATACAGTTTTTTATGATCAAATTTGGACTGACATGCCGTCTCCCCTCAGAATCGTTTTTTGTATACAATGATATTATATCATTGAATTCTAATTTAATACCATCCATTAAACAGTGACCTACTTGGAACCTAGTGTACAGCAGATCAATATCCACTTACCCACCCTTTTTTGATTTATGAATCTATATAGGTATATAAAAAAGAGTTCGAAAAAATGTTAGTCCATTTATAATTCAAGAACGGCTGGACCGGTTTGGCCGAAAATTGGTGGAAAGGTTGTTTAGAACCAGGAAAAGGACGTAGGCTAATTTAAAAAGGGTAAATTTTAACACGGGGACGGGGGAGGTGGTCAAACATGGATGATGAGATTTACTATGGAAATTTTTATTTATAAAAGGTTGCTATTGGTTATAGGAGAAATAATTAGTAGAAATAATTATTTGTTTATTATTGGTTGCCATTGGTTATTACTTATTAACAATTGTTATTACCTGAGCACTCATTTATAGATTAATACATTTTCCAAAAATAAAGGCGGGGTCCTTGAATCTACGATGGACACTTTAGTTTTTAACTCGTGCTATTGGTTACAGGAGAAATAATTAGTAGAAATTAGTAGGTATTTATTATTTCATTGGTTGCTAAAGGTTAATCTTGGAGATATAGCCTCTCATCGGTTTGTTTGATTGTTATTGTCTACCAAGGTGGTTGAGTCGCACATACTGCAGTGAGTTACACACAAAAGGAGTTGAACAACTACAATTTTTTGAAGAGTTGTCATATTAGACGGGCAATGAAGTGCGAGGGATCAGCTATATATTTTAAAAACGATTTAAATATTTTATATTATTGATTGTATCATAATTATTACGGAAAACAAAATAATAAATAAATAATGAAAAATAGAAAAAAAGGAGGTGTCCTTGAATGGTTTACACAATTTGACCCGGTAGGCCCAACGACGAACACTTTTGTTTTTAAACCGTTGCTATTTGTTATAAGATAAATAATTAGTAGGAATTAGTATTTATTTATTATTGGCTGCTATTGGTTATTCGGGCAGATCGAGTACAAGTTTGCATAAAATCGAATTTTTACACATATAACCGCTCATCGACGTTGTCCGTGATTTTAACTTTTAAGTAGTCGGATTGCCTACCAGGGACCAGGGTGGCTGAGTTGCGCTTAATGCAGCAATTTTACACAAAAAGAATTGAATAATCACAAAGAGTTGACATATTTTACGGGCAGCGAAGTGCACGGGATCAGCTATTAGTAAATTAAATTTGTCATGGTATTTCATATAATATTCTGTAATCTGTGGTGGTATTTTTTTGATATCGTTCCCTTATCATCTTTTGGACAAGTGCTTATCAGTAGCTATCACTGGCTTTCTGACTATTTAGAACCACAGAGTATTATGTGCCCACTGCCCTGCGACTGTGCAAATTTCACTTTAAACGTTTTCGGTTCACCTAGGTACTTCTTATTTTAGTGCAAACGCCAAATTTCATAACAAACTTTCATACTTGAATTCTGTGTTGGGTACGAGTGCAACAAATTTAAAAATTATGCTCAACATCGCCAGGTAATTCATATTTAACAACTAGTAAATTATATTGTATATTATTCTTAATATATAAAATTTATAGTAATAGGTATGATATAATATTATAAATTCTAATACATTATGATATTTGTCTAAAGCGAGAACAAATAATTTATAATTAAACTAGTAAAATTATGAACTAAAATGTCGTACAATAATAAATAAAAGTTTTAAAATCGATAGTGTTTTTTAAATAGCAACTTATAAGAACCTATTTTTTTTACTCTAATTACTCAAACAATCATTATGGGAATCTGCACACAAGTATTGTATATTCAAGAATAATATTTATATAGTATTCAATAATGCTATGTTAAGCATTTATACTGAGGGTTTTAGGTAGAGTACAATGTATATAATTTATTATATTATCTTATCTATCACATTGACTATTATATACGATTATGGTGTTTGTATAAAATTTTTAATATGATTGATAAATACCTAATCGTAGTCTTAAAATTGCAGATTTCTGGTTTGAATGATTTTCCATTGCCCATGATTTTTTTTTGTATTCTGATTTTTAATTTATAAAATAAGCTTCCAATTTGCAGGGGTGACTCTTTAGATCAGGAAGACACCGAAAAAAAGAAATTAGGCATAACGAGATTGAAAATATTATTGACACATTAAGGCTGTGTGCAAACCAAAATCTTGAGGCCTTATTATACATCACTTTTGTTTCGATAAATACCACAAAAACATTTTTTATTTTTCATTAAATTCCCCTTGCACAATGTGTCGGGTAGATCGAGAAACTAATTTCATTTTTATTCTATATTTTGATGTTTACTAAATTGACCAGCTACCTTGTCTGTTCTAAGAATACTAAAGCAAAAATAAAGATTTTAACAAATAGAAAATTTCAAATTTGTAAAAAAAAAAATTTTGTTTTAACCTCGGTTTTAACATAATAAGGTCAAATTATTTTACCGTATTCTATGTGGGTAAATTATAGTATTTTATGGTTAAGCTACTGCCAATATGTAATATAATATATTGGAACTTTGTAAGGCATATTAACTGAGTAGAACCAGTTTTATTTTCCCAACTTCTGTGAGTAAGAAATTGTCAGAAGCTTTCCAGATGATTTAAAAATAATATTTAAACAGTTGTGGTATTTATATTTTTCTATTTAAAAGTGATCTATCACTAGGTTATTAATAATTTTAATATAAAACCCATATTTGTCAATTACTTTATTCAATAAAACTTATAATTTTTTATTTAGATCTGGTCGCTGTTTTAGTAGTAAATCAGCTGCTATTACCAAAATTCATCGAAACATTTATCCACAACACTACCTTACAAAAATAATTCAACCAGATGGTTCAAGTTATACTGTTAGATTCAACGATCCTCGAATGATTATTAAAGTGAATATTTTATTATTTGAAAATATATTTATTTAACAATAATATTTTTGATTTAAGTTACCTCTGGATATGAACTTAATTAGTGAAGAAGAGCGGAAACGCAGACTTGAAGCAAGAAGGCCAAAACAAAAGGTCAAAATAGTAGAGGAATTGGATGATTCATTCGACAGGACTAAGTATCTAAAGTATTTTAAAAAGTGACATTGATTATGCCAAGTACAACATTTGTACAATTAATTAATGATGGTTAGATTTAGGATGTTTATAAATTATTATATAATATGCAAAATGAAATAAAATACTATTTAAAATGTATGACATTTATTTTTAATAGAACTGACACATCAATTAAATATTATGCAGGAAAAAGTACAAATATATAATATATATTCATAATTAAATTAAACAATATAAATGCAATTTGAACTCTGGTACACACCTGGCCGATGGCTGCAGCCTTTTCATGTATATGTACAATACTACAATAATTCTGACACTCGAAAATCTACTTCATTATAACTAATTACTTAAAAATATGTTTTAATTAACTATAATGCTTTGCTTAATTTATTGACATTTCGTCTTATAATTTAATTATTTCTTATTTAAAATCAAATGTCTCCTATGGTTAACTTAATCCTTAGTTAGCTTACTGAATATTACAGTAAATTTTAGATATAAAAAAAAAAAATATAAAAAATTATATATTGATAGAAAAACACATAATATATGTATTGGTAGTTAAAATAGGCACGTTCTTCTTACTAAAACAGGATACAATACAGTAGGATATTTTAGACAAATCTTTAATATAAAAAGAATTACAATGTAATTCCACATCTGTATTATTATAAATAGTGAACGGAAGGTATACAACGAAAAACATTAAACCTGTATCATACAAAATGTAATTAAAACAACAAACATTTTTTAATTAATATTAAGTATTGGTAAATTTAATCCCACTGAAAATAAATATAATTTTCTCGATTGGGACGGGGTCAAAATATTTTACTTATTAAAGTAAATTAATTCTACACATTGCTGAACTGTTAACCCCTATCTTAGTTTATAGATTTAGTTAATGCATTCAACAGTGAAATAATTCACCAAAATGGTACATTAAAAAAACAAATTATGAGTCTGAAGAGCCAATTTTAATAAATTCAAAATTGTAAATTATTTTCATGGTAATAAGAATGTAATTAGTTTTTTCCCTTGTCCCTATTAAATTAATAACAGTTATATATAGTATACAATTGAAATAAAACTTTATTGACTGGTATTTTATTTCAAAGTTAAAATACTAATCACAAAATATTACATTGAAACTGTATTATAAACAAATAAAAATAAAATATATATATTTATTAAAAGGAAGTATCAAAATCAAACAGTTGATAGTTTAACAATTAATATTATAATTTGTTATGACATAAACCCTTATTATTATGTCATTAACTGTTGCAACAAATAATATAAGATTTCAATTTAGTTATTTTTTAACAATTTATTTAAACTATAAAAAGACCATCAAATTCAAACATAAATTATACAAAAATACATAATATATACTTATGTAAATAATATTGAGTTAAATCAATTAAAAAGGAAACAAATTGATAAAATAGAACAAAATAGAAATCATAATTATTATTTTTTATGAAGAAATAAGTTGAATTTATATTCATTATTATATACATTAATCGAACATGATTTTTATACTTCCTTGAAAAAATATCAGTACAGTAGTTAAATTAAACTATTAATTTATACTTATATTATGAAATAAAATAAAGATGTTAAAAAATTAATACCTAGTAATTGACTATTGTGAACTAAATTTAGCAGTCTAAAATTCCATCTATAGTAGATGTACAAATAATAAGTATATACATGGTTTTAACTGTTTCCAATAATCACGAAAATCCTCATAAAATAAAATGGTATAAATTTATATTACACAACATGTTTGATATGTAATTCATTATAATTTGACTATTCAGACTCAATTACCAAAATTATATTAACATGAATAAAATATTAAAATTGGGGTATCAGCAAAATTATGCGTTTACCAATATTGCAATTAATCAAGGCCTGTGTGTTATTCTTGTATTACATCTAATATTCATATTAAATATTTCTTAATATTGATACAGGCCTACTGATGAATTTTCGCTTTGGGCTTGGTACACTTGATGTAACATTTTTAGTCAACACATAACTACCCTTATATAAAGGTTGTTGATACGGCCGTTTATTATTGATAACAGTCTTATTTTGAGGCTGAACTACATATGTCATAGGCATATCTTGAACAGATATCAAATCGTCAAAGTTTGTTTTGTACTCTGAAGCTTCAATGCCGAAACTGCCATCATTTGAACTCTCTTCAATTTCATCATCATCATCAATCTGAAATAAAATATATACATAATTGTTTATTAGAATTTAAATTTGTAAAAAAAATTAAGGAACTTACATCATTGCCGTGGTCATTGAGGTTAGCTAAATCATCTAGGCCAAATGTTATTAGCTGATATGGTGAATCATCTTTATCAATTCTTGACTCATTATCAGATTCCTCTTCAACATCACTGATTCTGTCGTCTTCTGATGTCATTTCTTGACTGATTATTTCTTCTTCTTCCTCTTCTTCATCATCAAAGAAATAATTGTCACGTCGATCATAACATTCATTCATCTCACCACGTTCAAGTAAATCCAAATGTTCTAAATAACCATTGGTTTTTAATTATTAATAGTTTAATTAAGTTATTTAATTTTGTTTATTACTTACGAGGATTGAGCATTGCACGTCTAATTGCAGAAGGATCTTTACGCGACCACTTTTGCATCTCATCATCCATTTTTGATATTTTGCTTGGATTCATCGTCCATAAACATCCTTTCCTTGGTGCACCTGTACTACCAATTGGTTTTTCGATCTTTTCAAAACACTTATTCAAACTAAGGTTGTGACGAACAGAGTTTTTCCATCCACTGCTGGCAGTTTTAAAGTATGGAAAATGTTTGCTGAAAAAATAACATACAGTATTATTACACGATTAATTTATTAATTTCTAAAATTAATATATTATTAGTTATTTAAATTTTATGTTCTTACCACATAAAATTGTAAATTTCTGAAACAGGTAAAGATCCAGAACTCGAGTTTTTTAATGCCATAGCAATTAAGCATGAGTAGGAATAAGAAGGTCTTGGATAAAGGCCCAAACTTTCATTAATTTTGTTGCTATTGATTCTTGACTGAATTGGTTTTATTTGTTGCTTAGGCCTAACAATTTTGTAATGCCCGGAAATAGTATTATTAACAAAAGAAATAGGAACTGTCCTAGTAGTTACAGTTGTCTTTAAGGTGGGCAAGGTTGATGGCATTGTTACACGTACAGTCATTAATTCAGTCTTCTGGATACCAGTACTCGATGTTTGACTTAATAAATCAGATAACCTAATAGCTTTTGGTATAGGTCTGAGTTCTTCCACTTTAGTTATTTCTAATGGCGATTTCTCAGATTTTATATTTAAACATTCTGGAATAATTTCGGGAAACTTAATCATCACTTCTTGAGGTTCCACCGGTTCAAGTTTCTCTTTTTTAATTGAAAAAGGCAGGTATGTATTTGGTAAAATTGGTTCAATTGGTTCAACTGGTTCTTCCTTAATTTTAATTTCTGCAGCTGCTGCAGAAGATGGTATTACAGAATTAGGATTAACCATGATTGCCGATTCTAAGTCGCCTTCCATGAAGTCTAAATGATGATGATAATTTGAATCGGAATTGAGCCATAATCCAGAATTGAGCGGATCCATCATGGACATCATGTTGTCATCACTCAATGACAAGGAATCATCATAGTTGAAACTACTATTTGATAACACACGATCATAATCACTTTTCATGTCAAAGTCTATACAGTCTTGATAGAAAGTAAGACTATCTAATGTTCCAAGATCCATGATATTTGTTTAATTGAGGTACCTGGAAACAAAATGAAATAAGAAGACTTTAAAAACAGTAGATACTAAATAAAATAAAGTTAATATTGAATTAGAAAAGAAATTAATATGCAGATTTTGACATATACTTCAGACTCCTAAACTGTAAAATTCAAACAAAAAAAATCTATTCAAATTATTTGACAGTTATTTCATGTTTACGTATTTAAAGCCAAAAGATGGCGCCACGTGTTAAAACTAAAAATCAATAATATACTTGTATTTGAAAAAGGGGGACGGTAAGCCCTTGCTAAAATACAACATATTATGTTTGTTCTAAAAACGTACTTGAAATTATTCTTTCAGCCATTAATAATTTTAGGCATACATTGATGATGAATAAAATATTTCAAGAACAAAGAGTTTAATTTTTAAATTAAGTTTTATACCCAGGTACATTAACTTCTATTAGTTTCTAAAATAAAAAAATAAATTTCTTATTCCCAAAGACCATATTACTACTTATTTATTCCGCTTAAAATAAAAGCAATAACGCCATAACGGAATAAACACCTGTCGACATTTATTAAAATTAGTCTGGCACGGCATGGACATCTACTATTACTTTTTTACAAGTAATTGTCGATATTAAACGAAGACTTGGAATACCTAATATTTAGTTAAGATTTTTAGATCGATATTATTATTAGAATATTATACAAAGCAAGTCGTCCAAAATCCTAAAATTAAATTTTACGACTGTTATATCGAGCAATAGTGTTTATTATATAATATAATAACATATCTGTCCACATGTCTATCAATTGTTATCTAAGATCTATCAGAAAGTTATAAAATACCTAATGATTGATTTATTTTCTTAAAATATTAAAATACCACATCTAAGACGTGCAAGCACACACGTACGCTGTTGTGACTACTTGTGCAATTAAAGAATCTTATCGTCGTAATAAACGCGGAATGTTTTAATTAAATGATAAAACAACGACCGGATAAATCTAGCGGTGTTCATTCATTGATCAAAAACCACTCACAAGACATGATAGCATCAATGATTATTACATATTTTCCACGATTGAACGGAATCTTTATCATAAAATTTATTATTATATTATATTAATATTAGATACTCGCAAAACACGCGCCAGTCATAGAAAATGTACCTATGTTATTGTCTTTGTCATCATTATATTATAAAATTATACGAACGACTTGTAATAATTATTTCATATTATAACAAACTGGTCTACTATACAGTCTACAAACCCGTCAACGTAACGAACAAAACAAACATAACTCAGTAACGGAGTGTTCAATTGGCAATAAAAAAAAAGACCGATAACGTGTGTATAACGTGAACGGGCGGCGCTGCGTCGATCGTGGTAAATACTAGAGCAACAGCGGCAATAATAAATTATTTATAATAATAATAACAACAATTATGTGTACAGCAGTACAGTGTACGTATTGTAGTTGGCATGTAACTAGTAGGTACACATCATGTCCGACGAAAAAATACAAATGTTTCTTAACAGTGAGACGAAAAACACCGAAAATCGAAAAACCTAAACCATGTTATATTAATAAAGGGCATCGGAGGCATGGGATATGAGTATAATATGATATCGAAGGGGATACCGTCGATGCCCACCAAAACAACGAGTAACATTGGGTAACCTTGAGTGAAAAATAATCATAACAAAACACACATTTCGGTGACAGCTCGGGATTGTGGACCGTTTGGAGGGAAAACGTTCCCGCGCGCAGACGGCGGAACCACGGACGTGGAGCGAACCGGTAGAGACGAAGTGAGAGGGGTGAGGTGGAACCTTGAGGCTTAACGCTTAAACACGTACGTTCTAGAAGCATACGTCCATCTAGCTATTTCGTACTGACTACAGGTAGTCTGGTGCACTTTCTATAACAAAGAGAAGCGCCCTCGAGTCGTCGGTAAATACTATCACAATCGCCGGTGGTATACGCCATAACCTTCGACCGGTAAATAATAAATACCCCATGCACGAGAACGATGTACCAAAATCATACCATTTCACAAAACATAAATGATTAATAAAAACAACCACCTTGCCGTAGAGAGCACGTGTATAAGTGTTTTTTTGTGTTACCAGTTGTTTTTGTTACGAGTCCGACTAAAACCACCACCACCACAACAACAACAATAACAACAACAAAGGACGGAGTTAATCGGGACCGCAGTCGCGATCGTCACGACTCACGACATACGCCGCGCGCGCGAAACGAAGACAGACGTACACGATAATATTATGTGATATTGTGATACGGTGACCGGGTGACAGCGTACAAAAAGGCTCGCCGTAAAACAATTATTAATTTTCGTATAGGAATAATATTACAGCAATAATAATAATAATAATAATAATAATTATACATGGAACTACTCGGCACTGCCGTCGCCATGGCAACCACCATCGGCTTACGCGATCCATTATGGCGGGACCCCAGGCTTGACCTTGTAAAATTTTTATCTACCGGCGGGACCCGGCAACCGGCGTTGAATTTCGGCGGGGCGGCGCAAGTGCGGTTTTCGAAAACGACGACGGCTAGTCAACGCGATATGCGAGTATGTTACGTGGGATCGCGACGTTTAAGTTGCCGCCAAAAATTTGCTCACCTGTGTGTCGTGAACGTGTCCGTGCGTAGTAAACCGGTACGCTATCTCGGCCGCCGTGATGATTCTCTATCAGAGTTCCCTTTGCCGTCGTGCTAATGTCCAGTGTGGGGGTTGTTACTGTCTTACTGGTTACGGGGTAGTACGCCGGTAATATTACAATTACAATAACACAACGAAATAATATAAAGAGATAGCGGCCGAAGACGATAATTTAAGCGGTAATGCGGTATACGTCCGTCACCGGGTCGACTGAAGAACTTCTACGGTATTAATTCACGTCGGAACGAGTACAAAACGTCTTGAGAGCAACTACCGGCGTTTGTGGCTACTGGCGCGAGTGATACGTGAAATCGAGAAAACGAGAGAAAAAAAAAAACCAAATATAACATAAACACGACGAGAAATTGGCGCGCTAGGTGTGGAACGACCGGGAACGACGATCATTCGTGTGTGCGCGTACACTGCAGTGGGCGGCGCGGGGGAGCGGCGGGCGACGGAGGCGAGAGCGCTAAATACGTTATACCATAGAAAACTAAGTAATACGGCTGAAGTGCCGGACAAAGAACGCGTTTTACGCACCCGGCCTCGGCGGACCAATAGCAACGGTTCCCGCGACCGCCGCGCTTCCCACCCGATGGACCCATTCATTGCGCGCCGGTGGATCGTCGGGTTGGCAACACTGCCGTCTCTTCCGCCGTGTTACTATATCGCCCGGCAAATAAAAGTCGATAATCATCGCACGCGCGGCTGCCGGCCGAACCGAAGCCGCTGCTGCCTGCTTGTACAGTTGTTGTACACTGCGTAGTCGCCGCCGTTTTCCACAACGCTCGTTGATTATTCAATTGTTACCGCCATTACCGTGGGGGAAGATGATTGGGGGAATGGGTTGATACTTGATTGCGTTGTTGTCGATTCAGCGATTAAGACATTTTTTTACACCCTCGGACGTGGTCCGTTGTAAAACAATGAATTGTACATCACTGTCGAATTACTCGGAATTAGACCTCATCGCTCCGCAGGCGATTTCTCGGGATTTCGTTTATCGTACATAATTTTATAAGCAAAACATTTATGGGCTACGTGAATACTGAATATATTAAAATAATATATTGTCAACGTTTTATATTCGGAGCACGTGTGCTATCACGAACATAGGTCAAACGAACTGAATGTATAAAAAAATATAATCGTCATTCTGTTAAACTCGATGTGTCTGGTGAAACATAAATTTCGGTTCTATTCAGTAATTAATATTTATTTTGGCCGACAGCTGCAGCTGTGTATGTTGTATATACAATAACAGTACAGTACTCATAAGTAGTGCACTATAAAAATTATTTAAATTATTAATTAAAAGTATAAAATATTACAGTACGACAATTTACATCTACGATCTACAAGACTATAATAAATAACACACTTGGTGTCTTGGTAGTCAGTACTCAGTAGAGCTAGAGCGCAGACCTGCAATGTTGCAGCTGCACAAGATAAATAATAAATATTAAATAATAATGCACCGACAAGCACAATGCACATGTCCTTTCTTCTTTCGGTTCAATTTTGCCGCGATTGTTGTGTGTGGTGACACTGCGTAATGCTTATATCGAAAATGTTCCATACACGATACAATTTTATCCATCCAGTGTTGCCAATATCATTGGTGATTGGTGAATCGAACCTAATAAAATATAATATTGTTTTAAAAAAGAATAGAAAATATCTTTTAAGGTTTAAGACCGTATATTTTGTTGTTGAGTCAATCATATTAATTATTAAATTTAAGTGACAAACTGGCATGTAGTAACATTACCGATGTGTAAATATTGCCAAAAATACCATGATAAAAAGCATGGCAACTCTCTGATAAGCATACTTCTTACCTCGTCGACCATCTTACAAAAATGCTGTAACTAGTTCCCCGCTTTTCATTGGTCGTCTTGATTAATATATATACACAGTGCATTGTGAGCCGAACCGGAGCTACTCCAACTCCAACGGTAATCACTATTCTCTATTCAGTTAGATTTCCTCAGACACTGATAGTTGATACTATTATTATCTATGTATGTGTTGCCGTCATAGTGTCATACCATGTTATGACTTATTTTATATGAAAAATATTTTGTCGCGTCGTTGACTTGGTGATTGGCGTTTAACGTATTTTTGTTTTTAAACGCCAAAGGGTCGAACATAAACCATGGCCAGGAACGCGGAAAAAGCAATGTGAGTTTTTTACGATTTGAATTCATGAAAAGATATTTCTTTTTTTGAAATAAAAAAAATCATGAGGTTGTGAATAGTATATAGTTTAATGTAAATGTATAAACAATATTATTGAAACACGCATACGATTGTTAAAACTGTTGTAAAACAGTTAGTTATTAAAAAAAAAAAATTGATCACAGAAAACATTTATTCTATTTTATATTAAAATAAAAACGTATGTCTAGCCTAAAAAATTTAATATTTACATAACACACCCTTCATTTTAGTATTTATGTTATACATAGGACTACATTGGCTCGGTGGAGAGCAGCTCAGGTGAAGGAACATGGTGGCAAGGAAGAACGACGGCCATACTTGGCTACTGAATGTACAGACTTGAAGGCAGCTGAAAAATGGAGAGTTCAAATAATAAGAGAAATATCAAAAAAAGTTGCACAAATACAAAACGGTAAATGTTTATAACATTCATATATAATTCATATAACTATATAAAATTTATTTAATTTTAGCTGGATTGGGAGAGTTTAGATTACGTGATCTTAATGATGAAATCAACAAATTACTGCGGGAAAAAAAACATTGGGAATATCAAATCCGTGAACTCGGTGGACCAGATTTCTTACGAATGGGACCACGAATGCTCGATCATGAAGGCAGAGAAGTACCTGGTAACAGAGGCTATAAATATTTTGGAGCTGCTAAGGATTTACCAGGTGTCAGAGAACTGTTTGAACATGAACCTCCTCCACCTCCACGTCGTACTAGAGCAGAACTTATGAAAAATATAGATGCTGATTATTATGGATATATGGACGAGGAAGATGGTCTTCTATTAGCCATGGAAACAAAGAAAGAAAAAATGAGTATGTTTAGAACGATTAGTTTAAACATTAATTGATAATTTTTTTACTTTGTTAGTGTTAGAAGCTTTGGGTCAAAAGGCAACAATTCGTGATGAGATGGATTTGGTAAGAAATTTATTTTAGTATTTGAGCATAGTTTTATATTTTGTTTCAATTATTATATTCTAGGCTTTTGAAGAAGTTGACAGTGATGATGAAGATATTTCAACTATGTTTAGTAGTTCACGTTATATACATCCACCACCTGTTCCAAGTGATCAAGATATTCAAAAATTAATACTCGATTATAAAAAACGAGAATTACTTGAAAACTTTGCTGGCATAGAGAGTGGCAAGGAACATGAAGAAATAGAAGATCTAGCCAATATATCATCATCAGACGATGAAGCTTACACTAAATAAGCGTCATGTATTTTTTGCTGTATTTATAACAATAAAATTACCTTTTAATGAATTTAGTTTATTTATTCATGATTCTGTTTCAGGATCGATTTGAATTAAGCCTCGACATATGAATGAAAATTCTCTAACTGCACATTGTAAAGCTTTTTTGTTACTTTTTTCTCTGAAAAACAAAAAATGAATATCATTATAGAAACTCTTATTAGAATTAAAAACACAATAGCCGTGGTACTAACCTAAGTACACGTTTGAAAAATTTAGATTTCATATCTTCTGTTACATTTGGTAGCACAATATTTTGTACTGTTACAATATCATGAAACCATATTCTTAAATTATCACTATATTTTTTATTTAACATTAACAAAACTTCACACATAATATCCAAATTTGTTTTTACTACATCACCTTCTATACATAAATCAAAAATTAAATTATTATAAAATTACATATTTAACTGAAATAACTTACTGATAATACATATTATTTTCATAACAAGGAATTGACCATTGTCTTCTATAACTTTAAATAAGGATCTTTTTTCCCGACTTGTACTTATAAATGCGGTCAAAAAAAATGTGGCGGTTTTTGCCAAAAATATCTCGTTTGCACATAATGCTTCAGACGCTAAAAATTAAAACATGTTTGATGTAATGAATTTAAATATTTTGATTGTTAAATCAATACCTAGTTTAAAAACAAATGTAAAATCTACGTTCGGATTATCCACAGCAATAAAAGGCCATTTCCTGAATATATGTCCTTGAAGAGATAAATAAGACTCCATTACATCACCAAGACTAAATTGATCAGCAGGAGATACTTGTTCAAACATAAATTTTACTCTCATACAAATTTCTTCATATGTAGATTTAATAATTGGAATATATGCATCTTGTCGCCCAAACATTATAACTATCTGAAATAAACAATGACAGACATCATAACTAACTAAAATTATTATCCAGTTAAGATTTAATTAATAAATACATTACTTCTTTGAAAAGTATCATGCTTGCAGGTTGTGGGGATTTTCTAAATCCAATCATAAGAATTTCAATAATCACATTTAAAGCCAATGAACCGTCTTCTTGTAGTTTGGAAACAATCGTTTTTAAGAATTCACAAACAACCTTAAACAATTTTGTAGTACAAATAGATTGTTAGACAAATGTGTAAAATACGTATAGGACAAAACTGCATACAGATTTTAAAATACTGGATATTATATCAGCGTACTCAAATTTAGTCGTTTATTTTTCACATGGCAAAAAAAGCCATTGCCTGGAATTTTGAAACTGAGAAATTCTTGGAAACTATTGGACACTTTTTTATGGTTAAGAAATAATCTTTCAGTGGTACATATAACTGCAAAACTCTGGATAGTCGGTATTAGTGCGAGCCATCTGGTTTTACTGTAGTCCGGTAGTTTCTGGTACTCAGTTCCAGTCACCTCAAAAATTTTATTTTATTTTTTGCCTACCTTCTAAAAACCAACATTTTAGTATCCCGAAGATTTCCCAGGATACAAAAGGATAGAGGTGCAAAAATGAGATGTATGGTCACCTCTCAGCCTATTATATACACATAGGCACAAATAGCGTTTAAAATTTGGGAGGGCTAAAGTCTTACTTTAATAATACTGGATATGCCTAAAATGTATAAATGCTATTTTTAATTATTTTGATGTGACACACATTTTTGATCTTTAAATTTGGATTGTGTATATAGATTTTATGAAATTTTAATTAAATTCTTATATTGTTATATTTAAATTTTGTATTGTGTTTAATAAAATTGTATTGTACTATTTTTGTATGAAGAATTAAGCTATATATTTTCAAATCTATGGGTATCATACGATTTTTATGTGCGGTAATGGAAAGCGCCAAAATTATTTTCACCAGATGATATGAACACCTACTATCAACATTTTTATTGATTAATGATATAAAAACCATATTGTCTGTATTATATTTGTGATTTGTGAATTGTGTAGATATACTATTGAAACTAAGTAGTATGTTAGTGCATTTTGATAGATGTAGATTGTTATTGTGATGATAGCACAGATTTAAAAGAGATAAGATGGTTTTTAATTTTTTATGAAATTTAAATTTGCAAAATAATATTTTGTGTGTGTTAACGTACACAATTACGTATTTATAACCTTGCTTATTAAAAATATTTTTTTACAGCAAATAGCGTGTAGTAAAAAGTAAAATTTTGATATATAAATACATCTACTAACAAATCTTACTAAAAAAATTAATCAACTTACGGCATATAGTACATCTTCAGGAGAAGAAATGAAGTACTTCATTGCTGTCATATGAAGTAGGGGAGTAGTTGTTTCTATTATATGGTAGACTGTATGTTTCTGATCAATTGCTGATACTAATGAACTAAGAACCCTGATTCTATTTTGGAGCACTGATCTATTTTTAATAAATTCACCATTTTCCTATATACATTAAATACATTTAAATAAATTATTGAAATACTGGAATACATAAAAATAAAATATAAATTAACCTCAATAGCCAATATGTTTGTTATGATTTCCAAACTAGGGTTAATGAACATATCTAAAGATGGTTTACATTTTGGAAATGGCATAGCTGACAAAATAACTCCAATAGTGTACATTAAACGTAGTTCTTCTTTTAATTTTTTTACTTGTTTTAATGCAATCTAAAATTTTTTAAAATTTAAAATGATTATTGATTAACACTAAGCTTATAATAAAACTATTACCATTGACGTATTTAATATAACATCATTGTAAGGAGCTATGGATTGTCTACATTCTTTAGCTATATCTCTAAGAGCAATAGAGGCTGAGGAAAACATATAACTATTATGAAGACCCATCATTAGTAGAGGTACAATTAAATCTAAATAGGAAGGATGTGTTTCCATCCAATAATAATATGCTCCTAAAAATAATATAAAATGATATATAATTTTATATACATGTGATGTACATCATGCAATTAATATAATAATAATTTCAATAGTTTGTATACCAATAGTATCCATTGCAGCTACGGCAGCTTTTTGATCTATTTGTTCATACGGTAATGAACCTAGAGATGACATTAATTGTTTTATATGAGGATGAGAGTCATGGTTTTGAAGAGGTTCAGCAATTGCAGTGAAAGCATATAAACATGCTTCAACCGTTTGCCATTGCGCAATTGCAGTTTCACGGTCACATGTTACTTGTTTGTAGATTGTTAACAGCACATCTAACATCTCAGACTGTAAGATGAAGTAACAATAAGTCTGAAACAGTATTTTAAGTTTATTTAAATTAAATTTTTAAATTTAGTATATATTGTGTAAAAAAAAATAAATGGTGATTCAAGACTACTAAATATAATGTATAATATTTAAAAAAATATAGGATTATGCTTGACATTTTAGCAGAAATCTATAGTCAATATGAACAAACCAGAATGTACATGAAATGCAAAATTAATATTAGGTAGATGATGAGTATATAATAGGATTAACTGCATACAGCTAATTGTTACACTTATATTATAAATAATATTATACATAATTTATATACTCAAAATGTACTATTGATTAATACATAATTTAAAAACTAATAAGTAATAAGTATAATACAAATTCATACGAAGGTATCAGATATATCTTGTCTATAACATCGAAATAATTCTCTTTCATCTGGAGTCCACGATTCTAAATTTTCAGGGTAAGCAACTTTTTTTAATAGGACTTGCGTTAAAGATACATATAATGGCTTAACAATAGTTAGTAATGAATTATCTGGACCAGCATCATTTGATAATAAATCATCCTAAAATAAAATACAATTATTAAAAGTAAATATAGGTTATTATAATAAAGCAAAAGTAATACTTACTTGTAATAAAAACCAAAATGTAAATGTTTTCTCACTATAATTTTCATTTACAGGATAATATCCAGGTGCATTTGTGCAAGTTAAATATAAATTAAAAAACTTTGTACATAGCTCTCTGGTGTTATTATTTAGAAGGCCTTGGACTATTGGACGAAAATGTTGATCACCAATACCCAAAAATAGATCAAAAAGTTTATCTACTACAACATTCTATAAATAAAGAATCATAAACATTTTTTATTGATTAGTTTAAAAATATTGGTACTTATGGGGTTATCGCAACTACCGTTGACTCATCGAGACATATTCGACAATGTCAAACGCACACTGCAATGCACATATTTATGATAAATTTATAATAATAAAAAACTACCCATTATCATTAATATAATTGTATATTGTAACATTTAAAATTAAATGCAAATATTTGCAAACTAATTATCAACACACATGTTAACTTTTTATTGACAATTTTTCACATTGCACCTAACCAAAATACTTGTTTTCCAAAATAGAGTCAAACAGATTTGTTTTTTTGGTAAAATGCCTTTTTCTTGAAAAAAAACTACCGCATCTTTTTCTAAAGCTTGTAAACTTTACGGACTATCATAGTACATTGTCCTAAAGTTATCTAGTCAGTCTACAAAAAAAAAACAATGAATACCATATAATATCGCTGTGTCCTATGTGGATCCTCCAATTGCGATAAGTGCGATTGTAACAACACTGGAAAAAATAGAATTCACTTGGAAAATTAGAGAAGTGGGATACGGCATGTGGTAGTCGCTATATCCATATGTGACGTGTGGTAGTCGCGATAACCCATAAGTACCAAAATATTAATTTATTTACTTACTGGCTCTTCTGTAATTTCTAAATTAAATAATTTATCAGATAATATTATCACTTTACTCAAAACTTCAAACACAGTTGCCTCACAAACAGATGTACGAGGGTGTGTACATAATGATTTTAAAGCGTCAATAGCCAATATAACACATCTAAAGTGAACCAAATAAATTAAATTATTATATTATTTGAAATATTAAAATTGTATTTTATATGTTAAAAAACTTACACTTGACTTCTTTCAGGGTTTAAAATTACAGATATAAATGTATCTGTGAGTTGATGACATTTGATAAGATCAAAACCTATATCTAACCAAGATGCAGCACATTTCAGTGCATGCACTACAATTGGGTCCAAACTGTCGCTCTGAAGAATACTATCCACAATAGATAAAACTAAATAAATATTTGTAAACAATTAGAAATAAAATGTAAAAATATATAAAAATTCATATTTAAATACTGATAAATAAGGCAGTGAAGTTGTGGCATTTGCAAGTTTTTTGTAAATGCTTATATTTATTACTGAGTGAGCTTAAAATATGTTTCATTTAACTCTTAATTAAAACAAAAAAAATAATATTGCAATAAATGCAATTTTAATGGTTTTTTTTTTTAATTTTACTTCAATTTTAACTATTTTTCATAATTTTATGCAATAATGCAATCAATTTAGTGAGTTTTTAATGCAACAATGTCACTGCCCAACTGATAAATAATCTTATTTAAAAATAAAATTGTACAATTATTTACCTTGTAAAGAAGATTGTTGAAGTTCTCTCCTTACTTCATTCCGTCGTGTTTGAATTAATGTTGTTGCACCAAACTAAAAATTATAAAATAATATTTTTAAACATAACTAATTTGATAAAACTAACAACAATCTTACCTCATCTGGTAAAGCCATTAATATTTCTAAAATCATAACGCTGACATTTATTGATGATTGAGATAGAGAATTCCTAAATGTTTCCATCAGTTGCGGAATTGCATCTGGCCAATGATTTGGTACTGTACGGATTACATATGCACAAAGCTAAAAAAAACAATTTTTAGTTACACTTATTGGTAATTATAGAAAAATAATATTAGTAACTTCTAAAAACATTTTTTATAAATCAATAACAAAGCATATTGGTGACAAAATGTAATGTATTACTATAAATATAAATGTACTATTTAGTAATAATAATATTTACTTACACAGTAACATAACTTATTTATTACATTAGACGGTCCTGCTGAATTGTAGTATTTAATTAGGGTATCCAATATTTTATCTCTAAGAAGCATATAATCAGTTCGTTTTAATTGCAACCATTGTTTGGTAATTTTAATATGAAGTGTAGTAGCACCAAAAAATTGTATCTCATGAGGCTAAAATTAGATATTAAAATAATTTCTTATAGTTAAATAGTTATTATATAAAACAAAGATTGATAAAATACAAAATAACCAATAGGTATTCACCAGGAATGGCTCAGACGGCAATTTTCACGTTAGTCAGTCTACCTCTGTTAGTCAATGTTACTACTTACTTTAGATGTATCTAACATATTCCATACGAGGTTCCAAGCTTCTACAGAGTTTTGAAAATCTAACAAAATCTTATGAACTTCAACATTTTGATTGCAGTAGAATTCAGCTAAAGCATGTTCAACAGTTTCTAGAGACATTACTAGTTTCTTAATGAAAATATAACACTCAAAAAAATTAAAGTGTTTTTCTATGAATTATAAATTCAACATATTAATCAACGTAAATCAAATTCTGAAATTTATGTTGTGAATTAAACAAAATAAATAAAAGTTTAGAATTTCAAAATAAGATTTGATTCAATAAATTAAAGGTAATTAAATTATGACATCAATATGAATTTAAGGTAATTTACAATACGAAACATTAATAATGTGGTTGTCTATACCAATCAGCAATTTTATTGTATAGCAAGTTTATTAAAGTCGTACAATTTCAAATTGTGGTAAGTAAATAAGTAATATGCAATTTAGCGAATTTTAGCCAATAGGTATCTACTATCATATTATGAGTTATGAAATATGAACAACATCAAATTTGAAATTTTAATTTGAAAAAAAGCTTGATAAAAAAACAGTGTAGCCAAATAATGTAAAAATTAAGTTCTATATCCGATAGCTGTTTTATGGTTCGTAGTTTGGCAATGGTCAAAGGAATCATTCGGCGCCCGGCGGCGGCGGCAGCAGCTGCTGCAGCGGACTCAAATTTATCCCTATTCGGCCCACACTCTGAATATGAATGTATAATATAGGTATTCGAAAATATATAAAATATATTATATTTTATATATCTATGAATATATCCAATATCCATAGGCACAAAATAAATAGCATTTGGGATTTGGAGGGACTATAATAATAATGAACAAGTTTAAAAGTATTGAGAAAATGTTTGAGGGCGGGAGTAGTCCCTAGAACTCCGGGATCCAATGGATCCGATCCATAGTCCATAGACCTAATAAGTAATAAGTTCACCCAGTAATAACTATCTGCTCACCCTCATACAAAATCTATAGATTATAGAATATACAGAAACATTAAGACATTTTGAGCCTCGGGCAATAATTACACACCAATGCAATTTTCCGCACTATGCCTTGATATTTTTATCATTATCTATATTTAATAATTACATAATAGAATATTATCTATTAATACATACAAGGCGTAAGTATGTAACAGAATGACATTACAAATAAAATAACTTTTGTTCAACCTAATCAATATTTAAAAGCTAGATCATTTTGACCAAATTTTAACTTAAAATTTCTATTAAATAGAAACTGTGTTTATAATGTTTATATAATTTTTAAACTTTAATAAACTTTTTAGTTACTGTATGAAATATTTAAGAGAATCCTTTTTTTTTCATTTTAAATCTTTAGATATTTATAAATTTTAAAATTGGAAATGTCTATAAATAGCTCTAAAAAAGTAAAACAAATTTTAAACATTTACCATGTATAGAAAAAAATTATATAAATATTTTGTACACATTTCAAACAGATATTGGTCTGATATGGGATATCTACGGTTATTCGTTTTTGAATTCCAACAAAATAAGAAAATTGTTCTGCATCATTTTAGGTATACGCGTATAGCGTTTAAGCGTGAAATGTGAATATTTAATATCGAAAATATTTGGACTTGCAATAATGGTCATAAAAAATTAGTTTGACAAAATTTTTTCATTAACAATAATTTTAAAAAAACGAATACAAATATTACATTTCTCATGCCTGTATAAAAATTACTCGTAAATAGTCAAAATATTTTGAAAATTGTATGGTGTATAAAAAATGCTAATGTAAACATTCGGTGAAATTATCATATATTAACAGATTTTTATTTTAGTTACACCACAAAAAACAAAATCGATTTTGTCAAAAACTCTATTAGAATTTTAGATTCTGAGCGGAGCGATGAATGTATTGATTTTACAATGATGTGTGTTTTTTTTTATTTTTTTTTTTTTATTTTTGTGTCTGTCATCACGTTTTAGGACAGAAAAAATGCTTCGATTTTCTTTAATAGTACCTTTTCTGATAGGAAAGTGAATCTAGTGTGTACTTTGCAGGGGGGTCAAAAGTCAAAACTTCCCAGTAGTTTTCATGAGATTTTGGTTTTTGGTATAACTCTAAAATAAATTACCGTAGAGACATGAAATTTTGACCGAATGTTTATATATGCATTTTCTACACACCATAGCATTTTCAAAATATTCTGACTTATTTTGAGCTGTTAACGGACATTTTCAGTTTCCAATTTTTTTAGTTTTTTTTTCTATAAATGTCAATAAAATTTTATTTGTTGGGTAAAAAATCTTGAAAATTTAATAGTAGGCTTCTAATATATAGTTTCAAAGGCAGATGAAAAATATTAAAAATCCGTAGTCACAATTTTTTTTTATAGGTAATCAAAGTTCAAATTTTGACAAAATACGTAAAAATGACGAAAATGTGCAATTTATTTTGAGTTAGAAATTCATAAAAATTTTTCTTTTTATATCTAAGGTTTGAAAATGTGATACAAGAATCCTTAAAAGTTTGCCTAATTTTATCAATAAAAAAAAGTGTATAAGCAAGTCATAATAAATTTTTATGAGCATTTTAAGTTTAAATTTTTACAAGATTAGATATTCACTTGATTTCTCATGTAGCGATTTTCTTATTTTGTTGCAATTCAAAAATGAATAACTGTAGATCCATGAAAATTTCAGTGAATGTTTATATAAGCATTTTCTATACACCATCTAATTTTGAATATATTTTGAATCTTTTTGAGCTGTTTACGGACATTTTCAGTTTTCAATTTTTTTAGTTTTTTTTTCAATAAATATCAATAAAGTTTTATCTGTTGGGCCAAAAAGTGTAAAAATTTAATACAAGGCTCCTGATATATTAATACAATATCAGTTGAAAAATATTAAAAATACATTGGCACAATTTTTTTTTATAAAGCATTTAAAGTTCGAATCTTGACCAAATACATCAAAATCTCAAAAATTATAAATTATTGTAATTAAACAATTATAAAATGGTCAGTTTTTATAACTAAAGATTGAAAATTTTAAATAAAGATTCTAATGAATAGTACATACTGTAAACAAAAAATCTAAAAAATATATAAACACAATTATTTTTTACAGACATTTTAAGTTCAAATTTGGACGAAATTACATATTAAAATCAATTTTAACGAGTAAAAGTATATATTATAATATTTTCTAGCACCACTGATAATTTTAGGTTAATAATTAAATAATATGAATAATATTAATTCAACTTAGCAGCTACCGTAAAATAACAATATAATTTAAAATATCCTAGACTGCAGTTATGTCATGACATACCATCTCCACTCAGAATCGTTTTTCGTATACAATGATATTATATCATTGAATTCAAATTTAATACCATCCATTATACAGTGATCTACTTATAACCTACTGTACAGCGGAGCGACATCCACTTGACCCCCTTTTTAATATTATATTTCTTCCTTCATCTAATTCCATTCAATTTGTCTATATTTCCTTGTCAAAATGTCTATAAAAAAAATTGTCTTTAAATATTTTGGTTTCATGATGGATGATTACCTATGAGGAAACATGTATTCATTTTTCAAGACTTTTGACCAAACACAATATCTCCTATTGGCAATTATAGGCAATTAAATTTCTTATGTTAGCTATAATAAGAAAACTTTGATGAATTTCTAACTGAAAATAGTTTATAAATATTAAAAAAATCTTTCATGGCTATAAATAGTTCTAAAAGATTCAAAATATTTGAAAATTTTACCATTTATGGAAAATGCTAAAATAAATATTTGGTGAAAATGTCAAGTGTCTTCGATTATTAGTTTTTAAATTGCACCAAAAAAATTAAATCGATTTTTTCAAAAATTGTTATTGCATAAAAGCTACCATTTTTATAACTTCTTTTTTGTTTTTCCCGAAGCTTTTGAAAATTTCTGGAAATTTTAACCGTCCACGATATATACCAATTGGATTCACGTTCCTACCTGAAAAGATACAGAAGTGGAAAATCGAAGTATTATTTCGACTATTTATCTTGTATACGGACAAAAAAAAACCACACATCCTCGTAAAATACTAAATTCAATATATTCTTCACTCCACTCAGAATCTAAAATGTAATTTAATAATATATATTTTAGTATTTTGCTATACATTTATATTTTTATAATAACTGTTTTAATTTATATGTTATGTTTTATTTAATTAATTACCTACCTATTCATTATCGATTTCATAGGTAATATAAGTACTCGTACCTATACCGCCTGAGGTGTCTATAACTGTCCAGAGGGTATGTACTAAATGGTATGTTCTGTTTATGGATTGAGTACCTAATAGGTAAATTAAAAAATAACTCATTGCACTCATACGTCAGGATATTATGAACAGTATTAACTTAAATCTATAGCTTCTATTTGGTATACCTACTATAGTGAGTTAGGTTAGTATTTATATTAAAGGAATTACTAAGCAATTAAGTTCTTAAATGGTGTGAATGTCTTGTCTACATGATTTTATATCAACAATTAATACATCAAAACGTTTTTGTAGATAAACTTTGCAGTTTTGTCACTTCTGACAGCAATCGCTAAAGTAAATCACTCAAATACATTCACCGGTCATCAGTGATGACTCATCACTTATCAGTCTTAAGTGAGTTTTTTCCTTTTTTAAAAGAAAAAGCTTTCATTAGATTATTATTACAAGTATATTTTTATTTAGCTTTATTCGATGTTCTTATAGTTAGTGATTTAGTATAGTTTATATAGTTGATACCGGTAGCAGGCATAGTCATAGAATTGAAATATTTTTAGGTTCTCTATGACTCTATGATGTAAATGAAATTCTTAATAAATATTTTGATATTGAAATAATAGATATGACCATTGTTTCATTTTAAGAGGACGTTACACAGGTATTTGTTGTCTCCGTCTTACGAGTGTGTAAAAGATTACATAGCAAATTTACGCTCAGCAGATCATGTTTAACTCCGTCAGTTTAAAAATTAGAGTCATAATTCGACCTATTATGAAACGTAATGTTAATATTAATTAAAGATAGTAAAATGTATTTAAGACATTCTAAAAGAATTTTATACCTACGATATTTAAAAACTTCAAAAAATTGCATTCTTTATTAACTACCTATAGTGTTCACAAACGAAAAATATTAATCAAAATATATTAATTTTAAAAAACTATGATTGGTACCTATAGAAAGTACTAGTATTTTATTCTTTAAGTTATTATTAATAAGTTATAAGCTTATAAGTTATAACTAATATTTTTTGCATATATATCATACAGGAAGGTAAAAATGGATGGTATCACATATTCACATCTGATATCCGACATCTGAGCCATTACAACATATACCTTTCATCCAGGGATGTCTTAAGCTTTGTAGGGGCCTATTGGCACCCGGAGCTTAGGATGAGCCCTTTTAGTAGGTCATAAAACTTCTAAACTTGTACCCCCCCCCCATATTATCTATTGTATAAATTATATTATAGATTGTATAAATAATATATATTCTTTTTGTTCTAATAAATAAAAAAATAATAATAATACAATAATTACGCTAAGTACCATACGAATATCATATGAGAGACCATTATTTTTTTCCACCCTGTATATTGACAGAGACGATCATACAACAATATGGACCCTGAAAGATCATATTTTAACAAAATTATAGTGACGGTAAAGAGTATTATTAAACTTATATAGCCCGGCAGCCGTACTATACAGCCTTCAGCCTTCAGGTAAGTATAATTTAATTTTACAAAGGTCGAGATGTGTATATATTTTTTATGTATAAATATGTTACACACATTTATTTTCATTGCTATAAGATGGAATAAAAACAATTTTGACACTGTGTATGCTCTAAAATATTTTAGTTGTCATGAAATAATATATTTGGTATATGATCATTTATGATATCTGAAGATGGTATATTATGTCACCATGATTCCTGAGTTTTGATGTAGGTGCCCTCCTTTTCCATCAAAATGAACCCTTTCCGCTAAATGAGATAGCGAAACGTTCTATTTTCTGCCAAAGTAAACGGTTTCCTTTTCCTCTTCGTGGAAAAGTAAAATGTGAATGACTAAATAATAAATACATTCTTGTAAAGATATGATTTTTGAAATAATATTGCTACAATAATGCTTGATGACAATTAAAATGATATTTTGCAAGTACATAAAATATTAATTTGCTTTATATAATTATATTTTACGTTTTAATATTTTAAAATATACAGTTTCTTAAGGACAGACAACTGAGACAAGTATTGCTTTACTCAATATTCACCTCGACACAATAAGTTATAGTAGAGTCCGCTTATTAAATATTGATTTTAATAAATAAAATTAAACATTATAATAATTAATATGTACCTAGGTAATTCTGTACCACTTAAAAATTGAAATATCAGCAGACCAATGAATGTAGATTTTGTTAAAGTCACAATTTTAATATATTAATAATACTTTATTAAATATACCTACTTTGTGACGAGGTACTTATATATATATATATATGAATATAAAGTATATATCGATAATTATAATTAAGTATACCTACCTAAATATACAATTTCGTTTATAATTTCTACTTTGTCAAGTATCCTCAGATAATTTTTTTAATGTTACAAAATGCTTATGGTGTTTCATTGCACACAATAATCTTCAAAACAAAAGTACCTAAATAATATTATTTTAATAGACTATTATCCTTAGTATTTAAAGTTGAATAATTCAAAAAAAATGTTGTTCAAATTTTAATTACTACACGCAAAAAATCATCTGATTCACAGTTTGCATTAAAACATGTAGGTCCTCAGTTAAAAAACCAATGATGCCCTGATGGTATCACCACAGAGGGATACTCCTTAAATGTTACGAAAAATCTAAGTATTCAAACATACATCATAATTTACTACCTATATTTAAAAAAATCAAGAACCAGAATTTGAATATATGCAAAACTTAATCATAAAAATGGGTTGAGCATTATTAAAAAATCACTCTGTAATCTGTTCCTAATATACATATATATATATATATATGTATAGTTTACTGTTATTATTCTTTTTTTTAGTGTTGTTAATTTACTTACTATTCTTTTGTATTTTTGTTGAAATGTAAAATGTTATATTAGCAAAATAAACTTATTATTATTATATATGTATATATATAAGTTTTCCAAGGTTACTGACTTTCTGAGGTACCTATATAATATAATTATATAAATGTATAATAGTTTGTTAATGATAAATTTAATGCAATATTGTTTAAATGTACTGAATAAAATAATATGTGTTTTTTCTCTTCACTAAATATTATATAACAACATATATTATGAATACAGAATAGGTATACGTATCGCTTATGGGCGTCAATCGTCATGAACACAACAGATAGGTACGCTAATGGTGTGTCGCATCAAAGGATACTATAATATACACAGTTTGATCTACGAGCTTTTATATATATGTATATATTATTGTATATCAATATAAATTATAATATAATATATATAAATTAATGTTTGTCTGTCGTCCTTTATGCATTCCTAAACGGCTGGACCGATTTTGATAAAAAAATTTATGTGTGTTTAAGTGGTTCCCTGGATGATTTAGATTTACAATTGGACCAGGTAGATTTAACCCGGGAAGGTGTTCAATGCTCAAACAGGGATTTTGAAATTTCCGATAGACATTTTTGTTTATAAATGGTTGCTATTGGTTATAGGAGGAATAATTTGTAGAAATTAGTATTTATTATTTTATTAGTTGTCACTTGTCATTGGTAATCGGGCAGATTAGGTACATATAAAATACATAAAATTGACACATTGCCCACCAAGGTGGCTGGGTTGCACTTATATAGCTACTCATCGGTGATTTTTTTTTCGCATATTGTCCCCGGTCCGACGTAGTCGAATTGACTACCAGGGTGGCGAAGTTGCACTTACCTACTGCAGCGAGTTACACCCAAAAGGAGTTGAACAATCACAATTTTTTAAGAGTTGTCATTTTTTACGAGCAACGGATTATGCAGGATCAGCTATAGTATAATATATATATAATTATTATATATTATATATATAAAACTTTGTGTAACATGGCATTATAACGTATAATGTATACACACATAATCAATGGAGGACCCAGATCAACCCCGCTGCTTTCGATATTTCTCCAATTACCCATAAATGTCTACAAATAATAGATATATTCGAATATAGTAATATGTATAAACACATCGAGGGTACGAGTCCGGTCTGTAAATTCGCATTTTATATAAGTGCTATACTGCTATACGTCGCGCTCCGGCGAACTTGCTGCTGATATGCCTTCCCACCACGCCGCCCCATTAAAACACTTTTCAACGAATTTTATAGAGTTTCAGTACACCCACGCAAGGCTGCGTATAGCCGCATACGTGTATAATATATTACGTTAAAATTATATGATATTACAGCGATTTTTGAATTTTTTTTTCCCCTCAATTACATTTTTATAGGTAGGTGCGCTACCCGACCCACGGCCGGCATCAGCTATAATTATATTACGGTGGCGCGCGGGCATTGCGCACACGGTAAAAGCTGATGGCGGAACTCTCTCGGCGTTGGTCGTCAGATGGCGCCCCCCGTGTGACACTTTATCGACGCCGACGAGTCGACGGAAGGGCCTGGCCGACTGGCGCGGGGGCGTCATCGTCGTCGTCGGCTGCCCAGCGGCACCACCACCACCACCACCACCACACCACCACCGTAGCACCGCATACGTACAAACATGCATACGTACGTACACGCCGCGGCGGTGAGTTGTGCGTGTGCGCGGCGCCCGCGTACAGCCCGTGACGTCCGTCGACGATATAGTCGCTGAAGTCGACGCCGCCGTCGCCCGCCTGCCGGCCCGCAGCACACGCGCCCGCGCCCTAGACAATTTGTACGCCGCGCTTGTGTGCGTGTGCTTGTGAGCGCGCGCTCGCTCGTGTTTGTGTGTGTGTTAGAGCGTGTATACTTTTGCGTGTGCGCGCGTGCGGTCCCGTGTGCCCGTGTGCGTGTGCTTGCGCTAGCGCGTGCGAGAGTGTGCGAGAGTGTGACGCGCGCGATAATCCAACGACGGAGACCACGACGGTGCTCTCGTCCTGTGTTAGTCGTGCCGCGACGATGGAATACGGGCCAGAAATAACGTGATTATCCGCGCGGCCCCGTGGGCGATCGCAGTCGCGTTTCATACCGTTATACATTTATTTATCATTTATTATATTCCGAGTCGTATCTGTTCGTTTGTTATAAGTTTTGTCGGCACCCTGCTGCAATAGCGCCCCCCGCGTGTGTGCGCGCCGTATTTTCCGCGGCCTCCTCGTCGTCGTCGTCGTCGTCGTCGGCGGATCGCTACACCGCCGCGCACCAGAGACCATCGGCAGCGGCACCGCGCGACACGCGTCGCCGTAGTGTTATATCTGCACGAGCGTCGGCCGCGGTGCCGATCGCACGCGGCGGCGGTGGTCGTGGAGTTGTATCGCGCTCGCAGCTGATTATAATATTATTATTATATTGTCATAATAATATCATCACACGGCATAATAATTTACGTAATAATTTAACGCGCAGCATCGCGTACACCGCGCCGCCCAGTGCAGGTGGCCGTGGTGGCGGCGGCGACATTTTTTTTCGCGCCTCGTCCGCTCCCTCGTCGTACGTACCGTGCCGCCGAACAATGTAGTAACGCATCAATCACCTCGAACACGCGAACCTCCGGACACCGGTGCCGTTTGATTGCGGTATCGTCGTCGTCGTCTTCGTCTTCGTCGTCCCGTGTGTCGGGACGTGTGCGTGTGTGTGCGTGCGCGGTGCGATCGTAGTGACGTGTTTGCCGACCGGGTTTCGGCACATATAGGAAATCTGGCTGGGACGGAAGCGGCCGGGCGCCGGTGCGGGTGGCGGTGGGGAAGGCGGCGGCGGCGGCAGTGCTGTTCGCGCAATGGCGGATTGCCGAGGGCACGTATTCACCAAGAAAACCTTCCACCTACCGGCCTACTGTCACAATTGCACCAATTTATTGTGGGGCGTCGTGACGCAGGGCAATTTCTGCACAGGTTTGTCCCCCCGTGTTTGTCGCTCTCTCGCCCACTCACTCTCTCTTTCTCTCTCCCACGCGCGTGCGAACCTCCCCCCTCAAACCTACCCCTCTGACTCCCAATCCTGATACAAATTTCCTTGACATCATCCACTTTGCGGCAAGTATCTCTCTTTCTTTATATATATATGTATGTATATATACATGTTATCACATTTATTATTATTACAACTTACGAGTATGACGAGAGTGTCGGCGGTAGTGGTGATGGTGGTAGTGGTGGCGCGTATTTCTACATCGGCGATGATATTTTTTGTCCCATTTTAACAGGAGAGTTGAGAGGGGTTTGTACAATTAACACGTTTGTGGGCCTTTAAGGACCTTATGGCCATTTTTCTGGAATTTAATAGTACCTGCCATTTTATAAAATATGTTTACGTGTGTGTATTTACTGTATATTTTAGTATTACATATTATTTGTTTTCTATATAAAGCGTATAAGCCGATTATACCACAGGTGTACTAGTCGATTGTTTTACCGATTGCGTTGACCCCCATATCAACTGGTATTTATATAATTCAGAATGATATAATAAACTGTTTGGTTGTAATTGTATATTCCTCAGGTTGCAGAAGAATTATAATATGTTCGAAACGGTTTTTGGCCTTGAATGAATTGTATCGTGTTCAGTAAATTATAAATTGACATCGACCAAAATGTTATACTCGTCATTATTTATTCAATGAAGTTTTTCACTTATCGAGTTCTATAATAATGTTCAATATTTCTGCCAATATTCTTTCGATTTAATACCATTTGATACTTCCACGACTAAGTGTATTTATTTTAGTTTATTGTTTCTATTACTGTCTTGGTTCCCTTGCAATCAAAGATACTCGAGTGTAATACCTCTATACTACCAAAGTATTTATAATTATCGAATTAAAATGTTAATAAGTTAATCATACATATTATGTGGTATATTTGAAATCAAATATTAAATTAAATATTTAAATGCAATGTAATATAGATTGTAAAAACAAACACAGCCAATCGTTTTTCTATAGTATATTTTGTCATTAACCACATAAACACACATGTTTAGGTACATCATACCTACATAAAATGTTGTTTAATGCACGGTAATTATTGTAGTAGCTATGACCTATTTGGTCTTGTCGACGTCACTGAAAAGTTTTAACATTGATCTGCGGTGAAGTGGCCGATAGAACGATGAGAGAAAGACAAACAAAACATAACGGTATAATATGCTCAACACGCTTTATTTGAAAAATAAATTTTCTACCTATGTTTACCGGAGGTGTTTAATGAATACAAATATTTAGATTAAACTAACAAAAAATGAGTTTAGAAATTAATTTGTTTATATTAAACTAGAATTAAAAAAAAAAAACTTAATTATGCTAAATAAATCGAATATATCAAGAGTAAATGCCGTTTTGTCACTATAATCAAAAATATCTTTTAGAAATATATTTTTTTAAGTATTCTGGTTAAGCGTAAAAATGATTTCAAAGAGTTTCCACGTCATATAAATGGAAAAATAATAAAGAGGATTAAACATACTAATATCCAGTGAAATATACTATAGGTATACAGTTATTTTAAACGGGTTGAAAAATATGTTTTAAAATATTTTATGGGATTAAGATATTGTATATTGAAAATATGAACACATTTTGTAAAAATGTAAAATACATAAATAAATTGTGCCTAACGTATTTGATTTAATAAAAACCATTTTTAATAAGTATTATTTATAAGGATTTTATACGTCACAACATAAAACATAATCCCAACTTAAAATAGTTTACTTCAAATTAATATAATCTAACCTAATATAATTTCCCACATAAAAGGAATTATTATTAAACGGCGTTCTGTGTATGCAATAAAAGTACATATTAATTGTTAGTTTACGTCTTGTCCTCGTAGAAACGGTAATCAGTGTTCGTTGATCTTTCATTTCAAAATCCTCATTGTTAAATGTGTTTGTGAACTTAATTTTTTTTTGTACCTAAATAAATGTTTTCACCGTAAACGTGTTGTGTTTCCAACACTGTTAGCAAATATCTTCGTGACGTCAAAGGCAAAAACTTGCTCGACCCGTATTCCCGGCGCACTATAATCCCTGTGGGACTTGCCCCCCGAACAATTTTACTCTCTTACAAAACGCCCATAACTATTATTATACTTCCCCTACTATAAAAACGTACATATAATATTATAACAATGGATACATGTGTTTAATAAATTGCAGTTAAAAAAATAATTTTACCCAAGAGTACAGACAACCTGTACATGACAGGACACGAACTTCCGAAAGTAATTGAAATCTAATATAAAATCATGGAATCTATTGTGGTTAGAAGTTACTTCTAGATATATTTTTTTAATATACCTATAGTACTATCCCAAAGGATCCCAAGTGAATTGAAACATTAATAATATTAATGATTACAAGTTTAAAATATTGTAAATTTTATAATGTAATATCCAACTGTAATTATTTTATTACTTTAAATATTTGAAAATCATTTTTGAGAAATATATTTTCCATACCTATATCATTTCACATTTGTTATAATAAAGAATAAAATCTTTTATGTGCAATAGTAAATATTGAAATTTCCGTAGCATAACCATAATTAGGTTTAAGTATAAATATTATAACATTAAATAATATGATGTGTAAATGAATAGATAAGTCAACCTTAGTGATATAACAAAATGATTTTGGTACTGCTGCAACGTAAAACATGTGAATATTTTTAATAAATAATACTTGTCCCGATAATGCAAATGTTTAACATATTATACGACTAGGTACTGAACTTTCTATACTAATTTCATAGTATTTTACAATATTATTATGATTAAGATTACACTTATTCGTGCCAGTATTTCCTTTTATAAGTGTTTGCAAATATGGATATGTTTGAAGAGCAATGTTAGATTCAAATACATCGATAAAAAATTTAAAATATAATTGTCAGTTACAATAGTACAATGTATATTGACCGAAATGTATCAAAAAACCCTATAAAAGAATAATAGAAAAAACCCGACACAAGTCAATCCAGTTAAAGTTTGGTTACGTTAAGTATATAATTAAATATAAAATTTCATGAAGGGAATTTAATAAATTAAAAATATATTATTGTATGTTATTTTAATGATTTCGATATAATTGTATACGAATAAATAACTAGTGAAGTGTACCTACATTAAATTACGGTAGTATCAGTTACCCATTTAAATAAAAATGTATCGATGAAAAGTAACTTTTCAATTATTAAATACTTAATACATATATTTAGGTACATATATAAACTAAACACATTTTATGAGTCAGATTATTTTACTTACAATTTTAAGCAGATTAATGACTACATATACATAATTTATACTTTCAACGTACTATTTGAAATAATCATTTTTTTATATTATTTATTATTAACTAAATTAGGTACTGATTTTTACGATGTACTATGTTTATACAATGGACTTTTTACATATAATAATATTTAAATCAGGATAAGGAAATTAATTTTCGTTAATGTGATTTTCTTCGTTTATTTTAACTCGTGAACATTGAATAAAAAAAAGTTAGCGGTGAAATGTTGGATATTCATGAGCTTAAATCTCAGAAACCAAGGAAACAAAATTCTCAACAATGTTGAGTGAGTATTTAAAAAAATGGAATTTATTTGATTTTCTATTTGAAAAATTATGATTTTAAAGTGTTGGTTAACTTATTTTCTTCTGTTTAAAACCGTAAGAATTTTGAGAATATCGTACGGAAAAATGTGTCAAATTTATGTATAAATCATATTTTAATTTATTATAAATGTAGATATTAAAACCTACAAACGTGTTGGTTTTGGTCCTGTTGATATTATTGTGTAAACTGTAGATCGCTTACAGCCTTTGATTTTTTTTGCTTTTTAATGTTTCAGTATGTAATTATATAGCTCACGAAAGTTGCCTAAAAAAACCCGGCATATCACCTTGCCATAGTCTAGCAGCTAGTTTAATTAAGGTAGGTAACACTATTCATACCCCATAAAATATTTAACTTTTAGTTTGGTATATATATTTTTATTTTATCATTAGAATCCAGTATCACATTGTTGGTCCGAACCAGTAAGAATTAGAAACCAAAGATGTTGTAACGTTTGTCGAAAAAGAATTGATGGTCGAACATTCAGCGTTACATGTGAAAGTAAGTATACATATATTATCCTTATATAGTGTTGTAAAATTTAAATTAAATCAAATTTTATTTGAATAAAATTTACGTACAAAACTTCCAATTTTACACTTCTCAAAATGATAAAATACAACACTTTAAACATTTTTTTATAAGTTTGTCAGTTACATTTTATGGGTGAATAAATTATAGTTAAGACTAAATATTTTATTTTTAGTCATAATCTAAGTTTTAATTTACAAAAATAAAAAATTTTCGTATTATTTGTTTTTGAAAAAACGATTATTTATAATTATTTATTTCGATATTTTATAGTTTGTTTAAAATAATATGTACAAATCATACATAGACACACTATTTATATTTGTCCACACTTTAAGATTTCCATTAGGTATAAGAAATAAATTCAAAATATAATTAGCAATATTTTCTTTTAATTCATAGAATAATTATGTAAGTTTAGAAATTGAAATGATGTTTTCATTTTTAATTATACTTCCATTAGTAGGTATTCATAAATAAATGAATAATAAAAATATTACCTACTTGATAATTTATATAAATATTTATATTTTAATTTCGTACATCACTTTTAGGTACATAAGTACATTCCAATCAACATTTCTTGGATAATAACCTACTTTGTACTATATATTGTTTAAATGTGTACATTATAACCTTTAAACGATTAAGACATGAAAAAAAAATTGTTTGTATTTAAAAAGTTTACTAATTTAATGACTTCAAATCTTTAGTTCAAAACTATATATATATCATTGTGCACTTTTATAGACTGAAAAAAATAACTGTTTTAATATTTTATTTTCCCTTTATTACTCATCAGAATATAATATATTATGTTATATTATAACATTCATAGTTTTTTTTTTAAATCTATGCTAATAAGTGGAGAATAAATCCTTAGAAAATATTGAACGTTATAGTTACTAAGTTTTTTATACGGTTATATTATGTTATTGATTTCTTTCAAAGTCGATAGAGTTTTTAGTTAATCGAAAAAGTAGATATTTATTTTAGTGAATTGAAAGGTTTACAGAAAATTTAAAAATAATTTTAATGTCATCTAAAGTTCTAAAATAAGTACATATAGACGTATAGTATAGTTCTGCAGATATAAAATGTGCGCTCAAATTATAATTAACAAAGAAGTGGAACTGTGGAATACAAAACTATCTTGTAGTATATAATATGTTAATATCGAATGGAAAAATATAAAAAATATAAAATAGGATAAATAAAATTGTATAAAAAAAAATGTGTGGCAAATAAGAAATTCAAAAATTCTCTTAAATAATTTGTTTTTTAACCAAATTGTCAGTGAGCACCGTTATGATACATAATTATTAAAATGTTGAAGATGTCTATTCCATTATATTACTAAAAAGCTTAAAAATATATGTAAAACTGTTACAGTTTGTCATTACTATACCCATGTCGATTGTATACCATCGGCAGTGGCGGATTGTAAAGAAACAGCTACGTATCACCCCGGAAAGGTGTTGAATTCCGTGCATCATGAACATCATTGGAGAGAAGGAAATCTTAGACCCGGTGCAGTGTGCTACGCTTGTGCCAAACCATGCTGGACCGCCGATTGTCTGGCAGGATTTCGATGTGAATGGTGTGGTATAACAGTAAGTGGATCTTAGCTGAAAATGCGTTTATGAATATGTGCATAGCATAATAATAGTTTAAATCCCAGATATGATTGTTCCAAGACGCAGGGTATAGGTATTTAATATAAATTATGATTTTAATAATACGATAACCCAGGGTACATAATATATATGCATAATGTATATTAAGTATTAACATATCTTTACAACAAATTAATATGATGATTATTTGGACTAAGTTATAGTGAAACCTGCAATTAGCTACCTATCTATTTCATATACTTATATTACTTATTAGTATATTTTAATTGATATTTTTGTATAAGTTAATTTTAAAAACCCAAAAATCTAGTACCTATACCATGTGACCACGAAAACAGAGAACACAGAAAAAAAGAAGTTGTTGCGCCTGCGCAAAATTCAAAAGTAAAGAAATTGTAATACATAGGAATTTATATGATCTAATAATTTAGTCTCTTGTCCCGCAAACAGAATTCAAAAATATGTATTGGGTATACTGACTACTGAGTAATATAAATAACTGACTTATAGAGTGTACCCTGTTTTTGTGGACACACGAGATAATATTTAATAATTATTTTATTTTATAATAATTATATAATTTTTATATAAATTATTCCAGAATGTTTTTAAACTATAAGTATAACAAACGATTTACCAATACACAATTTATGCTAAAATGGAATACATGTCAACACTTAAGTACGACAAATAGTAAATACATAGGTTTTTCATCTCAAGTTTGATTTATTATTTAAATATTAACCTATGTTTGTTTAATATTTTATCTTATTTTTTGAATTGTGAACATTTTTAAATTATTGTTTACTAGTACCTACTAATATACCAAATTAAATGTTAATCAATAATCATCTACCCAGGTAGTAAGTATTCATTCAACTTTAATACATTAAACCAGTATAGACGTAATATATTTATTATAAAATTACGTTCAGTGAGAATAAATTTATGTTAAATTCAGCTATTCCAAACAAAATTAAAATTATCTAGCCCAACAGTTCCCAACCTTTTTAGTTATGAGGACTATACCAACTATTAAAAAAAAAATTGAAGCCCACTGACCTCAAATAAGACGATAAAAGAACTATAAAGTTACATAAAATTGACAAAACCTCGAGGTTTATTTCAATAAAAATTTTCTGACCCTTGGATTAGATTCTCGTTTAGTGTCCGCGCCTCCGCGGCCCATGGGTTAGGAACCGCTTATCCTATAGTCCATACAAAAACTTTTAATGAATTAAATAATAGTTTATATTTTTATAATTTCTTTAAAATTGTATGATTTTATTATCGTCAATGCATACAAATTATTCTATTGACAAGAATATACATTGTTTAACATGGATATGTTTTTGGGCTGGATAGAACTTTTTTTTGCTGCCCGATTTCGCGTAACTAATTTTTCATAACCGATTACCTATGTTATTATTATTGTAATGTCTGCCATACTATTTCGCAACAAACATTTCTTTAAAATATGTAACATTTACTCGATAATTTTTCTCAGCAAGAATAATTGTTCATTAGTTATAACAATACCCAAAGACATTTCTATGATTATTCCTTAATTTTCCTCACTGAGGAGTGTAGCATGCCACGTTTGGAAGATTTTTTACTATGGATTGAAACTTTTACAAAATAAGGTTTTCTAAGTTTTAAATTTGACATTTTTTTCCTTTATTAAAATTTTGTTAAAAATTAAATATAAAAAGGTGGATAGATGGATGTTGCTCTGCTGTACAGTAGGTTACAAATGGGTTACTGTTTATTAGATGGTATTAAACTTCAATTCAATGATGTAATATAATTGAATATGAAAAACTAGTTGAGACGGTTTGTCAGTGTGGATTCATTTTATTTTTATTGTTATTACTTATTATTAATAAGGTATAGACGGTAAGTTAAATTAATATTATAAAATTACAACAAAATAACTAAAATCGTTATTCTTGGTTATTCAAATTCTTGAAATTGTCCGTAAACAGTTCAAAACGAGTCAAAAGTTTTTCAAAATGTTATGGTGTACCGTGTACACATAACGAGAATACAAACATTCAGGGAAATATTCGTGTATCTAATATCTATAGTTATTCGTTATTGAATTACAATAAAATAGGAAAATCGCTACATGAGAAATCGAGTCAATGTTGTAATAATTTGAACTTCAAACGCTTTCAAAAATTTAATTTGACTTTCTTGTTAAAATCTTGATTAAAAAAGAAACATTTTTACGAATTTCTAACACAAAATAGTTTCCACATGTTCGTGATTTTTACGTATTTTGTCAAGATTTGAACTTTAAATGTTTATAAAAAAAATTGTGACTATGGATACTTAATATTTTTCAAATGTCTCTGTAACAATATATTAAGATCCTTGTATTATATTTTCAAGATGTTTTACCAAACAAATAGATATTCATAGAAAAAAAAACTTAAAATATTGGAAAGTGAATTTGTCCGTAAACATTTAAAAAAAAAATCAAAATTTTATTGGTACCTATAGAAAATAAGAAAAGAAACATTCAGTCAACATTTCATGTATCTATGGTTATTGTTTTAGAATTTATTACACACTTACACCAAAACCAAAATCGGTTTGGTCGAAAACCGATTTCGCGTAAAAATTCCCGATTTTCCTTAATTTTTTTGTTTTTCCCGTCACTTTTGAAACTGGTGGTAATATTACATTTTGACCTCCTCGATGCATCAACTATATTCACTTTCCCATCGAACAAGATACTAAAGTTGAAAATCGTAGCATTTTTTCGACTACTTATCGTGTACACAGACACAAAAAAAACCACACATCATTGTAAAATCAATACATTCTACACTCCACTCAGAATCTAAAATAATTTTTTTATCTAAATGTAGGTCTTTCTTCTTTATTTTATAAATTTTGGATTGTTTTCTTCATTTAAATATTATATAATATTATACAATATACATGTATATTAATTATTTATATAATATATAGGTAAATATTTATAATATTTAAATTTAATCTTAATGCAATAATATTACTATTACTTAATTTTTTTATAATAGCAGCGAAGGGAAATTATAATTACTAACTTCAAACATGTCTTTATTGTTGTTTTAAAAATATGAAAAAATGTACTTAAAATATGATGATATAGGTATAATTTTCTTTATATTTCTTTTGATTTTCAGTGTAATTAATAAAATATATCTGATATTTTCGGTCAACACTTATTTTTTAACTAAGTAAGTTGTAGGATAGGTGAGGTTAAGTTGTACTTGTACATACCTACGTCCTACATGTTCAAAAATAAAACTTATTAATCTAATAAACACTACTCACTACATTAAGTATAGTATATATACTTAAACACTGCTTGATTACTTGAGTTATGACCTATAGTATCTAAGAACACAATTTACCTATTATTGTTGATATATTATAATCTATAAAAACTTGAACTTTTTAATGTTCATAAATCGTTAATATATGCTATGCGTTTTTTTTAAACTGTTCTCAAAAATATAAAATTTTACAGGCCCATGCAACATGTCGTAGTCAAATATCTTACGAATGCGATTTCGGTATACTCGGTCCAATATATTTACCACCACACGCAGTTAGCATTCCACGGACTGAGGTGCCAATGGAGTCAATTATTGGTGTACAAGTGCGCAGAAAAGAAAAAGCTACGCGTAAGATTGATTCGAAAATAATAATAATAAATTAACTGATCGATATTATGTTTATTAGCTCGAAGTATTTCGGTTGAATTTAGTAGTGGTGAAAGTAAAGCTAAAGCCATTGAAGATGAGGAAATGTATGAAGTTGAAAAAAAATTAGAAGATAAAAATGAAGGTGCTTATAAAAAGTTAATTGTGGCAACTGCTAAGTAGTATATTATGTATATTATTTAATGTTTAATACAATTTTTAATGTAGAATTAGTTAAAGTGTATGACGGTGACGCATCATACCTAAAACATACAAGTTTCACGGTGAAAGTTCCAAAAGCAGTAAAAACCGAGACGCTCATTTCTACAATACTTCAATCATTAAATATCTCTCAATCTGCAGGTAATTGTTATGAACACGAATAAAATAAAATTATTTTGAAAATAACCTTTGGCCTGCAAAATAATACTGTTTCAATGTGTAAATATAATTACACATTTGCACGAATAACTAAATATTTAATAAATACCTAGTAGTTGATTAAAAATTATTTTTTTTCTAATACCTTCATAAATTATCATTTAAATATTTTAATAAATATTTTTACTCTTTTTCAGAAGTACCTTATTTGAAAATACGTTTAATACCATTTCCATTTTAGCTTCACAAAATCTTTGCCCCTAAAACCAATAAGTGTTTTACTATCAGTCCATATCACTTGTCTCGTACTCTTGTGAATATTTCCTACCATATGTTTCCCCTGCACTGTATAGACATCAGCTACGTCCGGGTTCTTCCCCTAGTCCCCTAGTCCACTCTCCCCCTTAGTCTTTTCCTGTCTATCTATAATATATTTATAGTAATTTTTGCTATCAACATGCTTCCATCCGCTTGTCAAACAGGCTCAAACCACTCAAGAGTTATATACTCCTTATGAATTTTACCTACGACGTTTATTTTCTTACACAAATAATTTATACATATAAATTATATTTTTTTGATTTCTTTACCATTATTAATCAGTTTTAGTATTCTTTTTTCCTTTCAAAGATCCTTATATAACTTTATATTATGTTCATATAACTACGTTTTTGACACATGTATACGAATTATATATATATTTGTATGTATATTTAGTACTTTATAGTACTGCACTATAAGTCAATTTTTGTGTGAGCTATTTTAATAAATGATTTATTTTATAATTTTAGAAAACTTTTATTTGACTGACGCGTATGGTTTAAACGAACCAATACTGGAGGACCCTAATCCAATAAATAACGTTACTAGATTAGGAGGCAAGAAGCCTGCCGTTTTTCTACGCCTAAAGTTAGTTAACTTGATACTAGAATATAATATATTTACTATTTATTAATAATATTATTTTAGACAAGACAGTCACGGTGGTTTGGTTAGAGTTTATCCTGGGCGCCTGCAGACTGATATACCTTTTTGCGTGGTTTCCGTCGATCGAAAAACTACGGCCAAAGATCTGATCGTTGAATCTTTGACTCGGTTCGGCTTTACTTCACACAATTCAACAGACTATAGACTCAGCCAGCTTTTGTTGGAACATGGAGGTAAATTTTCAAGATTTAGCAAAACGCAATTGTTACTTCATTATTTTAAATTTATTTATTATTTTAAAGTGACGGAACGGGTACTAGATTTCGATGAAAAACCGTTAGATATAATAAAAAATATTGGGCAAGAATCTCTCCGACAAATGGAATTAATGCGGTTCTATTTGCAACTTAAGCAGGATCCTCATGGGCCTAATATCGCTTTATTTATTGGAAATTTACCGACAAATTTATCCCAGCGAACATACGAAAATATATTAATGACATTTTTAGGAGAAGGTAATTAATGTATATTCTGATGAATTAAAATGGGAATGCGATGAAGAATATATGTTTAAATTTTTTTTTTCTATAGATTGTAGGTTTATAACTATTGGACCAATTTATTACGAGTATGGTTCGTTGGTAATTATGTACAATGAAACTAATATTGCTGTGAACGCAATGTATCTTCTTAGAGGCGCTGAATATGAACAAAAACATCTGTTAGTTATGTTATTACCAAACATTGACCCAGTAATGGTACCAGCAGAAACACAACCATTATTAGTATTTGTAAATGTCAAATCAGGTGGTTGCCAAGGTTTGAGCTTGATATCTAGTTTCCGAAAGCTGCTTAATCCTTATCAAGTTTTTGATTTGGGAAACGGAGGACCACTTCCTGGGTATTAAAAATATTTATTTTCAAATAACAATTAAGTGTAATTTTAAATGATGATACAATTTTTTGGAATTTGATAATTTATTTTAGGTTTTTTTGGTAAAAATATTTTAATAATTAGGTATCTTTTAAAATATTTGCATACTTTATTTTTAAATATTTATTTTATTACTTAATATTGTGATTTGTTATAACTTATAATACATAGTGGAATCCCGTGGTTTCTATTTATCGTTATAAAAGATGTACTCAAATATAAAGGGCCCAATCGTTTTTGACCAAAAACTTACCCTATTCCCTTTTTTGGCCAAAATAAAAAGTTCAATTAATACTATATACTTTAAGTTTTTATGTTATACTTATAGAAAATTAATATAAATATTAGTTGTATAAGAAGTGTAAAATATATAAATAAATAATAATAATTAGAATAATATAAAATTGTTGTCACTAATTATATATATTATAATTATAATTATTTATTTATATACTTTACACATTTTATGCCACATATACTTTTAATAGTTTTACAAAAATTTCATATTATTATAATTATTATAATTTATTTATATATTTTACACATTTTTTACAACTTATATATTTTTAATAATTTTTATAAGTATAACATAAAGACCTTAAGTATATAATATTGATTATTATTGAACTTTTTTTTTGGTCGAAAACGGCGATGCCCAATAGTGTGTCGATAAGCAATAATGTATTATTCACAGTATTATTAATTACCTATTATATAACATAATTATTTTATTATCATACAAAGGTATAATGCACATTCAATTTGATTATGTGTAGGTACCTAATTAATGTATAAGATCAATGAATTTAAAAACTTAGTATTCTACTGAATAATAATTAGTTAAATAGTTTATTTTGTGTCTAAGTTATTAAAATAGCTGTTTCATTTTTAGGTTGTATGTGTTTAGACATATTAGAGATTACAAAATCTTAGTTTGTGGTGGCGATGGTACGATTGGCTGGGTGCTTCAGTGTTTGGATAACGTGGGCCAAGACAGTGAATGCTCATCACCACCATGTGCTATTGTTCCATTAGGAACTGGTAATGATTTAGCTCGTGTACTGAAATGGGGCGCTGGGTACAATGGTTCGGACGAACCTATACAGTTATTAGAGGATGTCATTGAAGCAGAAAAAATTAGATTAGATAGATGGACAGTGGTTATTCACCATGAAGATAGGGCAGATGGTCGACCAATTCATGTGCCTAATTCAGTTGGTAAGTTTTTATTTCCAATGTATTATGTATATTATATACGACAATTATACGTCCAGGTATATTTATACAGTGAAACCTCTAAATACCAGACGCTCTCAGGTTAGGTTAGGTATTTAGAGGGTTCAGATTGTAGAAAATGTGTAGTTGGTTCCCAAGAAAATGTCCATTATTGGGTGGTGTCCTTTACTGGAGGTTTCTTTGTATCCATTATTGTATTTATACTTATTAATTGTATTAATCTATTATTCATTTTGTTACAGGAATGAGTGAAGACAATACTCAGATTTTTGTTATGAACAATTATTTTGGCATCGGTATTGATGCCGATTTATGCCTTGCATTTCATAAAGCTCGGGAAAAAAATCCAGAAAGATTTAATAGTCGGTAAGCATTTTACAACACGATCAACTGTATGTACATTAAATAATTTATAACTTTAAAGTTATATTATTTCAACAACAAAACTTAATCGAGCTTATCAATAATTATTTTCTTAATTATTATAATTTATACCTATACTAGGAATATTTTACTACTGATTTCCTAAAGTTCTAACTAGATCGAATGTGGTACTAAGTACAATACTTAAAATTGTAAGTAAAGCAAATGTTCTGCTCCAAATTGAACGCAAAAAAACCTCACATATTATGCAAGACCAATTATACCAAAATATTCCTCTCTCCGCTAAAATTCTAAAACACACTATAAATTATAGTGTATACAATATTATAGAGCAATGATTCCCAACACGCAGTCCCTGAAAGTATACATGGCCCCTACAAATATCTAATAAAAAATTGTAATTATTTCAAATACAATTTATTTATTAGTTTGTAAATGATTTTAAGTATAAATTCCAAAAATGTGGGCAAGTGTATGTCACTCTGCTGTACAGTGGGTTACAAGTGGGTCAGTGTAATAAATGGTGTTAAATTCGATTTCGATGATAAAATATCATTGTATAAACGGTTCTGAGCGAAGACGGTCAGTCAGCCTATGATATTACTAAGTATATTTGATGATATTACTGTGAATAAAATAATTTATTTACCTTTTTACGTGGAACATTGTTTTAAATTTTCAATCCTTAGCTATAAAAGTTGGACATTTTATAAATTTTTTAACTACAAAATCATTTTTAAATTGTAAATTTGATAAATCTTATCAAAATTCGAATTTTAAATGCTTATAAAAAAATGTGTGCCTATGTATTTTTTATATTTTTTAACTGCTTTTGTAACAATATAATATAAGGAGCTTTATATTAAATGTTCACGCTTTTTGAACAAATAACATTTTATTGACATTTATAGAAAAAAAACTAAAAAAATTGAACATTGAAAATGTCCGCAAGCTAGTGAGTCACAATATTTTGAAAATGTTATCAACTATAGGAATTGATTAAATAAACATATAATATGGTATAAAATTCAAGTATCTACAGATAGTTATTCGTTTTTGAATATCACAACAAAGTAAGAAAATCATGAGAAATCGAATGAATATCCAATGTCGTAATAATTAATATATACATTTTTTCCTCCAAATAGATATATTAATCATCTAAGTCTAAGTTAGAAAATAGAACCAGATACGTTCGATATTATTTTACTATAGCAATTAGTGATTATCGAATAATATTCTATGTTGTAGTGTTGCAGTACCTACTATAGCCACAGATTTCTATATAATAGACTATAGTATAGTATAGTGTAGTATAGAAGTCTGGGACTATAGCTTTGTGTTCGTAATTGAAAGTTATCAATTTTTTGGGGTTTTTATAAGATTTTTAACAATATAGTATGAGTATTGCCTTAAGGTAAACCTTCAGAATAATAAAAACGAATTCCAATATTTAAGAATTTTAAATTACAACTTCAATTAAAGTAGATTTAATTTAAGTATGTAGGTATATTTAACCTTGTGTATTATATTGTATGTGTAAGTAAAATTTTTTTTCAAACATACCTACTGAAATACGTATGTGACAAAATTTTAACATATATAGGTTAGGTTTTTAACCGAATTTGACCATATGCTTTTTTTTTCTCACACATATTTTTACACATCCGTCACATTTAACACAATTGTAATCGTTATTTTTTTAATTAGTTTATTTACGTATGTTCAAATATTTAACTGGAAACTATTCTTTATTTATCAGATTAATAGAACACAGATCTACAATACTTATTTTAGCACTATAATTGCCTAAAAAAACGTTAATAAGGTAATCGTTTAGCTTATTAGGTACCTATACCTTGTCATTGAGTATAGATATAAATACTAATATACTATACTATAGTATAGATATCTGTGTCATTGTAATAGATATTGGATGTGTTAAGATTTAATTCAATCATTTCATACGATGAAAAACGATTCTGAACAGGGACGGTCAACTTTTTTGATAACCAAGGTCACCAAACGATTATTTTAATAATCATACTACAATTTTAATAATTAATGTTATAATTGTTCGGTTACCAAAAAGTTAGACCTACATCATTCAGAATTGTGTTTCATCGTATTTACAATGATTTATCATTAAATTCAAATTGAACACATCCATTACAGTAATATACTTACTCAATGACGAGTTACTTTCAATATCTACTGTACAGTAAAGCGGCTAACTAAACTTACTTGGTGGATGTTTCCCCGATTATTCTAAAAAGTACTGAAAAATGTCTACCTTTTCCTGACCAAATTAAAAGCTAGATTAAGGATTCCGGTTTGCCGAGACTGTACTGGCTTTGAATATAGCGTCCCGTTGTCCCAATAAAGTATTTCAGGACGGCCAAATGGCCAATTGACAATAATTGTACTGGAATCAAACTTCATTAATTTATGGTCACATACTATGTCTTACTAAATAATATGTCTAGAATAAAAACAATATTGTTTTGATAATTGATAAAATAATCAAGTTAATCATTTTATTAAATATTTGAATGATGAAATCATTTAATATAATTTTGTCTGTTACTATATTCCGATTAATAACGTTGAGTTAATTTTTGCCTTACAAACGTATGTCCATACCATGTCGTATTGTTGTGCATACTATATAGCAATTTCAGTCGCATGATACATCACGAATAAAATAAAAATAAGGGCCTGGTGAGTGGTGTTGTGTAGTGGTTGGCCGCAGCCACTAATGTATGGTCAAGCATCTTCCGGCGTCACTAGCTCCCGGATGGGTGATGGGTGACCCCCGGGATTTTAGTGACGGAATCGTCGTTCCACATAACGTGTTCCTCAACAAACCGTACCCTCCCCCCTCCCCTCTACAAAATGCTAATGACCATAGTTGCCGATGCTTAAGTTCAATAAAAAAATAAAATAAAACAAATAAAATTATGTGGTATTACTGATATTTAACATATTTAATCTGGATGCCATAATTATAATTGAATACAATTAAAATGTTAACCCTGGTGTCATGCTTAATTCAGTCATTTTTACTCAATTTCACTACCTATTTAATATATTGTTGACTTAAATACTAATATAAATGTTATACACTTATACATAATATTATGTTTTATAATTAATTTTAATATAATTGTGTAACTTCCGACCTATGCACTATAGTCTATAATTATACCTACTATATTATTATATTTATTTAAATTAAGCAGAATATTTGTTATCATTACCTAATATAACCTAATAGTCTAGATTTATATTTTATTTATTATAGAATTGGCAACAAGATTGAATACTTAAACGTTGGGTTACGTAAAATAATTCATCCACCTTGTAAAAATCTTCAACACGGAGTTCGTCTGGAAGTGGATGGAAAATTAGTAGTACTTCCTCAACTTGAAGGACTTATTATTTTAAATATTTTGAGGTATTCAGTTCGTAATATTACTTACAAAACAATAAATAAAACTTGCTATTTGTTTTTAGTTGGGGGTCAGGAGCTAAACCATGGGGACGAAATTGCAATGAAGAACAATTTTCTACACCAAATCACTGGGATGGTATGCTAGAGGTTGTGGCTGTATCTGGAGTAGTTCATTTAGGACAAATCCAAACAGGGCTAAGATACGCTAAACGAATTTCTCAAGTATGTTTTATAATTATTTTATTTTGTTTTGCCTAAATTATAATATTTTTTTTCAGGGTGGACACGTTAAAATTCATTTAACTAATGAAGTTCCCGTACAAATTGATGGTGAACCTTGGGTCCAAGGACCTGGTGAATTAGTCATTCTTAAATCTGCTTTAAAAGTATGTAATGTTTAACACAAAATAATAAATATTTAATTTGAACTTTAAGTTTTAATTTTATAAAATATTAATTAATCATTATTAATATATATGTTTCATATTCATGTATTGCCATTTGCCCAATTTTTTTTTTGTTTCGTACATAAATTAGTAAAATTAATATTTAAATAAAAGTTAAAATTGTACTGCTAATATATAAAATATACCAAAGAGTAATAAAAATAATTTGTTTTAGGCGACCATGCTTAAGAAAGTAAAACGTACAGAACGGAAGCAAACCTCTCGGACACGAGCTGTTAAGTATATGGCCAATCTACAAGCAGTTGCATCTGTTAATGGCAGTGAGAACGAATGAATCTAAAAATTCTTAATTCCTTTCAATAACCTATCCCTCGGCAGCATACAAATTGTCAAACTGGTTATCGAATATTATATCTGTGTTATTCATGCATTTGATCATTTTTATAGGTAACTAATATTTAAAAACAAAACAATTATTTTAGAAACAAAACATAGCATAGGAGCTCCGATGCTCTATTTTAAGACGATTCCTGGATATTGCTTACCGACTGTCATTTTAGTATTAAATATTAATTGTACTTCCCTTAAGGCCCTATTTTTGAAAGCATATAAAAATGATTTGTATACGAATACTGTACAGATTAAATGGCGTTTGTATACGAAAACGTTATGCAGATGCTTTCAAAAATAGTGACGTTGTACTTAAATCGAAGTACCTATACCTAATTTAATAACTACATAGATCTGAGGAAATAAAATTAATTATATGCACAAAGCAAATAATGCTCTTTTAGAATTTTAATTGTTGCTTAAAATATTTATTATTTTTTATTATTATTAAATAATTGTTTAAAATAAAATTATTTAGAACCAACATTATTGGTGGCATAATCATTTGTGGGCTCAATTCGTTGTGGCGACTTCCGAGTGGTCATAATGGATCTCAAACGATTACGTCATTGATTTAAATCGTTCGTTGGTTAAGTTTTTGGTTTAAGTTTGTATATTAAGAATAATAAACAATTTTTGCTTATTTAAACTACTATTGTTCGCAATTAATTAACTATAGGATTATAGTAATTTTATTTTTATCGATTTTCATCGAGTTATTGTAATATTTTAATTAATGTAAAAATAAAAAATCCCCTGTAAATTGTATTGTATTAAATTACTATTAAGTGTTCCTAAATCCTATATACACAAATTGTTTTCCATTTTGTGATACACAAAAAATTATATTGACAATGTCTTACATCCATTATTTAAGAATATCTAGAGACTATAGAAATATTTATTCCTTCAACCTTCTAGCCTCCGTATAACATAAGCCCTATGTATTTATAAATTATTAAGTTTAAATTAACTAACTCTCTCTCTCTCTCTCTCTTTTGTACTCATTCCTGAGATTGGTTTGTAGTAATTATCCATTCTTCTCTATTGCTTGCCTTCCTCTTTGCCTCTTTGTAAGAATTACTCCCTTTACCCTTTATTATTTGTTGCATACACTCCATTTGTGGTCTTCCCCTAGCATTTTTACCTTTTACGCAGCCTTCTATAATTAATCCAAGCAACCCACCATGTCACAATACATGTCCAATCTATTCATTACTCCTTTTCTTGATACTATTACATAGAGTTCTTCTTCCAGACATTATTTCTAGTACTTCATCGTTTGTTACCATATCCGTTAAACTTATTTTAGGCATTCGTCTGTAACTCCACATCTCAAAAGCTTCTATTCTTCTCTGTTCGTCTTTGGTAATTTGACCACGTTTCACTGCCATGCAGCATTATATACGTATGTCTTCAGAAGATTCATCCTAGTGCTCATGCTTATATCTCTTGAAGTAAAAGTCCTCTTTTTTTGTTAAATGATATCTTAGCTTGGCATGTTCTCCTTTATTATTTCTTTTTTACTTCTGCCATCTTCATTTATTATGCTTCCCAAATATGTGAACCCTTCTACTTGCTCAATTGCTTGATGGTTTTGCAGATGTATTCTTGCCCTAATATTATTGTTCCTGCTACATACAAGAACGTTGGTCTTTTTGTATTCATTTTCATGTTCAGTTCATTTAGCAAAGTTTTTTCCATATATCTCAGCATCTTTTGAATTCATCTTCGTATTCAGCTATTACTGCTATATTGTCTGCGAACCGTAGCATATAAATTGTCTTGCCATTCGTCTTTATACCGAAATTTATTTTCTCTCTTATTTTGTCAATCGCCTCTTGGATGTATGCATTTAATATGCTAGGTAAGAGAGTACAACCCTGCCTTACTCCTTTCTTATGCATGCTTCCTCTTCAATTTCGCAAAACCGTATAACAGCTGTGTCCTTCTGGTATAATTTAAAGAGTTGTTTCCTTTCAGTGTATTCTATACCCACTCTTTTTAGCATGTTGAACATTATTGCCCAAATTACATTGTCCTACGCTTTTTCTACATCAACAAAAGCTATGCATGTAGGCTTATCTTTTCTAATTTTTTTTCCAATCATTGTTCTTAAGGGTAATATACGATTCCGAATGGAACGATTGCGAACGGACCTTTTCCGGTAGCACGATTGCGAACGTTTTTAACGGCCTTTAATCGTACGGTGTTGTCAGATTTGGTGTTAGTCAATAACAAATTTTTAAATAATAATTTAAAATTTATAATCAAATAGTATTAATATAAGGGTTTTCTGCTATTACGCCGGGCGATAACTACCAATGGTCCAGAGAGTTTTCATAGGACGTACCTACAATGGTCAGTTGTATAGCCCCCATCCACCAAGACACATCGTGATATTAGGGTTAAAAGAAACACAAGCTCAAACTCTGACAATTATAAATTAAATTAAAAACAACGTACATAATCCTATGGCCAAAAAAGATAAATCTAAAATTGAATTAACATTACAAAATTATAATGATTATAAAATACACTAGGATCTAATTTTATACTTATGAAAAAACTGGTAATTCCTACCAGGGAAAAAATTTAAAAAAAGCAAAAATGTAGAAAACAATTTTTAAAAAGCATTATTTTGAATGTATTATTTTATTTATTTTTCAGCTTTTAACGTAACATGAACACGTAGATTTTGTAACCGTATTATTAATATTTATAATTATTATTATTAATTATTAATTATTTTAGTTTATAACGTAGTTGTTGTTTTCATTGTGTAATTAATATCAATAGTTTTTATTTAAAAAAAAATATTTTGTAAACTTGGCAACGTGGTCTATAAAAACGTTCGCAATCGTCCGTTTTTCAGCTAAGAAACCAAATTCTCTGATAAGCGTCATTCGTTTGCAATCGTGTTATAAAAAAGGTAAAACGTTCGCAATCGTGTTGTAGGTACCCGTTCTTAATGCCAGTATTGCTTCCTTGTAGTTTGTACCCATGTTCTTTCTAAACCCAAACTGGTCTTCTGACAATATGGCTTCAATCTTATATTCCATTCTTCTTGACATAATTAGGTATTGTCAGTATTTTTTCAACATGTGTCAGCTAGCTAATTGTACGGTACTGTCGTACTGATCACATTTGTTTGAGGTTGTTTTTTTCGGAATAGGAATCATTTTTGGCCAGATTCTTTCCAAAGCTGCTTAGATTTTGTTAATTCCTGCAGCTTTCTTCTTTTTTAAATATCTAAGTGCTTTATGGAATTCTTCTCTCAACTCACCATAATTTAACCAGTTTTCCAATACTTCTTCATCATGTTCCATTTCTTGTCCAGTGGGTTCTGGCGCCTCGTATAGCTGCTCTAGATACTCCTTCCATTTGTTCCCTCTATGTTTGTCCTTATAAATAATTACTCCGTTATTATCTTCTATTGAAGTCCTATTTGGTTTATAATTGTTAAAAACTTTTTAACTGATTTATACGCTGCATCTCTGCTACCAGTTCTCGTCTGCATCTCTATATCTTTGTATTTTTCCTTTGCTTCTTTTGACTTGCGTACTGCAATATTTTTTAGTTCCCTGTATTTCTGCTTCTGTTCAAGCGTAGTCCCATTCTTAAGCTTCCTTCTTTCTTCTATCATATTTACTCTGATGTTATCCATCATTTCTCAGGAACTGTAGTTTTATTTTCTTTGAGAGCCTTTGATGCTAATTCTGTTATCGTGTCCACCTATTATTTATGTCAGTTTTCTCATTTATATTTATATTGTCTATAAGTTCTTTAAACCTTTCAGTTGCTTTTTCTTCCTTTTATTAATTGTTTATATGTCATTGATCATTGTTTTTCCTTGATGCTATTTTCTTTTATGTATAACTATGTGTCTATACAAGAATTGTCAGTATTATTTAATATTTTAAAGTGTGTTCAACACCTATCCAATTATTCTGGCAATTATCTAATTATTACAGTCAATTATACTTTTATCTTTTTTTGCGGTTTTAACTAGGTACTATTTTTAAATGAGAAAAATAATGTTTTTGAATAGGTACTTTCAATCGTCTAAACACCAAAACACAGTCTCAAAGTGTGAATATAGTAGGTAAGGCCATGGACCACACTTTTCGTATACTATTGGTCCATCAAAAAAACATTGTGTTGGACGTTGATTGTAAAAATGGAGTTGTACAGAATAGGTCATAGTTTTATTACCTGCTAGATTTACTATATTTCACCCTCAGGAAACATTTCGAAGGAAAAAGCAAAGACCTTAATTAAGCATGTACCTATTAAACACACTAAATAATGTGGATGTGTTGAAACTTTAAAAAGTACGTGAGAAAACTGAAAACACATAAGTGGTTGAGATTTAAGCAATAAGCACAAACCATAAACGTTTACTCGGGATTTGGGAAACTTCGAACTTCAAAACAACCATGACGGAAACCACCATTCACCACTTACCACCACGATTAAGAATAAAACATCTTTAATCGTGGCCATCCCTCTTACTTCTCGAGTGTAAGTAATCAATTACATAACTTCTGGTTTCGATAGACCTTCGAACAATCCAACGTATTATAAATAATTATTTCAATATAATATTTCTCTTTTAGACTGTATTACTACTATTAGGTAGTAGGTACTGTGATAAATAATAAATTAAAGATACAAGTATTATTTATTTTTCATATCTATAATAATATTGTTCTGTGCTATTATTCTGTTTCATAGGCGTTTCATAGATAAGAAAAAATAGTTTTACTTGGTTGCACTGTCAGCAACAAGTGGAGATGGTATACAGTGATTACATTAATTGTTGATAACCTATAACTTTTAATTCGATTTTCGATGTAAACAAAACAATTTCAGACAAAACAACTCCACCCAGTTACATTTAAAAATTCCTACACCTGTAAAAACCGAATATAACATTAAAATCATAAAACATTAATTTTAACATCGTTGAAAGTCGTGATCATTATGCGTTTAATGTTTAATTGATTTTTCTGTGTCTTAATTATTGCTTTTTGTTTTACATTTTATTTGTCTGTAAAACATTATTTTTTTTTTTAAATGAGTGTAAAAATCTGAAGGAGCACTCTGACAAAAAATGTTTCACCTGACGTATTTATTGTTTATGTTCATCACTTGGACGAATGCTCAGTACGAATGGCAACCTAAAGATGCGGTGGATGAAATCCGGCTTAAGTTAGACAAAATAAATTCTGATAACTGTGGTTTTCAACCATTGAGCGAAATATATTTGCCCGAAGACACTGTGTCACATATACCGGATATCAAAGATGTCGTGATCAATCCTGTATTTCCCAACCGTACGGCTTTGTTGCATTTAAGCAACATGGCATTAAATAGAGGATTTTTCTTTAGTTACATATCACAAGCCAGATTTATACGCCCAGCAATTAATGATACATATGATCCAGGTATGATGTATTATTTCTTATCGACAGTTGCTGATGTGTCAGCTAATTCTCACATTAACGCAAGTGCCATATACTTTGCACCAAATATGTCTTATTCACCATCTTACAGAGGATTTTTCAATAAGACATTTCCATACTTTGCTCCTAGGACATTTCGGTAATAATTCATCCATACTAAATTAATATAATATAACTGTTAAATATAGGTGGTTTAAATAATGAAATTATTAATAATTAGGGCGGATGATTTCAATGATCCTATACATTTGGAAAAAATGTCAACCTTAAATACATTTACTGTCAGAGATTTGGGCGCATTTTCTAATGAAAGTCTTACAGAGGATTATACATCAAAACATTATGGAACTAATGAATGGTAATTAATTATTTATTTTAATCTTTGAATGGTTATATATTGAATTTAAAACAATATTTTAGGTACTCTAAATGGCTTCCTGATAATGTTGTTGGACGACATGATACTAAGACTACTTACCAAGTAGAAATTCGTTATGCCAATAATACAAATGAAACACACACATTCCATGGTCCGCCAGGTAAATTTTATTATTTTTTAACATCAATATTTATAACTTTTATTCAAAAGTATTGTAATATTTCTATGTTATTATAATAATTTTTTTGCGCTAGGGGCTGATGATATTCCTGGTCCAATTAAGTGGACAAGACCATATTTTGATTGTGGGCGTAGTAACAAGTGGTTGGTAGCGGCTGTTGTACCAATCGCTGACATATATCCTCGACATACTGGATTTAGACATGTTGAATACCCCACGTATGCTTTCTTTTGAAACTATATTGAAGCTAAATTAATTTTATTAATATGTAATTGTATGTTAATCATTTAGTTATACCGCTGTATCAGTGATAGAAATGGATTTTGAGCGGATAGACATTAATCAATGTCCTATAAGTGCGGGAAATTCTGGTCCTAATCGTTTTGCAGACACGGCAAAATGTAAAGAAGAAACTACATTAGTAAGTATTTTGCAAATTTAATTTAGAATTAATTAAATAGATGTCTATATACATTTATAGTGTGAACCATTGGATGGTTGGGGTTTTCGGCGAGGTGGCTATCAATGTCGATGTTTACCTGGTTATCGATTAGGAAATACAGTTCGTCGTCCATTCCTTGGAGAAATTATAGAACGGGCGACACTTGAACAATATTACAGTGGAGTATTTGACTGTAAACGTATTGGATGTATGTTATTTTAATGTCCATCTTTGACAAAGCACATTTGCTTATGTATGTCTGTTTTTCATTTAAGGGCTTCAAAGTAAAATTGTTTTCCCAAGTCAAATGGATCCATATCTTCGTGAGCAGTATTTAGAAAAAAATTCGGAGTACAAAAACTTTACTCCAGGATTAGGATCTGTAAAAGATTCTCATATCAATATCCATGAAGTTATCAATTCTATACGAGGAGTAAATCCAAATAATTGCAATAAGTAAGATACTTCATACAACATTGAAATAAATTTAATTTAATTTTAAATGTTTGAATTTTTAGTTATCGTAAGGAAGACTTACAACTTTTAGGTGATTATGGATTTGGAGCCCATCAACAATTTGCCAATGAAGCTAAAATGGCTGTTCGACTTGCTAACTTTATTAGTGCATTCTTACAAGTAACTATTTGTATATTTATACAACATTTTTGGTGTAAATTTATTTTTTACTTACAATAAATATTTTTTTAGATATCAGATCCAAAAGAGGTTTATTCTGGTACTAGAGTGGCTGATAAGCATTTATCTGAAGACGAAATGATTGGAGAAGCATTGTCTATTGTAATGGCTGATTTTAAAATATGGTCAGCTGGTATTTTCTGGGATACAAATAAATTTCCTAATCGTACTCTATTTGCTCCCTACGCTTATAAAACGGTGAATTATGGTCGTAAGGTCTTTGTTGAAGATTTAGCCAGGTTAAACAAGTCTGGTAAATTAATATTATTATTTTGTACATAATTTAATTACTTGGTATCAGTATAATAGTAATTAAAATGTTTAGATGAAGTATATACAAATAAAGAATGGTTTACTTTTACAAAACAACGATGGTCTACTAATTTTGATAGTTTAGAAAAGTTTTATGTCAAGTTAAAATTACGATATACTGAAGAAGGAGGCCATTTAAACAAATTTGAATATTATCCTACTTTTTACAAGTAATAAACTATAACTAATAAAAATACCAATTTGTTAATATAAAATTTAAATCAAATTTTAGAGCTGCAAATTTGGATCATGGTTATTGGTCAGCTCCTTATTATGATTGTAATGGTCCTGCAAAAGATTGGTTCATTCGTTATGCTGTTCCATTTTTTGGCTGGGATAGTCTCAAGGTTAAATTGGAATTTAAGTAAGTTCTATTTATATTTAGTGATTGCCTCCCATTAATTGATGCCCGTTGCTTCAATTTTAAGTTCTGTTACTTAATATATGAATGATCTCCTTTTCACATGTATTGTGTTTATTCAACTACATCTTATTAGTTATTTTCCAATGTTACTTATTGTTTGTGTTTTACAGGTTTTAAAATATTGTTATAAAATAATAGCACACTCTTAAATACAATTTAAAATGCTGAAATCACTCCTAATATAATATATATTTTATTTTCAGAGGAGCAATTACAGTTACTATGCCACTTTTTAATTTGGACATAAATCAGTGTCCTCACAAATTTTATGATCCGAATGCATTTAAAGGAACACACAAATGTGATCAACGTAGTTCATATGTATGTAATTTTTATTTAAAATGTATAGCCCAACAAATACAGAATAAAGTATTCTTACAAAATCAAATTGAATAAAATTGAATTTTTTGTTTTAAGTCTAAATTTCTAGCAAACAATAACTTAACTTTATATGTGATGAATTATGACAATTTTTTATTAAATTACAACATTGTTTATCATATTTTATATGAATATAAAAATTGTTGTTTGCACTTATTTTAAATATTTGTGATTCTGAAAATATTTTTTTAAATCATTGACATTGTACGATGTAAATCAATAAATTTTAAATTTTTTGTATAGTCTTTTAATTCAGAATGTATCCTGTGTATGGTTAATATTCAACTTTATTAACTGGAGAGTGCAATGCATGTCCGATAACATTACTTATTAATTTAAGTTTCTAAATTTTAAATAATTTGCCATTTTTAACTAAATACTAGAAAAATAAATATGATACTTTATTCTACATATTATTCTATTTTATATTATCTTATATTGATTGTTATACAATTTAACTTACCAAAATCGTGTTTCAGTGTGTACCAATACAAGGGCGTGGTTATGACACTGGTGGTTACAAATGTGAATGTATACAAGGTTACGAATTTCCATTTGAGGAGGAAGATTTCACTTATTTTGACGGTCAAATGATGGAAGATGAATTTATGCACATGTTACATAACAATAAAACTAGGTATTTATATTTGCTTGATTAGTAGATTAAAATAGATTATAGAGTTTTCTTAACTTTTTATGATTTTTCATAGGTATGATACTTTCAAATGTCGTATAGCTGGAGCTGCACTTCCTCTTAGTAATGTTTTTTACGTCATGGTATTAGTCTTGTGTAGCTTATTAATGTGGGCTAAATAGCTAGTATTCAAAGTAGACTGATGTGTTCTATCAAAATTGTATTTTTAAATTATATTATAAGTTTAAATGATATTAGCAAATGACCAAAAGTTATAGATCAATAACCTTTCAAATATTTTATATTATTTTTAATTTCAATCAATTTTGACTGAATCTTTTATTTTGAAACTCACCATTTATTTTGACATGTATAATCTCAATAGAATTAAGTTTTTATACATACCCAATATTTTTGAAGGATTGCATAAAATTTATTTTTAATTGTATCTTCTATTTTATTTTTAGTTATTTTTTCATGTACTATAAGTTATAACTGGCAAATGCAATGCATATATATGTTAAGTTGAAACTGAATCCGTCCATTAAATGTGATCAAATAGTAATTTTAATTATGTTAATGTTAATAATTAAGTTTTTCAATTTCATATATTCTAATTCCTAACATTAGAAACGCATCAGTTTTTATTTTTTGTGAGACAGCATTGTAACTATCATTTTTATGATTTATATTTTGTTTATAATCATATTAATCAACATACTTAACACGTTCGCGGAAACTTCACTTTTTATATTATTTATTTACTCAAACAGAAAACAATTCAAATTAATAAAATACCAACCAAAATTATTCAAAAATAGAATTTTATATTTATTTTTTTTTTATATTTTTATTTTCTGCCCAAACATATGAATGAACCTTACAGTTCAGTCACAAGTCTAGTTTATTTTAATACCATTGGAAATATTACTGCATGAGCAGTAATGCCCGATTTTGTGGTTTTTGTAAATTACTTCTTTAACAGTAGTGACCCATGACATCAAAATTGAAATTACTCCTAGAGCAGTAACTGACCGTGAATGTGTTAAATTGCAAATAACATTGTTAGATATAAGATACAAATTAATATAATTTATTCTATTAGTATTAATAATTGGCCTCTGATGATTATATCATTAATTAATAAAAATTATAATTTGCAAACAATAATTGCTTGTTTATTCACATCTAAAGGCTATAAATTATAAATAATACTAATATTGCTTTTTTTTTTCAACCAAATTTTACTCCTGTTGAAATTTTGATGATAAATTATTCATTATAATTATAAATCATCACACATTATTCATTGACCATAAAATCAGAGGAATCTTTAAAGGAATATCCATAAAATATTTAATCTCAAAACGTTTAAAATGCTTGTGAAAAACTTCAAGACTAATAATTATTAAATAACATACAAGTTATAAGCTTTATTAAACTAATATTCTAATGTTGCCATTTCCCTCTGAGATGAAGGTGATAGAATAATAAATTATTATTATTAATAATTATATGATTCTTTAATTAATACAATATAGATGATATTGCAAATAAACAATTTAAAAAATAGAAACACAATTAAAGGCTACAATTATAATTTATTAAAAATAAATAACGGTATCATAAGAAAAAAACTTTATAACAAATAAAAATAAGGTATACATGTTTAATTTGTAATCGTTATAAACAGCCTATTATATCTGATTTTCTTACAATGGTAATAAAATACAAAATGAGCAAATAATATGAATACATTATCTAAATTATATTTTTAGCATTTGTTTACAATAGTAACAAGTGGTTGTCATTATGTTACAGTTAATATGCATTTCTATAAATGCATGTTACAGAAGCCTATCACAATAAAGTTTTGGTTTAAATAATAAATTACGTATGTCGTATGTTGTATCGTATACCAAAATAAAAAAAAAAATGGAATATTCAAGCTATTTCATTTTTTTTATCCTCTTTATTAGATAAATAATTATAATTAATAAATCTTGAAAGTTGGACCACTTGAGCTACTTCATTTGTTGCATGACAAGCAAACAAAAGCATATTACGTGGTTGGACTTTCCACGCAAACCTCATGAATGCAATTGAATACAAGCATAATGCTAAAGAAAACATCATAAATTAATAATTATTCCAAAACTAGATGTAAAATTGAATTAAAATAAATGTATTACCTCCAGTCATTTTACCACTTATAAGTTCAGGATCTTTTCTAACATCTGATAGTGCTGCTATTGGAATACCCCAATTTGCTATCGGACCCCAAAAATGAGTACTAAAATAATTTTAAAAAAATACATACTTATCATTTAAATTTTACTTACAGCGAATTAAAAACAATTAATTAATTTTTACCTCATTAAGTAAGTACGGAATTCTTTACTCTTGAGTTGTTCAAACAATTTCTTACCCATGGAAGCCATATTATTTTGTACTTTTTGATTTAAAAAAATTTATGTATAGGTTTTTATGACTTGAAAAAATTTAATATTTTGAAGGTTAGACTGAGTGATTAGTGAAACTAATTATATTCAATTGAAAAAAAAATTTTATTGGAAGTTCTAGAGGTCAACGTCTAGCCTCAGAACTTAGCTCTAAAGAGTAACGACTGAAGCAAATTGTTTCTGTTAAACAATGATAAGGCATATGAAAAAGATTTGCTACTTTGGTGGTTGATGATAACAAATAGTTCAGGTATTAACGATAGTGTCACCCAATTTTAATCAATGATACGCATGTTAAATGACGTCACAAACTATAGATAATAAAAGAACGGATAGGCCATCAGATCTTATCATAGAGTAATATTACTCTATGGATCTTATCAAACGTGCCTGAACATTATTAAACTTTGAGGCACGATTATAAAGAACTTCTTATAATTTATAATTCTTTATAATCGTGCTTAAGGTTGCAAGCATAGACCTATAAACTAGTTTATAGGTCTATGGTTACAAGGGGTCTTATCAATATAATTATAAACATCACAAACTAAGATATACAGGACTGGACACAAGGATGGTTGGTGTGAGGAAGTTGAGTAGTTGACTACGAATGTTATCGAATAGGCGGAGTACGGGGTATTTCGCCCTCTAGCTTTACTAGCGCCGTCATAGTGGATACTTATGGAACTAGATGTCTAGATCACATAATCACAGAATAGAATAGATAAATAATATAATAAAAATATCACAAATCTCCAGTGATCGATTCGCGCCCGAGGGCTCCACTGAAAAGTAAAATCATAGGTATTACTAAATACTAGTTACAACTACTGCCTAGTGCCAAATGCTTAAAAGTATTTGATAGTGCCTATTAAAATTTCAAATAACAAATACAAGTTACAATAAATTAGTTAAATAATCTGTATTTAAAATCAAATACTATTTTTAAATACTTTTTTCGTCTTACTTTATGCGCAGGGACGCTAAATTTAAATAAAATAATACAAATTGTACAACCTCTTTCTTTATAGATAATTTATCATTGTGCATTGATATATTGTAATATTTTTAGAGGCCTAAGTTATAGTATTTGATGGTACATACAACAAAGACCAAAAAATGCTGCATTCTTATTATAATGATTAAAATTATCTATGAGAACATAAGGTCAAGGTAAAAGGTAAAACACTTTGAAAAAAAAATGAAAAAGTATTCGTATTTGTATTTGAATACTTTTTAAAAGTATCTTTTAAAAGACTGGCCAAAACGCAAAGTAAGTACTGAATGTTTCCTTCCAGATATTACATTTGGACCAATATTGTTCACTGTTGATAATCATGCAGCTCATTTTAGGTATTATTCTTTTCCTACTCTTTCATTTTATTATTGTGCAGCTATCATGACTCTCTTATCGCTGAGTCCCCCTGTATTGGAAGATCAATAATATTGTCTTACAGAAAGTCACTTTGCGTTATGAGAAATGTAAAATTAAAAAGTATTTTGGGTTAACTCTATAGATTCTGATAACATTTTGGTATACCTACATATTATTTATTCCAAGCACAGATAAAAATATATGTATGTCGAGTTGATTGAAGGGATTTAATTGTGACGCCAACATCGTCAAGTGATAAATGAGAATAAAGTATAAACGTCTAGGTCTATCGACTATCAGATACGCATTTTATAATTATATTATAATTATTAAATATTTGCATTTTCTACTCACCCTAGCATTTTCAAAATATTCTGACTTATTTTGAGCTGTTAACAGACATTTTCAGTTTCCAATTTGTTGGGTAAAAAATCTTGAAAATTTAATAGTAGGCTTCTAATATATTGTTACAATAATATATGAAAAATATTAAAAATCCGTAGTCACAATTTTTTTTTATAGGTAATCAAAGTTCAAACAAAAGATTCTAATAAATAGTACATACTATAAACAAAAAATCTAAAAAATATATAAACACAGTTATTTTTTACAGACATTTTAAGTTTAAATTTGGACGAAATTACATATTAAAATCAATTTTAACGAGTAAAAGTATATATTATAATATTTTTCTAGTATCACTGATAATTTAAGGTTAATAATTAAATAATATGAATAATATTAATTCAACTTAGCAGCTACCGTAAAATAACAATATCAATATAATTTAAAATATCCTAGACTGACATACCGTCTCCGCTCAGAATCGTTTTTCGTATACAATGATATTATATCATTGAATTCTAATTTAATATCATCCATTATAGTACAGTGATCCACTTGTAGCCTACTGTACAGCGGAGCGACATCCACTTGACCTCCTTTTTTTTCTATGAATGTCAATAAAAATTTATTTGTTGCGTAGAAAATCTTAAAACTTTAATAAAAGGCTCCTGATATATGGCTATAATAGCAATTAAAAATATTTAAAATACATAGGCACAATTTTTTTTTATAAACATTTAAAGTTTGATTTTCGATAACATTGATTAAATTAAAAATTGAAAAATGATTTTATAGTTAAAAATTGATAAAATATTCAAATTTTATAGCTGATAATTGAAAAATTAAAACAAGGTTCCATATAAGTAGGTTATTCTGTTTCTGTAACCAAAAAGTCTCAAAAATATAAACATACAGTTTTTTATGATCAAATTTGGACTGACATGCCGTCTCCCATCAGAATCGTTTTTTGTATACAATGATATTATATCATTGAATTCTAATTTAATACCATCCATTAAACAGTGACCTACTTGGAACCTAGTGTACAGCAGAGCAACATTCACTTACCCACCCTTTTTTGATTTATGAATCTATATATATAAAAAAGAGTTCGAAAAAATGTTAGTCCATTTATGATTCAAGAACGGCTGGACTGGTTTGGCCGAAAAAATGGTGGAAAGGTTGTTTAGAACCATGAAAAGGACATAGGCTAATTTAAAAAGGGTAAATTTTAACACGAGGAGGTGGTCAAACATGGTTGATGAGATTTACTATGGAAATTGTTATTTATAAAAGGTTGCTATTGGTTATAGGAGAAATAATTAGTAGAAATTAGTAGGTATTTATTATTTCATTGGTTGCTAAAGGTTAATCTTGGAGATATAGCTTCTCATCGGTTTGTATTTGATTGTTATTGTCTACCAGGGTGGTTAAGTCGCACATACTGCAGTGAGTTACACACAAAAGGAGTTGAACAACTACAATTTTTTGAAGAGTTGTCATATTAGCCGGGCAATGAAGTGCGAGGGATCAGCTATATATTATAAAAATGATTTAAATATTTTATATTATTGAGTGCATCATAATTAATATCAATAAAATTGTATTTGTTGAGCCAAAAATCATGAAAATTTAATACAAGGCTCCTGATATACTGTTACAATTGCGATTGGAAAATATTAAAAATACATGGGCACACATATTTTTAATAAGTATTTAAAGTTCGAAATTTGACAAAATTCATCAAAATCTCGAAAATTATCAATCATTGTAATTAAACAATTATAAAATGGTCAGTTTTTATAACTAAGGATTGAAAATTTAAAATAAAGATTCTAATAAATAGTACATACTGTAAACAAAAAATCTAAAAATATATAAACACAGTTATTTTTTACAGACATTTTAAGTTCAAATTTGGACGAAATTACATATTAAAATCAATTTTAACGAGTAAAAGTATATATTATGATATTTTTCCAGCATCGCTGATAATTTTAGGTTCATAATTAAATAATATGAATAATATTAATTCAACTTACCAGCTACCGTATAACAACAATATCAATATAATTTAAAATATCCTAGACTGACATACCGTCTCCGTTCAGTATCGTTTTTCGTATACAATGATATTATATCATTGAATTCAAATTTAATACCATCCATTATACAGTGATCTACTTGTAACCTACTGTACAGTGGAGTGACATCCACTTGACCCCCTTTTTACACTTAGAGACAACACATGCAGGGGAAAATACTTATTTTTAAGCAACATTTTTAATGAATTTTTGTTAACTTCATATGGTTTTTAAAATACTAGGAAAGTTTTGAGATTTGTTGCAATTTTATAATAATAATAATTTTATTTTGGACTTATTGAAGCATTGTCTGAAGAGTGTTTCTTTTGGTCAACACTCGGCCAGTGTGCAAAAATATTTCTACTTATAATACAAAAGCGCAGCTCTGCCTCCATCCTCTGATATTAAAAGCACAGATTCTCGAAGAAAAATTAAATTTAAAACAAAATTATAGGTAAATCAAGTCACTATACAGTTACAGTCTCTCTTTTGTAACAATATTTCTGATTTCATTGATTTTCAACATTTTTACAATTAGGGAAAATAGAAGATGACGATATCGTTTGCACAAGATTGTGACTCAATCTTCTTATATATTTACCTAATATTTTTGAATTATGGCCATTAACCTGGTTTTTTTTTTGTATTTTGTTTATATAGTTGGTTGTTTAAAATAAGTGTGTTTATGTGTGGCAAGGATTTGTTGCTAAAAATCCCGGGTGGTCGCCCATCCGGGAGCTAGCAACACCGGCCGATACGTACACATAGAGCGTTTCTTCGTTTCAAGCGTGGCCCCGCACCACTTTATTTTTTTTAGGTATAGACGACAATCCCTCGACGTCTCGACCTAGTAAGGCGTATATACCTAGTATACGTCTATTTTAGATAAATGTTAAATACTCAATCAATTTAGGAAGTAAAGATTAATATTTTGCAGACGGCATGATCTTTTAAAGAGAGACTGTGTAAACTGTGCAGTAACATAATATTGTCATTATAATTATTCTTCATCAATTTTAATAAGTCAATATTACCTTAATTAAAAATATATCATCTTACGAGATATGTTTCATGAAAAAATTCACCACCACTCCAAGTAGTAGGTACTTCTCACCAATATTTTTGATTTGAATTTAGTGTACCTAATACTACAATTAATAGTTGCTTCCAATCATGTAACACCGTTCACTAGCCTTGTATGAAAATTTACAAAAACCAGTTTTTGACAAAATAGTTTTTATTTTTTTATAGTATAACTCAAAAACGAATAAACGTAGATACTTTCACTATAACTAGATACTTTTACCAAATGTTTATATAACCATTTTCCATACAAGATAAGATTTTTAAAATATTTTGACTCTTTTTCAACTATTCATGGACACTTGACATTTTCAAATTTTTTTTTTGTTATTTTCTGCTACTGTTGGTAAACATTTTTTGTTTGGTTTGAAACAAAAGATCAAAAGTTTAAACATTTAATTCAGTTTCTCATAGTTAGTTTGTATAGGAACCAATTAAAAAATATCAGAAATATAGTAGTTTCTTTTACAAGCATTTGAAGTTCATGATTTACCAAAATATTTAAAATATACCTATCTATATATATAAGACCAGTGATATTTTATAGACAATTTAAGTTCCAATTTGAACAAATTTAGATATTCCAATAAAAAATAGGTAACGTTTTAGTTATTTTGATGCAATTTATAAATATAAATCATGGGTACTGGGTACTTGAAACTTTTATTGTAGGTATATTATTAAATTTATTTTATTTTGTACACACTATTGTTATTGACGTTTTCAAAAGTAATTTTTTCTGAAGAAATTAATCTACCTACAACCTGCTGATCCAAGATCCTATCAACTAACCACTAACGTTTAATAGTAAAGTAAATTTAATGCCAATAGTATTAAAATTAAATATACTTTGTAATATAGGCTGACACTATACGCCTTCTATACGGCAGCAGAGTGACTTGCTCAGTTTTTAAAACTCTTTGTACGTAATATTAAAATGTTTTGCTTTCAACGAGAACTTTGTAAATTTTGTTTTAAAAAATCTTTTTGATTTATAATAGGTATTGGAAATAAAATGTATAAAATTCAATTTCAAAAGAATAGTTCAACTCAAATTACAGTGAGTTGTAAATCACTGTTTTTTATTTAATTTTTGAACAGTATATATTCGACAACTATAGTATACTCAGTTCCACGAGAGAACAGGCTACCAAAATCAGTTCTTCTGCACTTCCTGCCAAAATATGTAAACCAGTTTCGATAGCAGGGTGCCGCGTTAGGACAAGCAGAATCGACCAATTGTCTTGTGGAATAGAGTATAGTAGTTATATTTAAATAATTTAGATAATAAATGACATTCATATAACATTTAACATGCTTTGTTTTAAGAAATTAATACTCTAAGTACTCTAATACAATACTTGTTCAAACATTACGTTTTATATTTTTATGATAATATAAATTTTAAATGATATGCAAAAATATAATATACATTTTATTTTTAGTGTACCTATAGTAAATATAATTATAAATATAATAATTTAACTTATTCTTAATAGTATTGAAAAGTAATATTTTGATTGACAATAATTAAAAAAAAAATATTTACTATAAAATTTAAATAAGTTATATAAAGGTATATAAATCTATAAGCTATTACAGTTGTATATATAAATTATATAATTAAAATAAATTAATTTGTGAAGGAACAATAAATATGTATAAACATAGTAGAACATTTTATTTTATGCAGTACTTAAATAAACAATAGTTATAATACAATGAAATTATTATTTTTGTACCAAAGGATTTCCAGGATATTTATTTAAAAGCTGAAAAAAAAAATTAAAATAAACTTTGTGTTTATAGAATAATAAATACTTAACACTTCACTTACAATTTCAATATGCTTTCTTAACTCTGTTGGAGTCACTTGGTGCAATAAATGTTCTTGTTCAAAAAATGAAAAATCATCTTCTAATTTTGAAGATGAATTACTATTGTTATTAGATTTTTTTCTATGGTATTTAATATCACTATTTAATTTCTGAAATTTTATAAGAATTCAAATAATTTATATTCTATTAGTACTATAATAATAAGAAAAGTATTATATACTATATAGCTTAAGCAAAGTATTTTCTTACTGAATTTGATTGACTATCAATGTTCACATTTTTTACCACTCCCATTACACTTTTAACTAACTGGCGCTTTTCTTGAACTTCAGCTTCTAAACGTTTTTCTAATGCAGAAATACATTCTAATTTATCTTTTATAAGTATTTCAAAATGTTCCAACTCTTCTTTGTGTTTTGAATTAAGTTGTGTTTTTTCTTTTTCATACCTAAATACAAAATTATTCTATGAATTTTTTATTTTAAAAGCAATTTAGAATTTTTTCCAACCTTTCTTTAAAATTAATTATTTGGTTATTCATTTGGAGTTTAATCAGTTTATTTTCCTCATTTGTAATTTGAACAATTCCATCTAATTTACGCTGATAATCAGATACCTTTTCAGCCAGCATAGCATCTAGCTGTTTTTGATAAAAGCTTTTTAGATCATTTTTCACAGTTTTAATTTCTTCCTTTGCAACATTAAGTTCTTCTGCAGTTTGTGCCTAGATAACAATATTTAGGTATAATAATTATTTAATAAAAACATTTAAATATATTTTTTATTAAATACTATTAATATAATCTAATACCTCAGTACTTTTCATTTGATCAACAATGTCTTCAATTCTACGCTTTTGATCTAAAAGTTGATCATATTTTAAAGTTTTCTCACATAGTACTTTTTTTTCTTGATTTAATACTATAACTTCTTTCTCTAGCTCACTGCACCTATTTATTGATCTATTGCATTTTTCGGCTATCTAAAACATTAAACATCACAATATTGAGTTTATACTTAACATTATTTTTAAATTACTACAGTACAAATTGTTTAGTACATTATCAGTTAACAGACCATATTGCTTAATACACACAATATACTTAAGTCCTAGCTGAAATTGTCTATGGTCATTTGTATCATTTTGTATAACCTCAGTTACTGAGATCAACCATCACAAAAATGGGGTCCCTTTGATGTCGCACTAAGCAATTTCTACTGTAACTTTTTTAACTCACGCTTATATTTTGTTCTTGTAATTTAACCAATTCATTTTGAAGTAAATCATTTTCTTCATTTTTTTTTTCATAACTTAGTTGTAATTGTTTTGTTTGTTCTTCTACTTTTTGGCATTTAATTAATAATTCATTTAACTTTTTTTCAGCATTTTCAGTTCGAACCTTGTAAGAATTACTTCGAGAAATTGCTTTAGCTGTATCACTTTTATAATGTTCGATTTTTTCTTTCATTGCTTCCAAAATTTCTTTTTTATTCTTGCGCTCAGATTGTAAGTCTCTGTTGATTTTTTCATTGATTGTACTATATGCTCTTACTTGACTTAAAATCATAGCAGACCGTGCAGCAAGATCATCAAGAAGATTATTTTTTTGGCAATCTACTTCTTTGTGTTCAACCATTCTTTTTTCGTAATTTGTTAACTTTTCTTCTAAATCTATAACTTTTTTTTCTATATTCTATAACATCCAATAAATATCAAAAATATATTTTCAAATTATTTATTTAAATATTATTAGATAGCTTTTATGTATTATAAAATTTATAGGTTGAGTATCAAAACAAAATGTTTACTTGTCTACGATAAATTTCTTTTCCAAGTTTCAACCACAAATTTTCTTTTGAAACAGAGTCCAATTTTTGGTAGTTATTTAAAGCTGTATTTACATGTGGGGTTACGTTTTCCAAGTCGTCACATAAACTTAAAGAAACATATTAGTGATATTGCCTACATAAACATTAAAAAATAACAAATTAAATGAGTACCTACCTCTCAAAATTGTTATCTTCTAATCCATCACAAACAGTTTTTTTAGTTATAACAGGAGATCTAATATCTTTTTCTTGAAAACTGACATTACGCTGAGCATGACCATTATCTAAATTTCTTAAAAACTTATCATTGTACTCGTAAGTACTCACCATTTCATGCATCAGGGAATCAATAGAACTATAGTTAATTTTTTTTTCAGCATTTCGTTTTAGAGGTGAGGAAGCACTAAGAGGACTGGACAGGCCATTGCTGATGTAACTAGTTTCCATTTGTTCAATTTCATTAATTTGATTTGATAAAGTATCTAAATTTGTCACTAAATTGTCAATTACGCCTTTGAAACTATTAGAGCTGATCGACAACTCTTCAGTGACCGTGTCTTCATTCGTTTCACTATCTGAAGTGTGGACTTGAAAGAAATCTGACGGCAGTGAAACTAAGAAGTCAGTATTTTCACTACAGGAATCACTCATAATTGATAATTTCGTAGCGATAAGTCTATTGTCATAATTATTTAAAAATAGAACTTACAAAGTACAAACTTTTTGAAATTATTACATAATAAACACTTAAAAATAATAATATTACAATAATAATATAATCTCAAATCTCATAAAATTACTGTTACTACTTATCACTGATAATTTTTTTTTTTTGTTTACATCGCCACAACACGATAAACTAAAAATCGAAAATTTCCCGTGATAACGTGTTCAAAACCATTGTGAACTTTGTGAATATTTGAGTACCATATTTTGTAAATATTTGAAATAGTTGAATAAACCTTGTTATTACTGTATTTAATTAAAAACTATGGCTAGTAAATTTGAAGGGTTAGTATTATGATTAATATAATTGTTTTTAGATATTTAAAATGTAGTATATTTAATTTTAGATCGAAAACTGTGAGCGAAGACGAGAATACTACATCCAAAGATATGACGCTTACCGACAAATTAATTAATGTTAGTATACATTGTTTATATAATTTCATTGTAGATTTGTAATTCATGTGAAATATTTTTGAACCAATACGAATTATTATTACTTTATTGAAATGATTTCGATACATGCTTACATGCATCTTATTGTGCCGAACATGTGTATTGGATACGGTCAAAATATTATAAATATGGTTAAGTTAGTGAATTATTGATGTTCATAGTTTTATTTATTTTATTTTAGTCTGTAGTCTGTAATAAGTTATTTCCTTTTCAACATAGGTATGTGATTAACTTTACCGATCAATAAAAATAAAGTTAGATTTTCTATATTTACATGGGTAACTAGTTATTTATGATATCAACTTTTTTCACTTGAAGTTTTAGTTGAATATATTAAGTGTAAGATAACACAAACAATTAATTTAGTTATTAAAATAAATTAAAAAAATTATATGAAAAGTTTCATAGTTAAATAATAATTTGTTTTGTGTTTATCTGGCGTAAGGCTTTTACACTGAGATTCTTCATATTATAAAAAGTGTCTAACAACGGAGATATAATTGAAGATGTAGTTAAAACCTATTAGGTATTTCGGTAAAAAATACACTTTAATATTATTGGTCTACTAATAAATTATTTTTTAATTTAAGTTTAATATATGTAATATTATTTATAAATAAATGTATTTTTATCTTGATTTTCCAAACAATATTTTACAATACTGAAATATAATGTCTAATAAAAAATAATCCCTGTGTTCTAGACTTCTAAACATAATATGTTCTAATTCTAAACATTATTATACATTAACATAAATATTGTACATTTTAATTCAAATATCGGAAACACATTTTTTTTTTTAGTAATTTATGTAGAAAATTCATTAATAGTAAAGTTAACATAAAGTAAACATTTTGAATTATATTTAGGTAATTTATTTGAATAAGTAGGTGTTCCAATTAATTTATAAAATAGCAGATACTAAAATTGAAACAAATACAAATATGATTTTAAATTTAACTTGACAGAATTATTGGTATGGTTATTTACCTATATGGCTATATCACACGTTTTTCTTTATATATTATAGACCATATTCTTCAAAAAAATCATCCACTCATATTATTTATATTTTATAACTTATGAATAAAGACTCTTAAATATTATTTTCACCAGTAAATATAACTAAAGAGTAGTGTAGTGAGTTGACTGAGTTCACAGTTTTTATTCAGTTGAAAAAATATAAATATATATTTTGAAGTAATTTAAACTTATTTTGTCGAATATACTTAAATTGCATGATACTATTACTTTAATTTAAAATACTACAATGGTTAAAGAGAAAAATAATTTAAAAATATAACAATTTACATTAACCTTATTTTAATATATTTTAAACTCTATTTAGATACCACTGTCAATACCTTCTGGAGATCATAAACTTCAACATCAATATTGGTTTTGGTTTAGTCGAAGATTTCCTGGTAAGCCAGGAAATACACCTAGTTATGATCAAAATCTTAAATATCTAGCAAGGTTTGGTTCAGTTGAACAATTTTGGACAATATATAGCCATATGGTAAGGCCGTGTGCCTTGCAATCACACAGTGAATTCCATTTATTTAAAGTTGGTATTAAACCAATGTGGGAGGTAATTTTATTGGTCATATTCAAGCATTTAATAAACTAATGTAAAACACTAAGTAATGTTTTACTTGATTTTTTGTTTTTAGGATGAATCAAATGCCAGGGGAGGAAAATGGGTTTTACGAATACGTAAAGGCCTAGCATCCAGGTGCTGGGAGAATCTTATTTTAGCAATGTTAGGTGAACAATTTATGGTGGGTGATGAGATATGTGGAGCTGTTGTTTCTTTGAGATTTCAAGTAAGCTGACGCACATTTTTTTATTAATATTATTTGTATGTTTAATAATAAAACTTATTTATTTCAGGAAGATATAATATCAATTTGGAACAAGACTTCATATGATCAAGGAGCTACTAACAGAATAAGAGATACCTTACGCAGAGTATTAAATTTGCCACCCAATACAATTCTAGAATATAAAACACATAATGAAAGTATCAAATCTGTATCTAGTGTTTATAAGATGTAAATTACACTGATTAAAACCAACATGAATTAAATATAAAAATTCTTTATTGAAAAATTAAATATAAATTAAAAAAAAAAAATTAAAATACAATTTATTATTTACAATTTTTTTTTTTTACAACCCAATTATACACCAATCCAATGGTGGATAAGACATTTAAAAATATCCATAAAAAAATTTGATGGCAGTGATTATCCAAACAAAAATGTATTATAGTCTTAATACATTTATTTATCTATTAGTGCAAATTGTATGGCATTGAAATTCTTGATGGTTGATAATGTTTGAAACATAATAGAGATCTTAAAACTATTATAAAAAATAAATATAATACATTGTACCAAATCGTTCAAATGTATAGTAAAAACATAGTAGATTGATCTATAAAATAGATTAATGCTTTGAGAATAAATCAATATCTAATAACTAATAATGGAAGCATGCATATTAAGACATTGAGTACAAAACAGTTTTAAACTATTGTTAACAAGCGGATTCGTAAGTAAAAATATCACTGTGCATTATTGATGTTGTAATATTGTTATTGTAGTCATACCTGAAATAATAAATATTACATGAGATATATGATTGGATTAATGCACTAGTGCTACTTAAATTTAGTAAATTTTAATATTTATGCTTACCCAAAACAAAAGCTAACGCTAATTTTAAATTGAAAGAAATACGAAATTTCAGAATGTCCGAATCTTCCGATGATGGTAAAAGTAATCCGCAAATACATATACCAGCCATAAATAGAGTTGTAAAATTTGGTCCTGTAGTATCTAAAATATTTTTGAAAAGATAAATACTTTTTATTATTTATGGTGAATATTTAATAGGAGAACCTAAAAATGTATAGTTAGATGTGTGAAGTCAAGAATTTAACTTTAAGAGGAGGAAACACCTACTTGCATTATTTAGAAGTAAGAATATTATCTAGTGAATATCGTAGGTTTTTTTTATATTTTAGTTTTAAAGCGAATTATGAACATTTTAAAATTACCATCACTCACTTTAAAATTATAAAAAAAAAAAAAAAAATGAAAAGTGATTCACCAGATTTTTTTCTAAATTGTTTATAGGGCAATTCACTCTAATATTAAACATAACTAAGTTAAATGGATTATTCAGAATGTACAATTATTTTTATGAGTTTGTTATACGGAGAAAACGCATGCGGGACAGGGTCCTCTTAATATTTAAAGGTATTATTGATGTTCTATGTTTATGACTCAAACTAAAAAATGAATTAATCTAGGTACATGGGTTTACAAATAAAAATTCTAAGGGCATGTACTGAACCCCAAAATAACTTTGAATAATAATAGCATATAGTGACAAAGACCAAAAATCCTGGTTGGAAATAAATGTGTATAATACATTTACCCCACTTAAAAATTGACTAAAACGCATACAACTTTATAACCACTAAGATATAAAGAATATTAAGTATATATTTTTTCTTTGAAATTTATAACTATTAATTAGTGATAATACTGTATATTTTAAATTTTAATAAGTATAAATTTATAAATTAGAAACAAATTAGAAAATCAAATTAACTTAGTGAATTATGCACTGTTCAGTGCAGCCATTAAAAAAATGTTTACACATTATAAAATTTATATAACTCAGTAGATTTATGCTGTACGTTTTATACATTATGTATTATACATTCCAACCCCGCCAAAAAAAATTGATTTATATAACATTTAGAGCAGAATACCTTTAAAAAAAAAAAAAAATACAAATTCAAATAACTTTTAAAACTTATATTTTAATAATGATCTGCTGAAGCTGGAGTTGATAAGACAACAGCTATGTTATTAAATTTGAATGTAATAAATAATAATAAAACATAAAGTTGAAAATAATTTAATTATTTTTAAATTAAATTAAATTCAAGGCCTGAATCATAAAAATAGAGTATTATATTAACACTAAAGTCTAAAAGGGATCATTACAATTTGTAATTTGAATTTAAAATAGCTTACTTGTATTGCAGTTTTGTCTTATTTCAGATTCATTATCATAGTTCTCAACGGATATATCACTTCTGAGTAATTGCTTAAAATTTTCGGCTGGTAACTCGAAATTGTCGGAAGACCTTACTAATATTGTTTCAACATCTTTGTGTCCAATGACTTTTTTTGTTGTATAATATTGCATTTGTATTCGGAATTTATCTCTGATATCGCAAAATGCTGGCGCAGGAGCATTGTGCCTGACAACTATATCCACTCGAGAACTGGCACTTATTGAACCTTCTGGTTCAACTACCGTATACTTTTTTGTGCACGTACAAAAAACTATGAACAAATAATGTCATAAAACACTAAAGAAATAAAAAAATAACATTGAATTTACCTTTGAATCTAACTGGAAAGTCGTATGGATTAAATAACGTAATTATTTGTCTGTGGGATTGCTTGTCCTCCAAACTAAAAGTTAACGATTGGGGACTGACAAATACAGGGACTTTACATTCGGTCATCATGACTATTTATATTTTACAACAATAGGCATCTCATTTTACGCATTGTTTGTGATTGTTAAATGATATAAAATGTATTACGTTCTGGCTTTAACAAACTGTTGTTCGTGATGCAACTCAATGAAAATTATTGCATACGCAACTTATGTTATTACTTATTAGCTATAGTACCTAATAAGCACAAATCATAATCTAAAAACATTTGTTGTTTTTTATCTCTAATCTCTTATCATTTCATTTTACATATTATCACGATTTAAGATATATATGTTATATTGTTATGTGTCTACAGCACGAATTAAGATATATAAGTATATCTTAATTCGTGGTCTACAGTCTACATCATCGATAATACATGTCCTACATTTTGAAAATGTCATAGTCCATAGTGTATTTTTGTGTGTAAAATATAATTATATACGTAATAGTTTCAATTCCTCACGAAAAATATATTTGAACTACAACAATATATAACTACAATTTTTATCCTTCGTTTCAACAATAAACATCTAATTTTGGCCAAAATTGTGGTTTATCAAATGTGCGTAAAAATAAAAATATCTTGTTTAGGTATATTATTTTTTTTTTTTAGATTTTTAGGTTCAGTAGGTTAGAACTCTATTCATTTGAAACCTTGAATAAATTTTCAAGCCTTACCTATAAGTACCTATAATAATTGAACAATAAAAGTATTTTAATACAGTTTTAACTAAAAATATGTTATATCTACTGACGTCAAAATGAATATTTAGAGCAGCCAATAGTGACGAGAGAAATAAAATAAAAATACGGAAGAATGTAGATACACTTAAAAAAAAAAAAAAAATATTTTTACAAACGTAGTGTAGGACTATATTAATAGCCAGTACCTCTGGGCTCTGGTACACAAAATCTAAAAAAAATAAGTATAACTAAATATAATATTATTATAAAACAAATTAAATGCAGCTATGTGTATAATGCAACTGATTTTTGTAGTACCTATAACCTATCTATATGCTGCTGCCTGCTTTATATCTACCACCATATTTAAGTCCAGCATGTTCTATAGAAAATACAGATTTACAAATTGTACCAAAAAATGTTTCAACTTTTTCTGATTTTAAATTTGGAGTGAAAACGCACCTTCTAATTCGGCATCTTGAAAACAAATAGGTACCTAGATATTTTTTTATAATTGTACTGTTTATCGCTTCACTTGGACTACGCAAGTCACGAGTCACGACTACCTACTACCAACTAGAGGTGAGCAAATTAATGAAAATAATTGAGTGTGGAAAGTTGAGTTAAATTCTATCAGAATTTCGATCTTATTTCAAAGGGTGATGGGGGGGGGGGGGGTCAAGTTAAAAAAAATATATAGTAATGATAATAAGTAACATAGGCGCAATTTGGACAAATTATTTTTTTTTGGGGGGGAGGGCTAAATTTATAAAATCAATACAGACCCGCAGGGCCTTCGCCCCCGCACCCCCTTTCTACTTTATTTATAATTTTTACGTTAATAATATATTACACAACAATTAGTTTGGTACTCAACAGAAAAACAAAATACTTTATAAATTAAATACAATAATATACAACTCAAGTATTCAACAACTCAATGCTAATTATTAATTAATTATTTATATGTAATTATAATTGCAAACGGTGATTAGACATAGCAAATTTTTAATACGTCTTCATTTTTAAGACTACCAGAAATGTCTTTTTCTATATATATTACAGAAGCATTAAAAAACCTATCTCGATATGCATAGATGTCAGGGCCGTATTAAGGGACAATGTATGGGGGAGCAAATATAAATATGCCGCCCCTAATCTAGTATACGCCTTTTTTTACAAGCAAATAATCAAAAAAAAATTTTATCGCTACGCTCGAACAAACGTTAGGTATACAATATACTACCAAAAAAACTATATGCTAGTAATCTACTTATCTACTCTTGCTATTGTCTTATAGAATATATTTTAACACATGAACTAGATACAATTTATACAAATTAATAAATTATTACGTATAGTACATGTCTACATATCATTATTAATTTCAAACAGATGTCTCGTGGTATCTGGTATATTCTATACCTAGCTAATAGCTATGAATTATTTTATATATGATAGATGATAAATGACTAGGTATACTATCTGAGGATGGCCTCATAATCTAAAATTTAAAAGATCTAAAAGATTCCATTACGATATTAAATATTCCGACAATTGACATCGTAAATTCTTAAACTAAAATAATTAATATTTATTCTACTAAATATTTTATTTTTATTATATTACAAATAACATTATCGACTTTTTTTTGCCGCCCCTGCCGCAGTGCCGCCTGGAGCAACTGCTCCTTTTGCCCCCCCCTTGATGCGCCCCTGATAGATGTGCGCGTATAGTTTGTAACACTTCTTCTAGTATTATTAGATGAATAAAAAAAGAGGTCTTCTTGATAATAGAAAAATACCTGTAAAAACACAATATTTGTAAGAAAATGTGTAAAGTTTTTAAAATAGTCTTAAAAATTAAAAACTAAATTATTTTTCTCACTTATTGCTTGTAAAACATCTTTATTATCAGAACTATCAATTTAATTTTTCAATACTGTAATAATAGCTTTAAAATTTGATTTAACAGCTGTACAATTTTTAACACGACAATTCCAACGAGTGTCACTAAGTCTGGTCAACAATGTTTTCTTTACCTAGTTCTTCTTGCATTTCTTTAAAGTTTATATTATTGGAAGGTGTGAAAAGTAAACATATAATGATTCCAAACAGTTGAAAACTGTACGAGTTTTCTATATTAAAGATAAATATTAAATACAATGTACTAGGGAAATATAATAAATGATTTGATACAAAATTAATCATACTTTTACTAATTTACACATGTCTAGTACAATCTGATGGGCCATTCAATGGGGCCTGGGCATACCCATCTATATATAGATAACATACGGATATTCAGTTTGGATTTTTTTCTGCACAGCATTAAATTTTCCAGCTATTACACTTTTATTAGGTGGATATAAGAATGAATATATTTAAAAACATAGGGGGGGCTTATATAACACTAGAGGGGGCTAAGCCCCCCTCCAAATTGCGATTATGATAAGTAATTTTAATCATTCTTATTATTTAAGCAAAAATCAAATTTGTAATGATGTACAGAATATGCTATAGTATAGGTATATTGTATATATATAAAAAATATAAGATACAATATGTTGAAATCCAATAAGCACTCCTTCTGGTAGAAATTTTGTTTACAGGATATAAAAAGACAAAGAAAAAATAAACATCATTGTAAAACTACTATATAGCTTCCTCGCTACGCTCAGAATCTAAAACTGTGGGTATTAGTATAATACGATTATAGTTTATAATAATAATTTTATTTTTGCTTTGCCATTATTTAATAAATTCAATCTCAAATATGCTCCGACATCGTGTTAACAAGACATTAGTGGCGTGATTAGGAATTGGTTCTGGGGTGGGATATAAGTTTTTATAATCATAGACTATACCCCCCCCCCCTTCCTCTCACAAACATCCTCTTTGTTCGTTAATTTTCATACATTGTAATATTATATTAATTTATTATTATAAGCTAAATGAGGTAAGTGTTAAATGGTAGTTCAAAGATAATAAAGTAAACAATTAAATTAAATGTATGATTCATAATACCTATATAAAGACAATCTTTTTTTTTTTGCTGAAATATCTAGTACGTCTTCAGGATTCAGTATTATGTCCTGATGCACTAAAAATGTCGTAGTCCATTCAATCGTTCTAGATAAAAATTAAAAATTTTAAGGTTATTTTTAGATTTTAGAATTTTTGAGGCATTTTTAAAAATGTTGAATTTGAAATTTTATTTTAATATTTTTACATGACTTTTATACAAATTGAACAAACTGTAACTAATAACAATACACAGTTATAAATAAATGATCAAAATCTATTAAAATCTATTTAAAAAAAAGTAATAATTACATATAGAAATAATTGTTTTGGTACTTGTGTAGCCCTAGTAGCCCTACACAATGCTATACCCTACCGTAAAATTCTACCTACCGGCTACCAAGGAAAATTCTTTCCAGATTAATGGGTCTAAAATGATAAATTCTGTCTGTAAAACTTTTTTTCTATCCTTTAAAATGTATATTATCAATTAGGTATAACAAAATATGTATATTAGAATTTGCAACGAAATGATAAAAAAAAAAAAGTAGTGCATTATATTTAGCCATTTAGGGCATTTTATAAGTTTATATTGGCATTAAAATCCCATGGGACACTTGCATGGTGTTATTATTGTGTAATTCACAAAAATAATAACTACTTACAATATTAACAGTTTTAATTTATTTTGTGTATACTAAGGGTCCGTTTTACAATCATAGTTTAAAGTTTAAACCTCCGTTCCGCTTAACCCATTGATTTACCGATCGAATTCCATGGTTTAACTATTGTAATACTCACTAAGAAGGTTAAGTTTTAGGCGGTCAAAATTATATCAGAACTCAGAAGTCGTAAGTTATAAACTTGTAAGTTTTTATCAGTTACATCTTTTAACTGTGATAATGTAGATTGTAGATACCGACTGTTCATTAGTTTTTATTTTAAAATCATAAAATATTTTATAGCCAAGTGCTCACAAGAATATTATAATAGTTATTTAAATAATAAAGCTCTGGGGGAATATATCCCTATATCACCGGGGCCCCCTTAATTACGCCACTGGACCTCACAATCGCTAACGGAATTTGTGCTGATTAAAAACTGATATTTCTCAGTTGAACAATAATTTTCAAGTGGATTTTGAATTAGTTTTTAATTTTTATTGTTTTTAAAGTTGAAAATGATCCTTCAATTTTGGTTGTAGATACTGGACTACTACAACATTTGATGCATCAATTTTTGAAATACTGCATACTGGTTGATTATGATTTATGTTCTTGACTTTCATGTTTATTTAAAAACACATCAGTAAATGGTATTTTTGGTGCTGGTTCAAAAAAATTGTCAAGTGCCTTCTCTTAATATTTAATTATTATTAAACGGAAATGAAATAGAAATTAGCATAGGAACAAGACTATGAACTACTTAAATGAGAAACCTTGTTTTACATTTTCAAGATTTTGATGAATTTATTAAAATTTGAACTTCTTATAAAAGAAATTGTCCATGAGTAACTTTAATATTTTTCAACTGTTATTATAACAACTTTTAACTTTATAAGGAATCTTGTTATAAAATATTAGATAGAAATAAAAAAAATGTATAGACAATAATTTATTTTAAAATATAAGTATCGACTTTTTAATTATATTAATAATTTTCATAGGCAATTTGTACTTATTTAAATGTATTATAATGTAATAAAATATCAGATGTTCTTTGATGGCTGCAATATTATAATAATTTATGATATTAAAAACTGAGGGTATGCTTAATTTTTATTAATAAAAACATCCAAAACAAATTATTTAATAAATAGCTTATGTCTCCATCCACTTTGAATTTAGAGTAACTTGTACTATATAATTTGTTAATTCTGTGATGTGAACAACTTTCAATAAGTATACACATATGAATTATTAAGGGGTAACTTCAGAGAGAAGCAACTAACTTTGTGTGACTAAATACAACATACAATTATTGATACTCATATAGAAAAATATCACTTGTAACATAATATATGATTATCACCTAACTGCTTATAAAAATTATGCAATATCCATAATAACTTATGTCCTCTAAATAATAACAAATTTAATTAACTTAAACATTCTTTGTGTGTGCCACAGGATGAGTATTTCTTATTTTGTTTATTTATTTTACAGTTTCTTTATCATTAAACATTATTATATTAAAAACAATATTACACATACAAATATTACATTTATTGTAGTGTTTAGTTTTTTAATACTATTTACATAAATATCTTTCTGTGTAGAAAGGTGTCATCCTAACTTAACCAAGAGTTTAGAATACTTAATATTATTAACAAAAGAATAGTCAAAAACAAATTTTAAGTTAAAAATAAAATACAATACTATAAAAAGGGATATAAAAGTAATAGTTTTGTTTTTTAGTCAAACGCTTTGTAATCGATCCCAACGCCAAATAGTACCATCGTCACACACACAAATCAAAATATTTCCATCACGACTAAATGTAGTTTGACGTATAACTGTATTACATTTTGGATGAGCTAATGTAGTTACACGCATGGATGCTTGGTCATTAGAATTTAAATCCCAAACATATATTTTACCAATGGTATTGCCTAGTGCTAATATCTAAATTAAAAAAAAAATTGTATTTATTAATTTCTTTGACATTAATTATTTTATATTTTATTGTTGTGTAAATACTTTTTGGGAAAAATCCATAGAAAATCTAATGAACCATACATCACAATCTTTAAAGTCATAGTACCATATTTGTGATACTGCAGCTTCATTAGGTTTAAGTTCAGTATCTTTTAGATGACCAGGTTTCCAACAAACCATACAATTTTCACATGACTAAAATCAAATTTTATTATAATATGTAACTATACATTTAATTAAATAATAATATAACTAAAAAAAATGAATAAAACCATAATTACCTTGGAAATAACATAATCACCTATCCATCTCACACAATCAACATAATTCCTATGTATGTCACGTGTTGAAAATACAGGAAAATGTTCCTTAATAGTATCAAAAGGTCGAGCAGATCTGTTTGGATTGAAAGAATATGATTGTTTAATAGCATCTTGGATATAGTCTTTGTCTAAACTCCATAGCTTTAATGAATGATCCATTCCACAGGACATTATACGATTACCGTCAATATTAAAATCCTAAGTTTATAAAAAAATAATCCAATCAAAATGATTATATTTAATAAATAAATATAATCTAATAAAGCGGTCATAAAACTTTTAGTTTACAGACCTATCTTAGAAAAGTATTTTAAATCATATGATGGTCAAGAATTGGGCCACATTTTATTACCCGGATACAACCACAAATGAAATTTATATTTTTAAGGGTATTTGAAGATTGGGATAAGAATGATTTACAATCCATACAATACAATTATTATAATTAGTAAATTTGATGAATAGTTATTGACAGGAGGTTGTGTTTATGGGAAGGCACTCAGTAGTGCTACCCGACCAGGTACGATTGAATAAATACAACTAGATTTATGTTATAATAGATTATAATTTTTTTGAGTAAAGGTTGTTTTCAGACTTTTAAAGTTACTAGATTTTTAATTTTAATATAAATTTCTGCTACCTAAGTTCAATAATAAAAATTATTTAAAAATAGTGGCCCAATAACCTGTTATAAATATAAAATTTTAGTGGCCTAATGACTATACATTCTTTTGAAAAAAGGTTTATTGCGGCCCAATTCCTGGTAGTTTAAGTCACAGAATCCCTACAAGTTTCACAAATAGCCTTTTTTTATCATTACAAAACATCATAATATCATGACTAACAATTTTTTATATTAAAAATGACTATAGTATATTAAAGGGCAAATTAAAAATAATATACTTTATTCTATATCCGACAATAAATTACATTCACACGTACACGTACACGTACACTGTACATGGATGGAACCACCAATAACGTATAGTGCTACCCAAAGTCACTGATATAATATAGTACCTATATTGGTAATTATAGAACATAATATGAGGTATGAATCAGGTAAAATGTATGAAATCAACTTAAAAAAATTGTAATAACATAACAAATAATTACCGCCGAGAGAACTTCATCTCGATGACCTTCAGCACCGCCAAATATAACAATGCACACATCACTTTTGATATTCCATAAACGTAAAGTATGATCTTTAGATACTGACAGCAACATATTTGTATCAATTGGATGAAATTGTAATTCATTAATAGCTTGTCCATGACCTACAATTTATAAGATTATACATTTAACACAAGTAATTTTTTTAGTAAATTATCAATGCGTACCAATATAATGTCTAATAGATGACATAGTGACTGGACTAAGAATTCGTATGATACCTCGATTTCCTGCAATAGCCAAAAGTGGCTTGCCATTTTCATCTACAGACCATGCACAAGTATAAAATGTTTCATTTGTCTACAAATATATAATATATAGTTAAGGTAATTAAAAAAAAATATAATTTCATTAATACAGTTATAGTGAATAAAATAATAATTCATTTATAATTTAATATTTATTAAAAGGATACATCTGGATCTGCATAACTTTGCAATAAATTAATAGTACCATCTTCTAAACATTGGTAAACTGAAACTCTATTACTGCCAACAGATGCAAATATTAATGGTTGGTCTTCATTTAATAAATGGTTAAATTGAACACCAAATAATGATTGACCATGGTCTTCTCTTAATGCACATCTATCATAAACATGTATGAAACAAATAAAGATGTATGTAATAAATATAAATAAAATAATTGTGTCAATATAAATTAATTTATGAAGAAAAAAGTAAATAAATATTCTGAATAACTTACCTTTCAAACAAAATCACTTATTAAAAATCTATTTGTATTAAAAGGAAGTGTAGTTCGATTAATCATAAATTCATAATTTAATTTTACAGAATAGGCACTACAAATTGCATTTTCCTAATAAAATTCATGATTTTTTTCTATTAAACATATTATATTAAGTAGTTATTGTTATTGCCAAAAAAAAAAAAAAAATTGATTTGATAGAAAAAAAATATAATATACCTAATTATAAAAAAAAATTATTAGGTAGTTCTAGTTAATTACGTTTATGTTGAAACAAAAATTAAGTATCTATTGTATATATATTTTGTTATAAATAATATGGATCATTAAGAGTTTAATACATACGAAAATTTGTACTGAAGCTTAACATTTTTGGTATTATTGGAAGGTTTGGATTTTGTTTTTCGACCACGTCTAGCAGGTTCATGACTTCGTGTTGTGAGATCAGTATTTGAACTATCTATACTTGATGTATCATCCTAAAGAAAATATAAATTTATTTATTTTTGTATAAAAATTAATTTTGGAATAATAAAACGACAACATTATGTATTTAAACCAAAATTCTAAATATTTACTGAAAATGTTAAGGGAAACTTACCGATTCTATTTGAATAACGTCAGACATTTTTACTGTTATCCGAAGTAAGCAAATTAAATTTTGTATAATATAATATTTTATTATGAATTAACGTTTAACAATAAAAATTGTCTCGAATCAGAATTCCGGTTTTTTTAAAATCAACATTATGTTATGGTTGATGGCATTGGCATGATAATTTTAAGCAATGATAATAATATAAGAGACGCGTTTTAATGATAGTAAACAGTCTAGACAAGACGACAACATCTGAAAAAAAAGGGGATTTTCATATTTTGTTAAATTTCTGGAGAGTCTATTTAGATTTTCAAGTTTTCCAAAAAACTTAAAAACCGTTGAGATTTTCTGAAGAGTCGTACGGTAACTTATTGCGGCATTTAATAATAACGTCTCCTTGATGGCTAGACCCATTGGGGTTAGGCAGCTTAGGGGAATCCGTTTCACACGTACGGACGTATTATTTCACATCGTGTAGGTATTATTGCGAGTCGATTGAGGGGGCTCGATTTACATTTGTATTCTATTATAGATTTTTATTAGATTTATCTATAATATACTAGACAAGCAGTGTTTGGAAACGTGAAATTCTATTATTACTATTACAAATAACAATGATAATAATATGTATGTGTTTTGCTATTGTGTAACGTATAATAGACCAGGATTTTACGACAAACGCGCTTAAAAATACTAACATTCAAAGGCCGGGCACGGCTCGGTCCTCCCGGAATAACATATATGTACCTCATGGGCCATGGGGTTTAAAATAATATAATATTATATACATATGTTTTTATATTTAAATATACATTTATATACATAGCTGCTGATGTACATCCTATTATTATACTCGGACGTATATATGGGCTATGGGCAGGTACTTAAAATATAAGGCTATAAAATATCAGCAGCTCTGTACAGACAATAATTGCAGAAAGGTCCATGGGAAATTCACGTCCGGTCTATGCAACAGCTGAAGTCTGAAGATAAAGAAGCTAGTGCAAAAATAATAATAATAATAATAATATAATAACGGCGCGGGGGACAATATAATAATAATAATAATAATAATAATAATAATAATATAACCGTATATAATATAAGTACATATTATACTGTAGATGATATTATATATATATAATAATATATAATAATACGGTCCATTGTGTGCGAAAGGAAAAAATGGACCGATATAGCGAATAGCGATGTGAATTGAGAGTCCAAGTCATATATATAAATATTATATTGTATGTTGTACGTCGGTCTGTTGGAGTGTGTGCAACAGGAGGGTAAGAATAAAAAATGCTCCCGCAGTCAACAATCGCGGTTTCAAATTTGCGAGGGGTGACGTAGTATTAGTATAGTGTGGGAGGTTTGGCGGGAGGGAAGTAAAATAAAATTTCGAAGAAGAGAATGAGGCGGCGGCGTGTGTGGGAGCGAACGGGTTAGTGTCGCAGGAGGCGGTGTATCCGTGTATCGTGTATGAATTTTTATTTGTATTACGATAAAATACGATATTATTGTGTACACGAATGCACAATATTATAACGTAATGTTTGTGTGCTGCAGCAGCTGAGGACGTAAGAAAAGCGCGCGGCCGCGACCGGTTTCGGTTGGCACCAGTGCGGTTTGCGAGAGCCGTTACACCCGGTTCGACCAATGGGGACGCGAGTATTTGCGAAAAACGGTTCCTGGATCGTTGTTTTTTAACTATTTTTTTTTTATTCCACTTGTTTGTTTTTTTTTTTTTTCAACTTTTTTATTTATCGTCCCCGTCATCTCGCCGCATATAGGTACCTACCAATACCACATTATACCACGACCTTATACCGCGTACACCGTTCTCCCGCAGCGGCAGCGTCACTTTGCCGAATTCGACCAATTCCTAACCCTTTAGCGTTCGGTAATCGGTGCGATTCCGCTGCCGCCGCCGCCGCCGCCCTGAGTACTAGCGCACGCACCGTCGTCAGCCGCTCGAAATCCGCGCTCGGTCCGCACGAGGCGACACAGTTTTAACGACATTTTTCTGCACCGCGGTGACGCCGGCTGCCCCCGGTTACCACACGTCACTACGCCAGCGACAGATCGACCGAGCGCGCCCGCCAGACGGACAACGACGCGATATTATTGTAATTCGTAACCGCTCCGGCTTCACACGGACGCACGCACACGCACGCGACCGTGCGCGCCAACACACGCATACCGGCATCCGTTGTCGTCTTCTTCAGTCTTCTTCTCTTTCTTCATCGGCTATGCAAAGTAAGCTGCGCCGCCGACCAGCATAACATAATACAATAGAGACCACCACCGACTTCGCGTGTGCCAGATGATAGGCGCGTGCTGAAAGTCGAGACGCCGCCGCAGCCACAGCCGCCGCCACAACGACCACTGCCACGACAGGGATCCACTTTACTTCCGCAGGAGACGCCGATATTATTCAGTGAGTTGGCTCGCGCACGCCGCCCGGGCCGCCTATACACTTGTCGGTCACGAAATGGTGACCGAAACGGTTGTACCGCCCCGATTTCCCAGCCCTGTACGTCGGCCGTTTGACCTTTTCGCCCGTCTCACGTAAGGTGTGTTTTTGACGTTTTTCAGTCCGGTATGGAAGTTAACAACGCCAAGTTCGACGAAAACGCTGAAGAATCGCCCGCTGATCCTCAGAAGTCTGAAGATCATAAAAAGCTGCTCGAATATGGAATACACGAATCGGTTGCCGACAGGCTAGACGAGATTTACAAAAGCGGTAAGTCTATGTTGAGATTACATTTTTATCCACTGCGCTCTTCAATTATACCTAGGTTCCTACACACGTCTTGGTACATAATATATCAATTCATGTGTGCAGGAAAATGTTGCCTGTACAGTAGGAATCCAATATGATATAGATTGGACTGATTGGAGCATTCATCTGTGTAAACCTTGAGTGCATTTTTTTAGATATAGCCTTGGAGAAAAATATTTAGTCTGCTTGCATAGGGCCAAATAGTCTGTAAAGTTGTATTACATAAAAGTTAGGTAGCACTTAATATATGTTTACGGGTAGTCTGATCTACCTAGTGGTTTTTTAATGTTTTAGAATATTGTAGATTTTTGTAATTTAAATAAATTAAGTACGATTTATCATTTATGAAATATTTCATAAGTGCATTTTATTGAGAGGGGGCAATACTTAATTATGTATTAACTCTGTGAACTAATTGATATTATAACATTTTCTTAGGTTATTATCTTAACATAGTCATGTTTAGGATATTTGTTATCTAATTAAATTATAATATCTATCAATTTTAAATATCTTGTAACATTCCTATGCACTTTATTACGATTTATTATATATTCTGTTATATAGTCATAATTTATTAATAAAATCTTAAGAAAATGAACCTTATATTTTACATTAAATTATTTTAGAATCATTAAAACTAATTTAAATTAGGTGTTTGGTTATAATTTCATCTTTCGTTTTACCATAGCCATTGTACTGTTTTGCAATCGTGAACAAAATTAAAAATATGTTACAAAACAATAACAATAGCTTGTTAAACGTTTAAATTATTTAAATGTTTTTGACAATTTTATTATCTATTGTAATAAGTAGAATTTATTTTATATAGTGAATAATTAATATCAATCAGAAATCATAATTGATTGAAATTAATAGGTAAACTATTTCTAGGAAATAATATTTATCATAATTTTTTTATATTAGGTACCTATAGTTGGTTTTTAATATCAATTTAATGTTTTATTATGTTATGTTGAAAATTCAGATTATATACTAGTATTCCTTATTTTTGGGGCATATTCAAAATATAATTTACATTTTATAATCTATATAATCCTTTTATATTCTTAGTATTAGTAGTAATTATTTTTTATGTAATACATTCTTATATTGTTAAAATGATTTTCCTAGGTAAATTAGCACATTCTGATTTGGACACTAGAGCATTGGATGCATTAAAAGAATTTCCTGTGGACGCAGCTTTAGGAGTTCTTTCTCAATTCCTTGATAGTAATTTATTACATGTATCCAATAAGTCTGCATATTTATGTGGAGTAATGAAAACTTATAGACAAAAAACAAGAATTACCCCTCAAGAACCTTTTGTACAACCACCCAAAGGGCCAGAATTTGATAAAGTCAAGGTATATTTTCATTAAATTTGTAATAATTAAATAAGTGTTTTTAACCCTTTTTTTCAAACTTAGGAAATATTAGCTAGAACTAACTATAAATTTGATGTGACTACTGGGCAACGAAAGTATGGTCCACCACCTGACTGGACTGATCCTAAGCCATCTGCTGGTTGTGAGGTAGTTTAATGTTTAAGGGATTATAGTATAACATATTTTTTAAATTAATTTTAAATCTTAGGTGTTTTGTGGAAAATTGCCAAATACTGTGTTTGAAGATGAACTGATTCCACTATTTGAAAAGTGTGGTAAGATCTATGATTTGAGATTGATGATGGATCCATTATCTGGTACCAATCGTGGATATGCTTTTGTTACTTATACTACTAAGGAAGAAGCCGAAAGAGCTACTGTCGAAGTAAATATTATTTTTCTATTTGATAGTATTGTTGCATGTATGTAAATTATGTTATAAAAAACCTATAATTGCAGCTTGATGGTTACGAAATAAAACCTGGAAAAAATATCAAAGTGAATATTAGTGTACCTAATCTTCGTCTTTTTATTGGGAACATTCCTAAATCAAAAGGGAAAGAAGATATTATGGAAGAATTTGGCAAAATAACAAGTAATTCACTAAAAACCATTTAATTTATTTGTTATACTATATAATAACTTTTTTTTAGGTGGACTCACAGAAGTCATAATCTATAGTTCTCCTGATGACCGTCGAAAGAATCGAGGATTTTGCTTTTTAGAATATGACTCTCATAAAGCTGCTTCTGTTGCAAAAAGACGCTTAAGCGCTCCTAACTACAAAGTATGGGGCTGTGATATAATTGTAGATTGGGCTGATCCTCAAGAAGAGCCTGATGATGAAACTATGTCGAAAGTAAATATTAAAACATAAGCAAACATTAATAATTTTAAATGGTTATATTAAATTATAAATTATTTTTTTAGGTTAAAGTGTTGTATGTTAGGAATTTAACTCAAGAAGTAACTGAAAACCGTCTAAAAGAAACTTTTGAAGCTCATGGTTCGGTTGAGAGAGTGAAAAAAATTAAAGATTATGCTTTTATTCATTTTAATGATAGAGGTTGTGCTCTCAAGGTAATATTGAATATCATATTATATTAATATATGGTTAAAATAAGTATTATAGTCGGAATCACAAAAGTGAGCGTTTGTGACCAAATATTATTGGCGCCTAGAATTTTTAGAATTGTACTTATTTTTTATTGTTTCTACTGTGGGGTCATATAATATATGATGTTTTTATTTTGTGAGATTGTATACAAAGTACAACCTTTTATTTTTTCAGCTTTAGAGCGTAAGTCAAAATAATAAAAGTACGTACATTTAAAAATTCAAAAAAAAAAAAAAAATGCTCCATATGTTTTTAATAATTTACATTCTAAATTCATGTCCAAACCAATGATACATTAATAACTGTCTTGAATATTGTCTTCGACAATGTTTTGGACCCCCCCCCCTCCAATAAGCAGTGACATCTTAAAATGTTATCAACATTGTTGGAAATATATATTTCCAACTAATGTATCCTGGTCCAATAGTGAATTAATACTCGCTGCTACAGGCACTGTTGATAGTATTCACTTTTTCTGGTCCCAACTTTTTTACAAACTCTAAATACTCCCACAATTTTTGTTAGTGTGATTGGAAATGTTTTTGGGGTCATTAAGTCTCACATTTATCTATTTCTTCACAATTTGTGGTGATTTTGTTAATATTATAAAATTACACAGGTTATTGTTTCCTAAAAGTGTTTGAAAATGCTACTATAGCATTTAGTTAATTTAATGTTACGTACTAAAAAATCTAAATAATGTGTAAAATATACCTTTTTTCATTCTATAAAGAAGGTACCATTAAATGTAAACTGGTAATAAGTGATTATTTAGATTATATCAAAATCAAGCATGCTCATCTTTAATAACCTTGTAAATTTATTAAGTACATAGTCTTGCAAAACACTGCAAATGGCTAGTATCGATTTCTGTGATATTGTATGTAATCTGAAGCCTATTATTTTATTAAAACATAATATATGACATGTGTTTTTAGGCTCTGGAAGAGCTAAATGGTAGCAATTTGGATGGAGCTACTTTGGAAGTATCACTAGCCAAACCTCCATCTGATAAAAAGAAGAAAGAAGAAATTTTAAGAGCTAGAGAACGCCGTATGTTTACCAATATGCAAGGCCGTGCTTTTGGGTAGTTATTATTTATTTACTAATTTATAATATACTATTAAATATGAAATAAATAATATATTTAATTTCTTATCATTTAGGCTAGGTAGTTAATTTAAGATAGCTTTCTTGTATTTAAACTTATTTAAAACTCATTTATTGATATTTAAGTATGAACTGCAGACTCTTTTATTCAATTTGTTAATTTTCTTATTTTAGGTTGATGCCACAACCATTATCATTGATGGGGGCTCCAAGACCAGGCTATCGTGCCGTTTCAAATAATTTACGTATGGCTGGCCGAGGTGATTTTGGTAAGTATTTTTTATATTATAGTATCTACAATTCAAAGTTATAACCCTACATAATTTTCATTTTCAATATTTTATTTGTTTATTGATAACAGTATTGGGATTGGTCTGAGGTAATAACATAATATTATGATGCATGCACATTAATGTTTGCACGTTATAGTTACACTTTTAATAAGTTTCATTGTTGATTATAAATATTATTGTATTTATAATCAATGGTTTCATTTAGAAATATAAATAACTAAGTATTTTGCTCTTAAAATTTACCTTATTTAAACTGCTGTTGATTATTTTATTTTTTGTTGAATACTTATAAATTAATAGCAATAATAATCTATAAATCTATAAAAATAAATATTAAGCGAGACAATTTAAGTTAATATTTTTATAAAAATAATTTTGTTTTAAAGTTTGAACTCAGCTAATACAACATATTATAATTGGTTTTTTATTTTATGTTTTCAATGCAAATATATTTAATATATTATGGTGGGCATAACATATAAGTTTTTGGAAGTATTAATTATTCAAATTCATATCACCATAGAGTATTTTGTCATTACCATACAATTATTTCTCTTGAGATAAATTAAACCAAATAGGTGAATAATAATAACAAGACTAGAAGTTTTTTTTTAAATGTTAACCTCTGGTAATGTAAAAAAAAATGTTTATTGCCTAATTTGTGCCAACACAATGCTTAAGAAAATTAATTCCAAAATAAAATATTCAAATATTCCGTGTATTTTTTTAGCATACATTATACAATCATTTTAGATACATAAATACTTGTTTGTATAAAAAAGGATTTCATTAATTAGTTAAACTTAATTAATCACTGATTATAAGTTCTTTAGTTATTCATGGATATAAAATAGTTATACTTAATTAGTATACTGTTACACTATGTATCTTATATTTTATTGAACTTAATGAATTTAAATGTTCAAACATCAAAAATATTTGAATTAAAAATAAACCCAAAAAAAATTGTTTTTTGTCTCTATTTTTTATCTTTCAGTTATATAAAATGAATGGAAAATCATTTGATGGTTTAAATTTTAAGACCAAAAACTAGCAAAAAATGAAAAAAAATAACCATCCCATATTGTGATCCTACTTCCTGATGTTACACTCCATTCATTTCTTTTGCATGTTACTTATATTCCATGGCATCCAGAGTACACAATGATTCCAACTGCATTTATTTTTCTTCCAACTATTTTATGCGACTACTATTATGCCGACTTTGTTTACTCAAATAATGACAAGATAGTTTTTTCCATGATGCCTGACAGTATGTGTTTTGTTAGTAAATGTATCGATTCAACAGAAAGGATGATGGTAATTTTATGTAACATGTGTGAATTGTACAAATTGTATTTAAGAGGGTGTTTAAAAATATTATATTATATTTTTATATTTTTGTACAATATTATTATTAGAAGAAACTGAAAATAATTAATGTAGTATTTTAGTAAAAACATAATGCCATAAAAAATACTTAACATCCTCTTAAAATTATTAAGTTTGTGATTGTTTAGTAGATACAATCATTTTGTATGTCAACTAGATTTTATTGTTTTAAATTTATGAATTTGCATTTTAAGTAGCTAAAAGTATAAGTTTAATTTTAACCTTGAATGTTTAGTTAAATATGTTATTGTTTATGTACAAAACGGTTATGTTATAAATTACGTTTGCAGATCTGGTTTTAATATATATAAAAAGAATTTTGAATTATTTAGTTTATGTTTAGTTAGTTATTTTTGGTTTTTTTTTTTTAGATTGGCCATGGGGATTTAATTCGTGGATGTGGCCTGCAGGCCGCTGGGATGCTGGGGCTGCCGGCCCTTGGGGAACACCGTCTAGTGGAAATAGACAATGGCACGGAGTTGCACCAAACAATCGGTCATGGGGAAATGGCAGTGGTGGCCGAGTCGGCGCAACTGGAAATAGTAGCGGCGCTTCAAGCCATGGGAAGTTTACAAGATAAACAAGGCAAGTCTTAGAAAATAAAACTTCATTACTGTTTTTTATATCAACCAGGGGAGGTGTGATAAATGGGAGAGAAATTCATCAATTCGGCAAATTTGAGTAGCTTGTATAACTTAAACCTTTATATTCCAAATAATTTTATATTATTGATACATTAAATGTATGTTAAGTTGTATTTATTTATAATTTAATTCTTATGCAGTTCTAACTACGAAATTACTCAGTTAGTTTACTTATTTAAAATGCATTATTATTTTTCAGGCGAAAAGAGGTCTGATAAAAGTCTCCAGAAAGAGGGGGGTCAGCGCAATCGGACCCGCAACAGCTACAGACGTAAGGGCGTCGGCACGAACGACTGGATGGGGCGAGAGCGAAAGCGCTGTACACTTGATGTCAGTGACTGATCGCAAATGGTAGTTCTAAAATATTTTAGTACTTGCCATTAGTATCTCAATTTCTCGCTCATGTTACCTAATTTCATTGTTATTTAGATATATTTTTTTTTTATTATTATTACTTCTTTCTTGTCTTTCGATTCATATATCTTTATCAGAAAGCTATAAGAGCTGTGTTAATAAATTGTTTTTTTTTTAGTTAAAATCTTAAAACTATCAACTTTAAAATTTTTGTTATTTTTTCTTAATTTTTTTATCTTGTTAATTTGACAAAATTTATTTTTAAAACATTACCAAAATTTCTCCCCCTACTTCTGGAGGCATATTATATTGTTTAGGGGGACTAAAAATTTGAAATACAAGTTTTCACTAAACATTATTTGATTTCTTTTCGTATTCAGTCAAAAACAACTAGACTTGTGTATTATAATTTTTTTTTTATATATATATATATAATTTTTTAAGAGACTATACCTCAATTTTCTATACTATAATTACTGCCCATATAAATAGTTTAATTATTATATATTTTTTAAATTATGCTTTGCTTTCAGATCATACATTCAATACAATAGCTTTAAAATAATTGCAACACATTTTACATTATTGACATATTATAGTATTTGACGCTTTATAATTATTATACTCATGTAATTTTTTTTCTTTTTATTTGTGTAAAAACAAATTTGTCTTTAGCAGTTTTGTCCTTAAAAATGTTATTATTATTTTTTATCATTATACTAGTACTCATAAAACAATAAATAGAAAATAATGTTTAAAAAATAAATGAATAATTGTTTTATATTAAGTGAAAATCCTAAAATCCTTCACTGATCCATAACTATGTAAATCAATTTATCTTTAATTTTATGAGTATGAATAAACCGGCTCAATTAATTTACCCTAGGAATTTTAATTACTCAAACACAATTTACAAGGTAAGTGATAGAAAAATTAAGTAACACATAAAAAGCAATTGCATAACATGAAGAGAATACTATTATACCTACTGCTATCTGAGTAACCGTCTATTGGACATTGTCCTTTTTTTTTTTTCTGTGGTATCGAGGACCGGAGGAAGAACCGCGTGAGCATTACATTCCCTCCGGGTTGGACATTGTCCTATTAGGGGTAATAGAAACTTGATTTGGTGTTTTAATAATATGTTTAAAAAATAAATTATTCCTTAATCAACCGTAACAGTATAAGACACCATATTCAGTGGAACCTCGATTACTCGAATGGGTTGGAGGCGAAAAAAAATTCAAGTTATCGAAAATTCGACATTTAGAGGTTCGAGACGTTCGAGTTATCTTATATTGTAGGGCAAGGGATAAGACATTCTTTCGACATGTCAAAAATTCGTCTTATAGAGGTTCCACTGTTTTATAATATTATACAGGCAATGATTTTTCTTAAATATTTACTACCAACACTGACCTGCCATGTCTGATGTCAAGTTTGTGGTATCCATTTTCTGGTGTAATTTTGCGTTTCTGAGATTGACGAGACGTGGATTAGCATTATTTTAAGTGTTCAAGAGTATCTGAGTATGCCATATTACCATACCTTCATATTTTGTTGTCTTAATGTATAAGAGCATAACGAAGTAAAACTATATGTTCAGCAGACAGCTGCAGCACACGTTTAGTTTTGTTAGTTTTTAATATTGAAGTACATTAAACAGTGACCTCTTAGTTAAAATAATTTTTAAATGTTTTTCATACTTCAATCGTATTTCGTAAAAATGTTATTAAACCATACACATTTATAAAATAGAATATAAATATTGACAAACTAGGCTACCTTCTAAATTTTTATTAGAAAAATCGAATAGACATAGTTATACATTTCATTAACCATTAAACATAATCATATTATTTTTAATAATACTTCAAAATGACTATACTTTTAATTCACAATTCATAAAAACAGACTATTAACACTGCACCATAATAATTAATATGTCTGCATTTCTCACACGCCTTCACTCCATCGAATATTCATTACCCCATATAGATGTGTTCTTATTTATTTTTAACAACATAGGTTCTTTTGAAATATCACTTACTTCACACTTTGTTTTCTGGAACACACTATTTTAGGCACTGGACTATAGTGTTGCCTACGTACTTTGTGCTAACGTGCTTGTATGACGGAGACAACATAAAATATATTATAAAATTAAAAAATTGTATCAATTGTATTCGATAGGTACTAATTACTAACGTACTATTTAATTGGCGTGCGCAGACCTTTGTGAAAGGAAATGTTGAATTTGTATCAAGGGCGTATTTGAGGTAGAAAGGAAAAGCCGCTCTTTGGTACAGCTGAATCGTAGCTCGTAAGAGGAGCCATGGCCTAGCTACCTCCCCCCCCCGTGCTCGCGCTTATGATGTTGATAGTCCATCTGTGTTATGTGCATTTATACTTTATATTAACGCTTGTTGACTCGTGTAGGTATTTTTCAGTTGGGCGGTCATGAATTGTGCCACAAATTACGCGTAAGAAAATTTATCTCCCCAACAAAAAAGTAGGAACCCTTATTTTTTTTTTAAATTGATTATATATAAATATTTTTTATATGATTTAAAGAGGAGTGTAAGGGGGTGTGAAAGCATAGAGCCCCCACGGCTCAATAACGTTCGACAAATGATGGCCCATCACTGATGGGGATGCTCTTTTTTTAAAAGTAAACAGAGTACTTGCTTACTTACCCTACTTTAATTTTGCCAAGTCGATCCCGTCTTGCCAGTCATCGTTACCATTTCTAACGGGCTAGCGTGGAACGACGATAGCTCACGGATGTCCTACATCAGCGTTTCTCAACCTATGGTACGCGTACCCCTTGGGGTACGTAAGAAGGTATGAGGGGGTACGTGAAAAAAAAATCGTAATGTCCGAAAAAAATAAAATTGGTGTATTTTAAATGGTTCGTAATTTGTGAAATATTTAATAATGTGGCACAGGACACTGGATTTTATCTAATCGGGTTATGTAATGTTGTTCAGTACAATGTCAATCATTTTTACATAATCACAAATTTAATTGTAAAGTTTATATTACTTTTATGTATATATATTATATATTATATACATACATTGTATGGCACATGCTAATTAAATTAATTAATAAATATTATTTCCAAATTTTTCATCATTGAACTTATTTCATAATATCTTATTTGTGTTGTGTGTGAATAAACGATAAATTGACATTGGGGGTACGTAAAGCAGTGGTGAGAGGTCAAGGGGTACGCAAATGAAAAAAGGTTGAGAAACGCTGTCCTACATTGATTCACCAACCAGGCAAATAGCACTTTACGACTACGATTCTGCCACGGCGACCGTTTTTAATTATTAGCGCTTGGATTTATATGCAATAAAATATTGTAAAACATTCCTGGCGTCCCCGACGGAATGACGATCGACACAAACGGTAATTCTTTGACAATAACAACTGCTCTCAAGTATGTATAATAATAATATAGTTTAATACCTACAGGCTACGACATCTATCTAAAGTATAAATATGTTTAAGACGTTGTTGTTAAAAGTTGTTCTAATGAATTATTGGTAGGTATTGCACGTGAGTGGCGCCAGCGCAAAGTTTCTCGGCAAGCTGAATATACCTACCCGCAAAAATAGTTTCGTCGGCACGTTTGGTGGTCCTCGGTTGGACAAGCTGAACGTGACGACAATATTATTCTCTGCGTGACGCGAGGAGAATGAATATCCTATGATGGAAAGATGTCAGAAGTGTCCGGTCTCGGTGTTTGTGGTACGTCAAATCGTCGAGTTTGCGAAAAATGTTTTCGACTTTTGTAAAAGTTTTTACGAAATAATATTATGGCTGGTACTGAATTGGTTCCCGAACCCCAACCCCACGTGCTGAATTGGTTCCCGTTTGAAAAAGGTATTTTATTAAATTGAGCCGAATTGGTTCCCGTTTAATCACGCACATTTTCCTTCTCGATTTTACAGTCTTAGGACTGTCAACTTTAAAGTAGGCTTAGTTGAAAATGTGCCAATGTGTCAAAAAAGAAAAAATACAATAAATACAATTTGAAATCGTTGATTTTAAAGTCAACTATAGTCATTATTTAGGTTAAGTGTATACAAAATACAAATAATAAAATATAATAAATACAATTTAAACACGTTTATTTTCAAATTTGAAGTAAATTTTCTTTAAATATTCAATTCACGTAAAGTTCTCATTAATGTAGTCAGTCATACAACTTTCCAAATGTTTGTTATTTCTTTCCTGTTTGCTAGTAAGTTTCCTTGTATTATTAATTCGAAATGTAATGAAATTTAATGTCTGAACGCTATTTAAAGTCTCCAAAAAATAAAATAAATTAACAACTTAGTTCCCTTTTCACCAAACATAAACTGCAGAATAACGAAAAATTAAAATTAAAAATATAAATTAAAATATAATTGATGTTTAAGCGGAAACAAATTTATAAGGTTATATTATAGCATTTATAGGAAAGAGTATAAATGACGATGTGTAATTCGAGACTGTAGGTATACAGTGCTCACTAACATTATTGTCACAATATTATGTACATAGGATATAATACGATATACCATACAGCAATATAAGTACGCATATCTCAAATTGTAATTATTTTACTTGAACACAATTAATGGATATAATTGTGGATTGGGCTGATCCTCAAGAAGAGCTTGATGATGAAACTATGTCGAAAGTAAATATTAAAACATAAGCAAACATTAATAATTTTAATCGGTTACATTAAATTATAAATTATATTTTTAGGTTAAAGTGTTGTATGTTAGGAATTTAACTCAAGAAGTAACTGAAAACCGTCTAAAAGAAACTTTTGAAGCTCATGGTTCGGTGGAGAGAGTGAAAAAAATTAAAGATTATGCTTTTATTCCTTTTAATGATAGAGGTTGTGCTCTCAAGGTAATATTGAATATCATATTACCTATATTAATATATGATTAAAATAAGTGTTATAGTCGGAATCACAAAAGTGAGCGTTGGTGACCAAATATTATTGGCGCCTGGAATTTTCAGAATTGTACTTATTTTTTATTGTTTCTACTGTGCAGGGGTCACATAACATATCATGTTTTTATTTTGGTGAGATTGTATACAAAGTACAACCTTTTATTTTTTCAGCTTTAGTGCGTAAGTCAAAATAATAAAAATACGTACATTTAAAAATTAAAAAAAAAAAAAAAAAATGCGCCATATATTTTTAATAATTTACATTCTAAATTCATGTCCAAACCAATGATACATTAATAACTGTCTTGAATATTGTCTTCGACAATGTTTTGGACCCCCCCCTCCAATAAGCAGTGACATCTTAAAATAATATCAACATTGTTGGAAATGCATATTTCCAACTAATGTATCCTGGTCCAATAGTGAATTAATACTCGCTGCTACAGGCACTGTTGATAGTGTTCACTTTTTGTGAACACAATTAATGGAAACCAATTCGGTTCAACCTAATGAAATACCTTTTTAAAACGGGAACTAATTCGGCCAAAACGTAACCAATTCAGCTACTCCCAATATTATCATAATAATGTAACTGTGATGGATGTACAATTATTTAGGTACAAACTATTATAAGTAACTACTATATACATAGCCACATAGGTAGGCACTAGTTGTATTAATGTAAAGTTTTTTGAATTTTAATTGTATCTCTGTTCAATCCATAATAATATAACCATTATTTATATTATAATAATATAATGTTTTAATTATACCTAAACTTAATTTTAATAATATATTATTGCTGTGATAGTTGTACCTACTTTTAATACTTTGCAGTTTATCACTTTAATATTTATTTATTTATTATGAATTAAACCCATTTTGAGCCCAATATTACGATGGTAAATGCGGAACATAAAAATAGTATAAACATAATTATGGTTGTTGTGTGGTACAAAATGTTAAGTGATTAAATTATTAAGATATAAATTAAAAGAAATAACAGATTACAAATAAGAATATCGATATTAAAATTATTTACATGTTGGATGGTTATAATTAAAGGGTCGTTCTTACCATATAAAGTACGCTGTAATGGCTCATAAAAAGTATCAGTCGTCTAGTCATATGACCAGGAACCAAAAATTATAAATTCGGCAATAGACCTGGACAGTAAATATACCCATTGAACAGTTTATATACAAAACAAATATCATATTTTACTCTTCTTACTTGAAGAGTATCAAGGTTTAAATATGATAATAAAGGTTCATATGAAGTGTGAGGCAAACGTTGAATATTACATTTACCTAATGCTAATCAGTCTCAAGAAACGATTTTTAATCGCCTCAAAAGATTGAATTGGACCAGATGTGTAAGGAGACCCAATTATAGAGTTATAATCAAAAATTGATCTAACAAAAGCGCAGTAAAGTGATTTTAGGGCTAGAGGATTATCAAAATTATTACAGCTACACATTATAAAGCCTATAGCATTGAGGACGCTCTATTTTGAATATAGATATAATGGTCATTGAATGAAAGAGAAGAGTCAAGATATACACCCAAATTCTAATTGAATACCGTTTAAAAAGTATTTGTTTAATAGAGACACACGCTTTCTAGTGAAAGTAATAATTTTACATTTTGAAACGTTCAAGTACAGTTTGTTTTCATCACACCAATTACTCATTTTATCAAGATCATATTGAAGCAACATAGTGTCTAGTGAAGTTTTTACAGTGTGGAAAAGTTTAGCATCGTCAGCAAAAAACAGTACACCTATATTTGAACTAATATATATATATATATATAAATATTAAAAAAAGAGAACGAGAAGCCAGATGAGGTCCTTGAGGAACCCCAGAGGTATTATATAAACAATACACAATGAACATTCGAGAGTTTTTATCAGATTTATATTTTGTTAACTTGTTTTGTCAAAAATCCTGGTAAAATGTTTAAGACTATTGGTGACGACTCAGCATTGTTTAAAATTTGAATATCTTCAACTAACCGAATTCTTTATTGTACGCTGTGTACACCGTCCCGTGTTTATATTGTACAACTAACTCCCTTTTACAGCAACATCGACATAATATTATTATTTATTATTTATTATCGTTTGACATCTTAGCAACTAGAAGTTCCGTGATTCACTTATCCTTGGCTGCAGGCTATAACACAATAGTGCGTTCGTTGAGCACTCTCCCCGAGCTATGTAGTTAGGTATTTTATGTCGTTCCTATATTGCTAGTGGCTTCGAGTTCAGTTAAAAAACGTAGATTCATGTGGTTCTTAAAATACCTTGTCATTCAAGAATAACGAAAAGCGCTTAAATATTAATACTTTATTTTTCAAAAATAAAATCTAAAAATATTTTGATATTACTGCGTTGTCACGGATTATGCATGTCGTGACAACGGCATGGTGTTGTTATTGCTTATTGGATTAGATTTTGAGATAATTTTAGATTTTTTTACCCGATTTTGATCAACAAGTATACTTGTATTCCTATTTGTTATTCAATAAGTAACACAAAATAAATCGTATATGTACCTAATTTAGGTTAACCATAATAATATCAACAAATAAGACAATAATAGGTACAATAGTAAATAAACAGGAAACAGTAAATAACTCGGAAAGGGGTAGGAAGTGGTGTTTTCATAAGTAAAAAACAACTTTATTATTAAGAGAAAGTGGGCGCACTGTATTTGTTTTTTATCTGTGACCTACGGGCAACATAGGATTCATAATTTAAATCGCATACACGCAAAATAATTTTTTTTACATTTTTGAGTAATTTATTTATTTAATATATACGGACGTAAGTCCTATGACGGCTATAACATAAAATTGTATTACAATTATTGCGTATGATAAGTAACAGACATAGTACAATAAATTAGTCTCATTTACAATTTACTTAAAAATAGATTGTATATACATAATGAGAAAGACTTAGACTTATAAGAATTAAGTAATTAACTTGATTAAACGCCTTTGAAAAGTTGGTATAGATAATATTAGTTTGTGAATTTATTTCAAAAGAATGAAGGTTTATATTTTTTACTACGGCTAAATTATTATAAATGCTGATCGTTTGGGGTTAAAAGTCTTAACTTAAAATCATATAAGTGATTCGTAAGGAACGAAGAACGAAAGTTTGATAATTTTGGTTAAAATATACTGGAAAACATTTTTGGAACCATAAATATCTTTGAGATTGGGTGACAATTCGAAATTAATGAAGGGTCTCCTTTTTTAAAAATGCTTAAATAAAAGATGTTTTCCAAATTGGAGGGATTATAGGTACCCTTATAGCGAGTTAACTTAAAGATAAAAGTTAAAAATGGCGTTCAGATAAATCAACAGTTATAAAGAAACATGGGAGGTATATCATCTACAGCGTCTATATTAGAATTAACTTTAAGATTAGATATCATATTAAGTACATCAAGTTAAGTGAAGGAAATAGAATTTATATTTAATGTGAAATTTAAAATTATTTTATTGGAATTTAGAGTAGACAAATTAAGTGGATGTCGTGGATTAGAATAGCATCGGAAAAATGTTTAGCAAAAAGATTATCGATATCAGAATATTATATATCATTATTAACGAACATTGTACTTGATGATAGAGATTGAAGTAGTGCATTATTGTACTGTATTTGGTGATTTTTGGGGAGGGAGGGTGTTAAACATTCCTATAGGCTATAGGTACACTGGATGAGATTTTCGAAACTAAATATATATGTATCAAATTTTAATACATTGTATAATATTATACATCCATATCGTTTCACGTGTCCAATGTAAGTAGTATAGTTGCATACTTAATATAAAATACGAATTCAAATTAAATTAAAAACTCGCGAAACTATACGTTGTAAAATTGTATTATATTCAACATTTATTAGTCAATATAATCTGTGTGGTTGTGACTTTAACAAAATATAACAAGAAGAAAAAAAATGACTACCTATTGACTGATAACTTGGCAACAGTCAACAGGTACATATTATTATAACGTGATAATATGAACTATATTGAACTCGCTTGAGATAATATTTTCTGGTACCTATCGGCTGTCGTGACATTGGGAGATGCGTGTTGAGTATTTATTTTTCTAATGCATATAATAATAATATATTCATTTCAAGTACGTATAATAATTTAACGATAACGCGGATCCCTGTATACATAGTCTATTTACCTACATTAGTGTCGCGAATTCATTTTTTCGGTATCTCATAGTTGACAATAATATTGTTTTTAGTTTTGATGGAAAAACTAGCTAATTTAATTAACTGAACTCATGCCCTTCATTGTTCGTTAAAAATTCCAACTCTATATAACGATTCATACTTAGTTCAATTTAATATTCGGTGTAATAGTGTTCAAAACTTAAACATTTTCAACGATCATCTTGAATTTTAAAATATTTGTGCAAACACCACTTTAAAATGTGAATTTTGGAAAATGCTTTCTTAGTGCACACTTACATGGTGGTACGAAGATACCGTGAAAATTGCAAGCATCAAGCTATCATTATTTAGGCTCTTTAACGTGGATCAGTCAGTGAGTCAGTGAGAAAATGTTCGGTTATACTATAGCGATCTCCCCAGGCGTTGAACATGAGACATAGTTGAGATTATTTGAGCAATAAATTTTCGGACCCCGCGAGGTGCGTACTTAATAAGGAATGTTTTATTAACACGTTGAGGACCACAGTGTTTGCAGTAATGTACTGATATGCATGTGTAGGTTCACGGAACAATGGTCGAAAAATTAGCGTTATGAATACCACTACCATTTCTACTAAGTTATATGGTTTTGACCTAGTACAAAATATATATTTTATACTTCGTAACCAATAGCCACCTTATAATAAACAAAAATAATATATTGTATAGGTAGTTTATTATTTCCTTGGACAGATGGGGCCAGTATTGTGTTTTTGCCATCTAGATAGAGTTCATCCTTTTCTGGTGGATTTCCCTTAAATTTTCTTTCGTACAAATCTTGTCTTGTCAATTACAAACACGCAAAAAAAAATTCAGCCAAATCGGTCAAGCCGGTTTTGAGCTTTATTAATGTATAGAGAATATAAATCTCTAATACAACGCAAATTCTGTACCTCTTATGGCTTTTTTTAAATTATCATCTTGCCATCAATCAAATTTGTAAAAAACTATGTAACTTTAGGTTCACCATTTGGTTGCAAGGAGGTCTTTATAAAAAATAAATTCTCGGATGTTTCTTGATCACCGGGGCCATGTAATTTTTTTATAATTATTTCTGGACGTCCATCAGAAGTTTTGCAAATTTAAGCTAAATATAATATAAGTCATTCGTATTATATCAGTACACCAATAACTTTAGTAAAACCAATGTATATAGTAAACCCAGTATTATAAGTTATAACTTAATTATATAATATTTTTATCATTATCAATGTTTATCATTATTATTGTTACTATCATCATCACCATTATTATCAGCGGGTGATTTGTGTCATAATATATTAAAATTGTTCGTTACGCAGTTACGCTATCATGTCACTCTTTTGTAGAACAGAAGATGAGCCATCGGCACATAATATATACCATCGACCGGCCCACACAAATACACGCACTCGATGTCATTTAATTTCAATATTTGCCATCTATACTAGGCACAATCGACTTGTACTCGAATCATATCGCATGATTTTTGTACTCCAACGAATGAATGCGACTCCAACAGCCCTTTTAAAATGTATATAAGCGATAAATAAATACAATAAATACTTGTGCATAGCACGGCGACTCTATACTCGATCAATAATACCTGTTCTTAATTTGTGTACATTATATTATTAACAGTAACTCGATCAGCTCATTTACACCTACGGTTCTATAATTAGTAAAAATGTATTGTTTCTTTATTTAAACGTTAGGGGGGAGCTGGTGCCCGGAAGTGTATAAATTGTTTAATAATTTCCCACAAGTAACTATAACAACTTTGAAGTGAGTGCCACTGACTGTATACGTATGTGTTTGACGTGCAGTGTGTAGAACTGAACTAAATTCATTACTTATATTAATTACAATGTATTTAATTCAGCAGATATAAGTTCTATCTGTATAATTATTCTAACTATATATTTGATATAATTAAAATGGGTACTGTATGCAGGTATTTATTTAGGTAATTTGATGCACTGTTGCCGTACATACAATACATGGTAATAATTATAAACCAATAAATAACATTCACAAATTAATATAATAAGAAGAATATGAACTGTAGCGGCTCAACAATTAATAGGTACCTAATCATCATAATAAAAAAGCCCAACAAAATGCAACACAATATAGATAGTAAATAAAATGTAGGCACCTATATTAAATCAGTAATATGAGTACACACAAAAAAATATTGCACGCACTCACTATTTCGGGAAAAGCAGTTGCCTTGAGTCTGAATAACTAATTTATTATTCACCGAAAATATAACACAATAATATTTTATACTATAATATAGTCACTATCGTCCCGCATGTCATGTCTGAGTCAGGTCACCCGCACACCGGCACCGTATCCGGAAACCTCTGACATTTTTATTCCAAGAGACTAGAAATTCACCCGTAGAATATCAGCCACAATCACCGCTATTGGTCCTACGGGCTAAGGTTACTGCGTGTCGTCTGTTACGCTGGGTAAACGCACATTTTATTATTATGTTATGTTATAATTAAAATTGTGTTGCTACTGTGTATAATACGTAGAAATCTTACAGACTTTTAGACTACAGTAATTTTTTGTTATAATATAAATGATAAATATATTTAGTTAACCGTTTTAGATTTTGAGCGTAGCGATAAATATGTATTGTTTTTTACAATGATGTGTGTACACCAAACCAAGATATACTTATCTAAATCTTGTATTTTTCATTTTCTCATGGGTGAAATCGGGTTAAACAACTAAAATTGGATGTTCACCCGAAGTTAATATCCTCAACAAATAACTGGACCGTGTTCAATTAAAGTTATATCAATAGATAACTTGAAACTTGGAGGGTGTTTATAGTTCGATTTTTCAACTCATATAGGCTATAGTCCTATAGATATCTAAAGGGTAGCTCACATGATTTTTTTTCAGCTTACGAAAAAAGAAAAAAATATTTGTTTACCTATGTAAATGGTTGCAATTGGTTACATTTTATATTAATATTATAACTAGAAGAAATATGGCATATACATATTGTACAAATGTATTTATTAAAAATGGGGTCAAGTGGATGTCGCTCTGCTGTACAGTAGGTTACAAGTAGATCACTGTATAATGGATGGTATTAAATTTGAATTCAATGATATAATATCATTGTATACGAAAAACGATTCTGAGCGGAGACGGTATGTCAGTCTAGGATATTTTAAATTATATTGATATTGTTACTATACGGTAGCTGCGGTAAGTTGAATTAATATAATTCATATTATTTTATTATTAACCTGAAATTATCAGTGATACTGGAAAAATATTATAATATATACATTTACTCGTTAAAATTGATTTTAATATATAATTTCGTCCAAATTTGAACTTAAAATGTCTGTAAAAAATAACTGTGTTTATATATTTTTAAGATTTTTTGATTACAGTATGTAGTATTTATTAGAATCTTTATTTTAAATTTTCAATTCTTAGTTATAAAAACTGAATATTTTCTAATTGTTTAATTACAATGATTGATAATTTTCGAGATTTTGATGAATTTTGTCTAAATTCGAACTTTAAATGCGTATAATAAAAATGTGTGCCTATGTATTTTTAATATTTTTCAATTGCTATTGTAACAATATATCAGGAGTCTTGTATTAAATTTTCATTAATTTTGGCGTAACAAATAAAAATTTATTGGTATTTATATAAAAAAAAACTAAAAAAATTGAAAATTGAAATGGTCCGTAAAAATCTCAAAAACAGTCAAAATATATTCAAAATTAGATGGTGTATAGAAAATGCTAATATACACATTCAGTGAAATTTTTATGCATCTACAGTTATTCGTTTTTGAATTGCAACAAAATAAGAAAATCGCTGCATGAGAAATCGAATGAATATCAAATCTTGTAAAAATTTGACCTTAAAATGCTCATAAAAATTTATTTTGATATGCTTATAAACATTTTTTATTGATAAAATTAGGCAAACTTATGAGGAATCTTGTATTACATTTTCAAACCTTAGATATAAAAAGAAAAATTTGAACTTTGATTACCTATAAAAGAAAATTGTGACTCCGGATTTTTAATATTTTTCATCAGCCTTTGAAACTATATATTAGAAGTCTACTATTAAATTTTCAAGGTTTGTACCCAACAAATAAAATTTTATTGACATTTATAGAAAAAAAAACTAAAAAAATTGGAAACTGAAAATGTCCGTTAACAGCTCAAAAGAAGTAAGAATATTTTTAAAATGTTATGGTGTGTAGAAAATGCTTGTATAAACATTCAGTCCAAATTGCATGTATCTATCGTCATTTATTTTAGAGTTATACCAAAAACCAAAATCGATTTTGTCGAAAATTGTTTTTCCGTAAAAATTCCCGTTTTTTCCTTAATTTTTCATTTGTTTTTCACGGCGCTTTTGAAAACTACTGGGAAATTTTAACTTTTGACCCCCCAAAGTACCAACTAGATTCACTTTCCTATCAGAATAGGTACTATTGAAGAAAATTAAAGCATTTTTTCTATCCTAAAACGTGATGACAGACACAAAAAAAAATAAAAAACACACATCATTATAAAATCAATACATTCATCGTTCCGCTCAGAATCTAAAATACAAATCTTTGTCTGAAAAACGTTGGGATATTGTAATTTGTTTTAGTAAAAATATTTTTCATTTTAGTAATAGGTAAATGTATTATAATATATTAAATGTAGGAAAGTGGGTAAGAAAAACAAAAAATAGATTCGGTATGTTATATTACCTATATTACATTAACTAATATATTTTAAAAGTATTTTAATAGGAGGAGGGCAGATAGAGCCTGTTACTGGTCTTTTTCATTTAAATGTGTAAAGCCCGTTTGACCAAGTCAAAAACTTGAGAAATTTTTAGAATATATAGAATTTTTTAAAAATTATTGACGATATAACCTTTTTCACTTAATATAGATACGATTATTTTTTTTATGTGCATAAAAGTTCAGATTTTGACAAAATTCATCAAAAACTCAACAATTTGCAAACAATTTTTTAGTTAGAAATTCATAAATGTTTTTTTTCATAGCTAACATTAGACGTTTCAATAGAAGATTCCATCACACAAGTTTTAAACCTTTAACAAACAAAAATGTTTACTGGAAAGTAATATTAATTTTTTATGAGCGTTTGAATTTAAAAGTTTACGATACTTAGCGGTACATTAACGAATTTCCATTAATCCATCTTTGATATTTTGTTGTAATTCAAAAACGAATAACCGTAAACACTTGAAATGTTCACTGAATATTTATATTAGCATTTTTCATTCATGGTAAATACATATAGTCGACTAGTCGAGTGACTTTTCATGCGCATGAAGTAGATCCTCGATGGTGATCAGCCACTTGGCACTAACGCGGTCGACGTCTTGGAGACGCTGATTGAAGTACTCAGCCAGGTTTGGTTCCTTCACTTGGTACAACGCCAGTGGGTTTGAGGGATCGCCGAACACGATGAAAAAAGAAAGACTCAAATACCTTAGTTGCCAAGGTGCAGTGTTCAACGCCATCGATTCTGGATTCCGTCAAGAAAGCCCGTCATGATCGGTTGTCTACGTAACACGTTTCTAGACGTCTTCCACGCAGCCATGTGTGTTTCGTGCATATAAGCGCAAATAGTGTTTGAGATTTGGGAGGGCGAAATCCTTCTATAGTAATATTGATAAACTTAAAATTTAGGAGATGTTTGGGGAGGGAGGCTTAGCCCTTAAAGCCTCGTTCCTATTTGTGCCTATCTCAACTCCGTCCACTGTCCTTAAGTCTTGAAAGGATAGCGGACCTCTTCGGTCTTACTGCCCTTAGTCGGGGTGGTCGGCCAAACGCATTTGGGAAAACGCATAATAATTAATTTTAATTTATCATAGGAAGACGACGACTGATATCTGTCCGACCTAAGTGCACAGTGCACACCAGCGCACATATTTTGCGATTGCGCTAACAAGTATTAAACATAGCATCGATTATAAATATGTATGTTTAATGTTTATATAATCAATGTACGTAGATAATATATTTAACTGAACCATTAGTGGATCACCGGAGCTTTGGTATGTCGGTGATCAAATCCAACTTTGTTCTTGAGCACTATATTTTATTATAAGAGCGAGACGGTGGTAGCTCACCACCAGCATTGTTACAATTAATTTTAAATTAAACGTTTGTAAACTAAATTAATAGTATATAGAGGACAAAGAAATTGTGAAAGTCGAATTTAATGTGTTTATAGACCAGTGCAAGAGTAAACTGAGCGGTCTCGAGGGATAAACGTGACTCATAAATAATAAAAGGGTCGTAAAGACGTCATTTCGGAAACCTAAATATTTTCATAACTTAAAATAAATTATAAACGGTTCTTAATCAATAATGACTTTTGAGAGGCATATATACTATGCACCTAATTTATTGTTCAAAATGTTCATCCTAATGCAAATCTATGCATTCTTGAGAAAAAAATGTTATAAGTGCTACATATTAACTGTGTTTATAGGTATAGTACCTTAGTACCTACCAGTAATTTGTATTTGTAGTGAAAAATATCTGTGTTTTATCTTATGGCCTGAGTACTGCGATGAGCTGCAGTCGCCGTTATCATCGGTCACGAATTTGAGCAAAGGCTGCCCTAGTAATTGTCGAGTAGACGCTTTTGTGCCGGTTAAGAAAATATATTTTGGTAAAGCGTAATACACTAATGCGTTAGATTTATATTCATGTTTAGAGCAAGTAATCACGTGACTAGTGATGGGAAATATATGTTATATAAATAAAACAAAACACAAGTACACAATACTTCGAGGGATCAAATGTAAACATTTTCCCGTACTTTTCATAACATAATCGGGAAAAAAATAAAATATATTTAAGGCTATCAAGTTTTTGACAAAATTGATTTTGTTGTTTTGTTGTAATTAAAAAACGAATAATCATAGATACTTGAAATCATTTAAATTAAGTATTTAATTACGTAAATTCTGACAGGTTATAATATAATACTCAAAATATTTTGCCTATTCTATAGAAAGTTTTAGTTTTTTTTCTATAAATTTCAATAAAATCACTTATGCTCTATCCAATAAAAGTTTTAAAATATATCTATTTTATTTAACTGCATTAAAAAAAAAATTCAGATTAAATTCAAATTCAATATATATGAATGTTTTCGAAATCGTTAAATTATGCTAAGAATATTGTTTGTAGTTAATAATTCATAAAATGTTTAATTTAAACGCCTAAAACTTGAACATTTAATAGAAGGAAGAAAGGTACATTATAAGTTATTTTTAATGAAATTTAATGTTGATAAAACATTTTATGCTCAGTCAAAAAGCTGGAAGATGTAAACAATTCTTGATAAGTTATAGGTACTTATGTATAACTTATACTTATAGAAATTTAAAAATATTAAAAATTCATATACAACATTTTTTTGTTTATAGATTTTTAGTGTTCGAATTTTGACCAAATAATATATTTAAACAAAAAATAAATATTTTCCGGCATTGGTTTTAGTTATTTCCTTATAATTCAAAAAAGTATTAATTATATGCAAAAGGTGTTCATCATTACGTGTGTTATTATTTTCTACTCAGAATTTTTATAATATTTATACTAATTTTAGATTATTCATATCACAAACGACGAACATATTAACATATATTCTACGGTACTTCGTTGTATTATCTTATAATAATAGTTAGTATTTATTTAATAATAATGAATACAAAATATGTAGATGTACCCATACCTAATATTATACAATTCGTACAATTTGTTTTTGTCGAAAATTAGATCAACCTATCGTATCACCAATACAAAAATATATAACTAATAGCAATATAGTTAATATACAATAAAAATCCTTATGTATAGTTACAACTAACAGTTATCTTTAATCTACCTACATAATATGCAGATAATATATCCGGTATGACGATTTTTAAAATCACTTAATATAAACTGTAGCCATAAACGTTATCCATTCTGAAAAATTATAAGAGGGAACACGTGCCAGTATCAGTGCAGTAACTGAATTATGTATTTTTATAACTGTGCATCTACCAAAACGAGACATAAAAAATAAAAATTATTAAAAAATAGTCATGGGACGGATCTGTCACCATCATCTGCCTCTATATAAATAATCCTCTGTAGTATATTTTGGAGGTCAGAATATTTTATGAAATATAATTTAAGACTAAAATATTTAAACTTTAAAATTTGAAAAATTGACAACATGTTTGTGTTCAATCTCAATTGCTACAATCGATGCACGTTTTCGACACACTGTTTACTATATTTTTTTAAAAATATTTTTACGAATACTAGAACAGCAAGATGCTTAAAATATCTTCTTACATATTATGTTATGAATTTATGATAATATTATAAAGTTAATACTGAAGTTTAATTTTAAGTTTTTAAACTTTTTAAAAATAACATTAAATTTAAAATGCGTCAACTTTTCCATTGTCCAACCCTTGGGTAAGTTAATATGAATAATAATAAACCTAGATAAAATAAACTTAAATACACATAATTCATCACAACTGATATATCAACTTTTAATAACTTTGATTATCTTTAAATAATAAATTATACTTTGTATAATTTATAAAAAAAATATTCTGTTAAGTTGACGTGTATCAATTGGTTCTCAACAGCTCTTTTTACGTCTAGGCGTCAAATTACCCGTACTATATGTGTATTGTGTTTTGATTAATAAGTAATAACTTATAAAAAACAAATGTAAATCAAATAAACAACGTATATAATATGAAACCTATGAATTATGTGTTATTCAATTCATGTGTTGAAATATAATTTTAATATATCTGATAATCGTTCCGCTATCAGTTTCGAATATTACATTAACTAACCTCAATTTCATTTTTTGTATATACATTTGTTATCACTTATCAAAATAATTTGAAACTTGAGAAATAAAATATTGCTAAATTTATTAAGTATGTAGTTATATCAAATTATCGAGTATCGGCTTAATAGTTATTTTGATATTATAAATTCGTCATCCTGAGGAAACCTGAGGTTCCCTACATTTTTCGTCAGGTATTGGGTAAGTGTCCTCTGAATATATAATATAAGCACGCATGATAACGCAATAATTTACCATTTTATATGTTATTAAGATTATATAGTGCTTATATTTTTTAATAGGCACCTGCTATAGAGATTCATCAATTTACAGTTTATAATGGTTCATATATTTTCGTTATTATTGATTAAAACTTGTCATTGGTATATGAAATAAAAAAAATTTAATTTTGAGACTTTTCGCGTTAGTGAAAATAATTCTATTCCAGAGTATAATATTTTAATTTTAATTTTAAATGCATACATTTATATTATGGTAATTTGTTATATTTCGTACATCCGAAATCGTTAAATTATTTATGTACCTCTCTGTATATTTCTCATAGCTGATGAATTTTTATGGGTACAACCTTCTGAGCTCTGCCACAGACATGGTAATATGGTATATTAGTATTTATTCTGTTATAGGTAGGAGTATCATAACCAGTGTTACCAGTTCACAGTTATGTAGTTTCTGGTTTGTCTCAACGTTATGAGATCTGCTGTATTTTTCGTAATGTAATATTATTTTTGCTGCTGTTGTACTCACAAATAATGTTGCTTTTTTTATTAATAAAAATAAAATAACGGATTGAGTTGTACTGTATTCAAGATACTAAAATATCTATACCTAATAATGTGCGGTTGTTTACAATGCAATATTTTTATTTTTATTATTATATCAATGGAAAAAATGCGTTCTTGACTCTATTTTTATCAAATGATTTCAAAGCAGGTACTTATTTTTTCTTTACGCTTTGTGTGTGGTGGAACAGATTACAGGCCATCTATTTTCCCCCACAGTAAGAAGATTAAACGGAACGTCTTTCGAAAAGTTTGTCTATCTCACATTGGTACTTATATATTGTTAGGTAATGCTATACTTTCAATGGTTTGTACGCTTTTAGTTTTTCTATACATTGGAGAAACTTCTGTATAGGTCGTACCAACAATGGCATTATGTATGAAATAAATAATTCAATATTTTACAATATTTCTTGTTAATAGTTTGGTTGAAATATTTCATAGGAGAATGCAAACTCAAACATTAAAAATTATAATACTTTTGATACGACTAGTAAACGATAAAACAATTATTTTAATTATTTTTCAAATATTACTATTGATAATTGTTAATTTGTAACTAATTATTATTCCCTGTAGTTGGCTGAATGATTCCTATAAAATATTTATTTTTTTGATCAATGGTTACTTGGAGATTGTTATAATTGTATAACTGTACGGATTTTGAAGAAATAAAAAACTACAGAATAATCATTAAAAATACTGCAATAAAGCTCTGATAGTTCTTTAAAAAATTATTAATAAAATTGGTTTATAAAAATATTTTTTCTATTAAAATTATGTTCATGTTGCTGTAATTTGTCTTCCAATTCTATAAGTTTAATAAACTGTTTTAGATAATTTATAAAAATAAATAAATTAGCTGTACCTATGTTACTAAAATAATTATTTACCTTTTCTGACGATCAGACAGTTTATTATGTTTTATATATGTATATTTTTTAAATACTTAGTAGGCACACTAAAAGCTTTACAAAGACAAAATAATAACAATGGAATCATAAAGACGTAAATTAGCACTAAAAAATAAAAATAAAATTATGTTAGTACCCACATTGGTTTAAGTTAGGTATATGAATTACATTTATAGCTTATAAAGCTTCATAGTTAACTGGTAAAAAATACGTACTCTAGTTATAACTAATCAGGTAAGTATTCAAAAAATTTTTAATAAAATATAAAATTTATTTTAAATAATAATTACCTTGTTAAGAAAAAAAAATATGTAGAGATGTTAGCCAGCTTGAATTGGTCTGTGATATATATAATTTAAAATTAATCTAAAATCTAAAATTTTTTATTGTGAATGATACTATGGTGAATAAAAATATATGTAATGCAAAAACTTTAAATTCCCTACGAATGATATTTATTTACTTGCAGAAAAATAACTAAAATAGTTACTTTTTATTTAATAAAGAATTTCTTAAAAATGTGAATTCCAAAGGCTATAAAAAAATGGCTCCTACATCCTACGTACATAAATATATATATTTTTGACAGTTTTTAGTTGCTATAAGTAAAAATTATGAGGAGTTTTGTTTACATTTTCAAACTTCTCCAATCATGAGTTTTTTTTATCAACATTTACAGAAAAAACTTAAAGTATTTGAAAAATTTAAAAGTATATAGCCTACATGCATAGTTTAAAACTAGTCTAATTAATATTTTGAAAATGTCCTTGTGTATATAAAACGATAATTTAAGTAAAAGTAGAGTGTTTGAAGTTTCTATGATTAATATTTTTTAAATTAATTACAATAGTATAACAAAAGTTGTTTTAGGTAAAATTTTAATTACTCATAAAAAATGCATGTGGTTTTACGCTTAACTTTTTTTTTAAATTCCACTTAAAAAATGTGTAAGTAATATTGTACTACATTTCAAGTCTTTAATATTTAAATTATAAAATGTATGAATTTTGTATTAGAAAAAAATTCATATAATATTTTTGTCAGTTTGACAAATTTTGTTTTTACTTTTTTGTTTTCCCTGATTATTTTTAAAAATTATGGGAATTTTTATTTTTGTTCCTAAAATGTTTAAGATGGTCTTTAATTTAAAATATACATAGAATTCAAAATATAAAAAACATGACATTTTTCATGATTTATGAATATTTTCACCCAATGTAATCCATAACTAATAATTATATACAAAATAAGGCTAATCTCTCACATAAAGTAAGTACAACTGGTATTTTATTTTTAGTTGCGTAAAATCGATTGTTTATAAATGGTCTAATTTAAGAAGCATTACCATTTAATATTTTTAGTTTATTATGTCTAGGTATAGTATATTACTATATTAGTATCTAATTTAACAGTATAAAAATTTGTTCTGTCTATATGGTAATGCTTTTAGAAATCTTCATGGTCATAGATTAATAATTAGTTAAATGGTTTTTGATTTATAAACTATTCTTCTAGTTTCACTTATATTTCTTTCACACTTACTCGACGTATACCTATATATTATACTTGACAAGGCAACTACGTCCTACGGGTCGATAAAAGTGTTAAAATTAAACCCGCAACGTTATTATCCGAATAAAATTTGTTGGAATTCGTTCCTTGTGGAAACAGATAAGATGCGCGTATTAGTGTCACCGCATGTTTATTTAAATACTCTCCAACAGACCGTTAAATCATTAGCAAGCCACAAGGTAATTAATATTTATTATTTCTCTACTGACTGCAGTATGCCACTAGACAGTAGTCTATATAATAATATTATAGTTGTACACTTGTTGTACGTGTGGCTCAGTCACGATGTCGCTTCTCAAGTGTAATGTTGTGCTCCTATGGTAGTGAACCTTTCCCTCGTCGTCTGTACTTACCAGCCAGTTTAAATTTAATTTTAATTTTTTTTCAGTTTGATGGCCGCGACGAGTGGCGCTGTTAATTATAATGGCGCTTCGATCAGGGAAGTGGCCGACGACGTGATGGTTCACGGCGAAGGGCCCTTTTGGGATTCTGAAAACAACGTCTTGTATTTTGTCGACATTTCACAGCATCGCGTTTACAGATTTTACGAAAACCGTTTGGAACATGTTCAATTAGGTAGGTATCAACATTACTTATAAGTTATTTTGATTCGATCCTATATTTGATTTATTATATATTTTAATCCTATTAGACGGTGATGTGAGTTTTGTGATCCCGGTTCGCGGACAACAAGGCCTGTTTGTCATCGGACTGGGTACAACGTTGGCTAGTCTCCGGTGGAATCTCAACGAGAACACTAATAAAGTCGTTAAACTGACCACCGTTGACAACAATAAACCAGGAAACCGATGGAATGACGCAAAAGCAGACACCAACGGGTACTTGTGGGCTGGTAAGTAATTATAATATTTATAATCTGCAGTATATATTATTATTGTACCTACCTAAAATACACGAGTACACATTGTATACAGAGAAATTTTAAATGTACCAAACAAAAATTAGTCTACCTAATATTTTAAATTAAATATTCAATTTTTATTTCAAAATTTATCGTTCTTAAAAACAATCGTAATCCCACGGGATTATTATGTACGTTGTCATTTTCTAAATGAAAAATAAAGTGAAACAAAAACTGTGTCAGGCACCATGGGATTCGAGGACGCCGCTGGAAATATTCCACCAGGACGTGGAACTTTATACAAGCTAAACGACACCAGTTGTTTTAAAAGCCTCGAACCTGTCTTACCGGGAGTTTCTGTTTCCAACGGGCTAGCCTGGAACGACGGAAATACAAGGATGTATTACATAGATTCGCCGACTAAGCAAATAGCGGTTTTCAATTACAAACCTGTTACAGCTTCTATTTGTAATTATTTTGTTTGCATTCATATTACTATGTTTTTTTCGTCCAAAAATAATGTCTGACAACACGTTTTCAATTTCCCAACAGCGAACCGCAAAACGTTCTACGATTTCAAGACGGACAACATACCGGGCGTCCCGGACGGTATGACGATCGACGCCAACGGTGATCTCTGGATTGCTAATTACAATGGCGCTCAAGTAAATGTTTGATTTGTTTGGTGTTCTAAATGTTTAAATTACAAATTTCTAAATAAATGGGTTAGGTGCTGCATGTGAGTGGAACCAGTGGAAAGTTGTTGGGCAAGTTGAAGATCCCCGCCGAAAAGGTTTCATCTGTCACGTTTGGCGGACCACAGCTGGACAAATTATACGTGACGACAATTAGTCGTGGAGTGACACCAGAAAAATTCAACGAGTATCCGATGACGGGAAAGGTATTAGAGGTATCTGGTCTCGGAGTCAAAGGCACAAAGAATAATCGAATACGTGAAAACTGTTTTCGAAAGTTGTAAATGTTTATAATGTCGTAAGCTAAAAAGTAATTTGCGTTTTACTACAAAATGACGCGTCCCATGTCACCACCACCTTGTACAAAAACAATTCCTAATTGTAACGTAATTTAATAAATATTTAATTGTATTTTAATTATTGTCTTTGCGATGTTGTCCGTGACTTATTAATGACAACCATGGATGTAGTATAATTGTAAAACTTGCATTATCACCGTCTGAATGTATATATTATATGTACCTACTCTGTTATACACTTATACATAAATTAAAACATTATATTGGACTACGTATTTGACAATTCATATATTTACTAATATTAGTAGTAACTTTAACCCTCTTGTTGGAAAATGTAGTATATTGTCACATTTAAATAATAAAAATGTAAACCTATTCGAGTAGGCACAGATAAAATATTAATATTATATGTTTATAATTACTTTGTTTAATGTTGAGTTATTTCAAAGTCCATTTGTGAACGTTTTTATCTAGTTAGATAATAGTTGACAAAATAATTTTTGACTTATTCACGAAACTTTAGAAGTATATGTACTTTTTAAAGTTAATATTATATTACAATATAAGTGATCATTGATCAATATGCATGCACATTAATAAACTATTAAGGTGATATGATTTATGAGTGTACAAAGAAAATGAGAAAAAAGTGTATATAAAGACAAAAGAATAAACAATTATATTTTTATAATACACTAAAATTACGTGTAATAATTTCAACAATAAATAATAAATTTAAGTTAGTTTTATAGTGGTAACACAATCTGGAAGGCCGGAAATAGGGTCCGATTATTTAATAAGGGACCTCGCTTTGCTACGTTATGTTTTTACCTTTCTTTTTATTTTAATCTTTTTCACTATTACTTAAAATTCTGAATTGGTTTATTGTATATTATTGAAATCAGCTGTCGATAAATATCTGAGTATTTTGATATATATGATATTATTGTTCCATACATTTTATAATACTTGATAATATCATAATGTAGGTACATTGAACAAAATATTTTTGATCTTAATTGTAGATATAAAGGTATTCACAAAGGTTCTGAAATTGAGCTCAAAATCATGCAAACTTACAACGGATAAATGGGCTCAGCATAATGGCATCCAATAATCCCACTGGAAAACCACCCCTCGCTGTCTGGAAATAAATTGGTTCAGAAGAGTTTTCTTATACTCTTAAATATAACTTATACAATTGATAATTATGTAAACTAACTTCTGCAACTCCGTCAACGTACGGTTTCCCTTCACTTGTTTGCACATGCTTTATGCCATTGTAATATATATACTACCTATACAATGTTTTGTACAAATTATATATTTTTAAAAAAGTGTTTACATTAACGCAGGATAAATAGAAAAAAGTAATTATTGATTTTTATTCGAATGCTCAATATTAGTTATTTTCATTTGCTATAGAAATAAGTTTGTGTTTTTTAAGCAAAATATTCGCTATAATCAATAATGTTGCTTTGAACAATAATTTTAAAACAGCAGAGTACTAAAGATTGATGATTTTTTTATGAGACTTTCACAGACTCGCAGTACATTCGTTTCATTCGTGTATCTATAGTTGACAATGCAAATTTTACTTGGGAAAAAGAAATAACGGAGGACTTCGCATAAATTGTAAGAAAGGGCTTATCGAATTCGGTTGTGAATATTTGCTATAAACCAATTGTTGTTGAATATAATAAATATTTTATTTTTTAAGTTAAAAAGGTATTCAGTCTAAAAACATACACGTACACATGTAAACTCCTAAAAGGAAAAGTCCGACGTATTATATATTATTAACACATACCACGTTGTGAAGATTAATCAAATTTAGAATAGAAATACATATATCTTGTGAAAATTTTACAGATATGATGACATTTACATTTTGACGGTTACGGTCTAATTTTGTTAACTTTAAAAATCCCTAAGTATTTCACGAGAGCCTCATTCAAACACCAGGGGCCTGGTCATGCATCATTTCTTATAATAGAAGTTGTCCAACTAAAGCTAATCCCTCTTTACCATAATACCATCAGCACTGTGTGCACATTTGTAATTTATTTAAAGGGATCTCATATTTTGATCCCCTAATTGTCTTTAAAAAAGAATAAATGCCTACACTTAGTTTAAATTACATTTTTATTTTCGTGGCCGGATATTATAGGTACATCATAGCTAGTACGAGTAAGTAGGTCACTATAGGCACGTACCTATTAGAGTTAATATTGAATCTATTTTAATTTCATATCTAGTTAGTTATCATATGGCATATAGATATTATATAGTTTTTTAGTTTTTTCTTTCTGATATGCTATATAAAATATTTTGAATTATCATGTAGGTACTCATAAGTGTGTAGTAAATAACCAGTTTTTAAAATTTATATAATACCTATATTGAACATTGTATTAAAAAAAAATTGATTATTATTAAGGTATATTTCAATTTCAAATTATAAAGTTTTAAGTTTGAAAAATTTTTACAAAGTTTATATATTATTTGATAATGTTTAGTATAAAAAATATAATAAAATAAACTCACTATATTATATACAGGTTGGTACTTAACACAATATTTTTACTGTTCACATATAGTTTCTATACAAATAATAATAACTATTATAGGTAAGTTATATTAAAAAATGTAAGTTATAATGTTATATAATACACTATATATTTGAACTGTGAAGATTTTATTCAATTTAAATAAAACGAAAAATTATTTTTCTTTGATTTTCAATTTTTGCAATATTATTTTTATTATTAAGCGGACGTTACAGTGACATTTTTTTGTCCTCGTCTCACAAGTGCGTAATATAGCAAATTTTTCTCTCAGCAGATCGTCTTTACCTCCGTTACTTTAAAAATTATAGAGAATTGACCTCGTATAAATTTTAAGATAATTATCTAGGCAATGACAAAGGCTTTTTATTTTATTTTAATTTTAAAGCGAGTTATGAGGATTTTAAAATTGTAAATTGTTAGTTTAGTTTATTTGAAAATTATTTTCGATTATTCATTTCAGTCTTTTAATTGTATCTAAAACTTATAAGTCTGATACATGCACGATAAAGCTATTGGACTGGTCGCTTGAATTAAATATTATGTATTATACTTTTTAGTTTATTTATTTTCCGGTAGATTAGATTTGAAAATGCTATAAATATATTAAAGCTACGATTCTAATATTGCACAAAACAAATTTGTTGATTTATAGGGGTGAGGGTATGTATTATTCTTATTATTCAAGGTTATATCACAGGTACTTGAAGTACCAGATTAAATATGTAGTTTCCGATCATTAAGTTGGAGAATTCTCCGGATTCTTGCTCGTCAACACTACAGAGTATAATGTCTTCCGCTGTAATAATTAGGTCAATATTGTCTCCCTCTTTCATTACCTCTGCCATTATATTACGTAGTGCTTTGCCTTTCTTCCTTAGTTTCGATTATTATTATATCATCTGCTTGTATGAATTAATCATATATAATATACACTCACTCAGTTGAGAACTTTGCTGTTCTCACCCGTGGCACATTATACCCTTCTAACTATGACGTCTAGTGTTAAATTGAATAATATCGCTGAAATTGTTTGTTCATATAACAGTGCTTCTTGTATTGCAAATAACGTGGATATACCTAACGTTTATTGACTTGACTATCGACTGTAGGTTCTTAAGTTGTATAACTACACCATCAAAGTGAGATTTATCGGAATAACTAAGTGCAGAAGATTTTGTCCCCCAGTTCTTCTTAAATCGAGTAGTGATTGGCACTATTACAGCGTATTTGGGTTTATTGCAACAATTTAAGCGTACTCGTAAAGTCGTATATTATGAAATATAATTTTTATTTTGGACATTGGTACTTCGTATTATATTTCATTGATTGATCGGTTTGTGATATCTTATATGAATATATTGTAATCATTTAAGTAACAAACAAATGTTTGTAACTTTATTGACTGACGACTGTTGTGAATAACTATTATTAATAATTAACATTTCATTTGTAAATATATACCTAAGTTTAGAATAATTTATAACTTGTATCCAGACAATAGTCGTAGATGTAAACGAGAATATAGTAAAATACTAATTTATACTAATATTTTTTCTACAAAAACAAAAATACTCGAATTTCTTGTGTATTTGTGGTTCTACTTTTCCATAATTTGTCGGATGCCAAAAATGAGATAATCTGCTATTGACTTATACTTTTCTGAATCCATTTTGATATAGTTCTATATTTATTGTTTTCTCAGCTTATTAAATTTATCTCCGTAATCCTTTTAAATTTACTGGAAATAACATTTTGTCTTTGCATTTAGTAACAATTTTTACAACATCATTGTAGTTCTATTACTGTTTGTATCATAACATTTTCCAGTGAAATTATTTTTAATACCCTAGTATATACCTACATTTTCACTCGTGATTTTATTGCAAGCTTAAAAACTTTCTTGGAATTATATGACATGTAATATGGACACGATTATTGAGATTATTTGTATACATTAAAACATTTATATGCCATTTAGATGTATGATTCGAACAAACTATATTTAGTTTATTTAGTTTTTTTTTTTCAAATATACTATATTTCTACCAAATGGTTTGATTTATTAAAACAATCTGATTTAAATATTGTACTCACCGGAGTAACACGGATATATATTATAATTAGATTGATCACGGTCATATATATTTTACACTGCAGTGTATGACCTCGAGTGATAATTATTATTATCCACTGACAAGCACGATGAATATATTATTATTAAGTAAAAACAGAATAATTACCTACTTTAAACGCATAACCTCTTTAATACCTATTTGAATTATTATCGTTTTATATTTTCGTATTCCAAGTAGGAATAGTTACAAAAACGAAAATATGGTTGATTTTACACGCTTTAAGTCACCGTAAGCCGTATATATTTCTTCGAGTAAAAATCTTTAAACCGTGACGACGGAAACATTAGCGATTACTGCCGGGCACACGTCGATTCGGCATATCGTAATGGATTTAAAATATCTTTAGACCGCAATTCATATGTATGCGGAAATCGGAAATCCATTACAATTCGTGGCGGGAAGAAGTAAAATGTTTAATGCAACGAGTATTCGCTCTCTCTGTAGTAATATCAAATCTGATGATCTTCGAATATTGCTGCTAGACGGTACTATTAAACGCACCTCGACCGCAGCCGATTTCCGTCACGTAAATCGGGAAATAATATATATATATTAGTATATTACCTTGGTATAAAATATAACAGGTACTACTGGTACCGTACTACAGGAAAAACGAGGTCCGGACGAACGTGACCGACGACACAGTCAGCGCGAGAACCGTCCGCCTTACCAGTTTTCCGGTAATCCCGTCGGCACACCTATTATATACAGCGCATTTGTCGCAATTCGTTTACTACTTTTTTACGTGCTCGTCAGTAACGGATGTACTCATAGCCACATATGTGATATTATTGTATTGTGTTCGGGACAACTTGTCCGACCCGAAAAACGGTCGACGATCGCTATTTCCAGCCATCCGTCCAATATTCGCCTGACGCGAAATCCGTTCAAAGTTTTCGAATGCTGTTATACCAAAAATTGGAAGTTTCGAGTTTCAGGTTCCTGTATGAATACTGTTTTTGAACTACAATAAAATAACTAAAATTGTAGTTCTTCGTTTAAATATCAAATTTCATCCGAATTCGAACTTAAAATGTCTATATAATAAAAAATAAGTGATTACTATATATTTAATTTTTTTTACTTCTGTATAAACTACTTATAACATTTTTAAGACTTAGGTATACAAATTAAAAATTGTATACATCTACAAAATACTATAATACAAATAAATACTATAAATACATACTACAAAATAATTTAAAATTGTCGAGATTTTCAAGATTTTGAAGAATTGTGTGAACATTTGAAATTTAAATGTTTATAAAAAACCAGTGCCTGAGTATCTTTAATATTTTTAAATATCTTTAATAGAATCTCATGAGCAACCCTGTATTATATTTTTAAAAGATTGGTTATCAAGCGAAAACATTTTTATCGACATTTATGGAAAGAAAAAACTAAAAAAATTTAAAATATAAAACGTCTGTATATAGTTCAAAAAGAGTAAAAATATTTTAAAATAAAAAATTATATTATAATATATTCATATCATTGAAATCAAACTTAACACCATCCATTACAGTCACTCATTTGAAACCTACTGTACAGAAGAGCGACATTCATTCCCTCACTTTTTTTCCTAATTATTCTGTAAAGTACCTATACCAACTAGATTCCATTCGCTACCACCAGAAAATATCCTAAAAGTGAATGATCTAAGCATTTTTATGGATTACGAACAACAGTGTCGCGTGGTGCCTCCTATGATGTCACTAGTATAGTGATAGTAGAACTAGGTAATTGATTTGACAATACACATTTAGGCGATGCTTACAGCAAAAAAATAAGGCCAACCCGAGGTTAATCATGACGGGTATTATATTATAATTTATGCATGGCTATATCGGCATAATATAAGTTATAACTGGCTGCTGTCCGCAGTGGTGGATCTGAAGCTGACAGGGGTGGGGTATTGGTATCATAGATAGGTAGGTACTTCTAAGGCGGAACTAAAAAAAGTGTCGGGGTGTAATTTTTTTTTAAATTTACAACTCTCATTTTCTGCTAAGTTTACTCCACTTCTTAAATAATTTCTGGATATCCGGACTATTGGACAGCCACTCTCAATTTAGGCCTAACATTTTTATTTTTACATCTTAACAAATAATTTCACTGTTTGTAACCCTAGCCAATAAATATTTCAATATCTAAATTTAAGTCATTAGTAAATCTATGCACAGTGTAAACGTAGGTAATATTATTTAAATTCAATAATTTGTATTGACAAGATAATCGAAATATATAAAATACATCAAAAGGACTTATAATAATTATAGTACCTAACATTTAATCTAATTCCATATTCCGGTTTAGTTCAAGAAGTAACGATCAAAAAATGTAAGTAGTGAGGAAGGGCTCGCCCTTCTCAAATTCGCTACTGGCTGTTCAACCCACCGACAAGTCTCAACAATAGTGCATGAAGTGAACTTAAGTTATGTAGTTACCTGCACCTGTAAAAGCTAGTATAGCAGATGCATTGTGATGGATTGAGCTATGTGCAAGGGGAAAGCGTGGGAGAGACGGTGTTGATGAGAATACGTTTCAACCCCCTCAATACACGCACATATATATATTATATAATATATAGGAATGATGAGGATTTTTTTGTTTGTTTTTTGTTTTGCAATAGACACGTTATGTAGTTTTAAAAACTATCCATATTCGAACCATAGTGTACCTACCTATCTACGTAGAGAAATATTTAAAACGGAAAAAAAAATATTTTATACTTGCACATAACGGTCACTATATTTCCAATTATTCATAAATATAAATAATATCCAATGTACCTATATTCTCATGAATTTTAATAAATAACGTAATTTTAAGAAATATACAATAGTAACTACTTGTATGTGTGAATAATATTATAGATACACTCGAAACAAACACATTTTTATAATTTAAAATATTGCATATTGCCGCCTCACATGTAGGTGCGGGATGTGGAATTTTATTTATATGGGTACCTATACGACATGATATTTTGTGATATAAACATTATAACATTACACATATTATTACGTTTACTGTTTAGTATATTTACAATATTCGACAACAATATAATGTACGTAAAATAAATACTAGTCCGCTGTTTTCGGATTTCGTATTCGACAACCAATTTGTATTTATGGCCAGTCATAGCTGATGCGTCCTTAAACGCACGTTAGCGTTATGTTCACCGCCCAAGCTAAAATGAGACTAATGGTTACACCACGCAGTAGCTTTTTAATTACTTTTCGGTTTAACGGAAATTTATTTATACATGTATACAATTATCATATAGGTATTTAACAAATACAATAATATGTAATCGAAGTTGTTCATCTGATATCAATATGGGTTATTTACAATCCTAGCTGATATTCAACGTCCTAGACCCTAGGTCAACCTTTTGAGATTTTAATGTTGTTGATTGTAATGAAATATAGTCACCTTAAGAGGACGTTACACAGACATTTGTTGTCTCCGTCTTACAATTGCGTAACACGCCAAATTTTATGTTTAGCAGATCACGTTTAGCACCATTATTTTAAAAATTAGAGTAAATTGACTTCTTATAAAATTTAAAGGTAAGATTATTACCTAGGGTATCTCATAGGATTATTTTAAGATGTACAAATATATTTTGGTTTTTAATTTATTTTAATTTCAATAAATTAAACATTAATGTTATTTACTAAGATGTAGTATACAGTAAACTAATATATACCTACCTCACAATTTAAACGAATAGGTCAATTTTAGTAGTTTGAACATATTTCAGTTAGGTATTTAAAGTCAGTCGTCAGATACAATTATTGACAGTAGTTTTTTATGTTGGATTGACAGCTAGTTTATTCAGGAGGCTTGGTAAAATGTTCAAATCCATGCAACTTGTTACGTAAACATTTTTTATTATTTTTTCATTACCTTCTCCTGTCATGAGCAGAATTAAAAGGTTTAAAATGTGAATGTTTTTATAAGAAGAATATATTGTCTATTATATTTAGAATTCAGATGATTCAGTATACCAATATAAAAAGTAAATGTTTTGCTTTGCATTTTATAAGATTTGAATTATTGACAATTTAATATAAATTGACGCTCCACAACAGTGCCTAATTTAAATATTATATACATTTTTTTTTAAAGCGTTTAAAGTTGGACTCTAATTACATTATTTTAAAGAGCTATGACTATTTTAATATTGATTTAACTTATATTATTTATACTAAGACAAGTACACTAAGTATTTATTAATTTAATGTTTTAAGACTATTGTACTAGAACACATGATGTAACTAATTTATCCTCCACTCTTTTTAAATATTAAGTCATAATTTATTTTGACGAGCACTCAATATTTAGTGAATATAGATTAATATCTATTTAATTAATCATTATTGATTTTTTATATAAACAATGATAAATGTGGAAAATAATATAATATGACATTGTATGAAATGTAAATATTGTAGTCTAGAGTACAAAAGAGTTAAAAAAAATCTGTAGAATTATTTTAGTTTGTAAATGGTATCATATAATTTACGTTATATTATTATAACTATTTAGTAGGATATTAGTGCACTATTTGTTTTCTGTCTCTGACCCACGCATATCATTTTTTTTGGGTCAGGCTGTCAAAGAAAAATAAATAGTGCGCTTGTATCCTCTTAATATTAATAAACGTTAACGGATTTTATTTAAATGTACTGTATAATCTTATTTATTTTCTACACTATGCTCGATACAGTGCTCGCGTTCAACTGATAGCAGTTCAAACGGGAGACACCGATTAAGCTATAACTAATAATAACAATAATAATAATTTGCCGATAAAAATAATGTGCTCATCAATGAATAATAATGAATAAAGCATACGCGACAGATTGTATTAAAACAAGTTGGTTTATTATTTTCCGAAATTTGCCAATATTTATAAAAAAATATATTTACTGAGATTGTGTTATTTATTTTTTTATTTGATATAAATTGTAAAACGATGACACAAATAATATATAAAATGTACGTGTTACTAATTTATATTTGTAAATGTATTCCCAATATAATATGTTATGGTTGTAATAAAAATATGTGTACGCTTCTAAAGTAGAAAGGATATAACGGAATGCTGAATTATTTTGGTTACCTAGTTAGTGTAAACAAACAAACATTGATCATATCATTTGTAAAATGTTTCTGCTTTGGAGCACGTACACAAAGGTGTTTTACCTAAATTCCGAAATAGTTGGTTTGCCTTAATAATAATAATAATAATATACTGTTATATTTATACTCGTAATATAAGACAACCTCCATTTTGAAAATGAAACAAAACTGGATCGTAAAGTAAACAAATTATAGTGGGGTTTAAGAACATAAAATATCCGATATTCTTTTAGAATAAAAAATATGTTATCACCATTATTTTTTAATAGACATAAAGTTCATAAAGTAAATGCGTTTGTTAAAGACAAAATTCAATTAATTTTGTTTTGGATAAAATAAGATGACTAAGTAATTAAAGTGTGATTTTAGAAAATGGTAGGTATCTATGGTATAATATAAATGCAGTAATTTGCTGAATGTGCTAAATAATGTTTGCAGGGTTAAATAATTATGAATATAATTTCTAATTAACAACGAAAATTATACTCTTTTATGGTTTGATAAGCATAAAACTACTTGCATCAACAATTAATTAAATTATAATTTTAATTATAGAATGTTTTAATTTGTTTTATGCAATTACAAGCTATTTTTATTTCATGAAAACTAAGATTATTGGTATTATTATGTTTTTGTATTGGGTATAATATATATTTATTGACGTACAAGTTAAGGTAATAAAAAGAGTAATACCTTATAGTTTAATAATTATAAGGATAACTATATAATATATAATATTATACCTGATATATATAATATTTGTTATTTTAAATCTCTCTGCTTCACAGTTGTTACGACTTGTTTACAGTTTCTACATGAAACTTAGTTTTATATAACCAACAATTAATATACAATATACATAATTATATAATTTTAATGACCTACGTCCTACAATAATAAAATTGATGCGTACGCTACTTAGAGATTTATCAGAAGTTACTATTTGAATTACTTAAAGAAAAATTGAATGCACATTTCGTATGTCATACAGATTTCAAACTTTTGAATTTAATGGATAGGGTTTTGTGATTGATACAGGCATAATGGCTATAGTTGCGTCATCCGAATGTAAAAGACAATCCAATCGAAGCGGAAATAATGAGTAAATATGAAAATACAATACGGGATAAAACTTGGATCACGTAACTCTCTAGGGTATAATTGACTGTATGCCTGTGTTTGATCGCCATGCGTATATATTTATATTTTCTTTCTTCGTAGTATCCCTATAAATTGCAAAGTGTCCTATTAAAATCTTTCATTTGAAAAATGAAGCCGTTTGGAGTGTGTTTTCTGTTCATTTGCTATTTGACTATTATTATCGTAACAGGTAAGCATAACGTGTAGAACAAGTAATGTAACAAGTAACTTTTAACGATATATTGCTAATATATTATAATTTTTTTTCCCAAGAATCCGTCCAAGAAAAAAATGTTCAACAATACAGCGACACGTTTCTGAAAGACACACCACGTGAGTTTTATTTGATAAGTATGTAGGTACCGATGTAGTTAAAAACTGTCATTTTATATATTTTCACAGTTTACTATTGTCGTCCTTCTCTTATCACCGATGACGGTATCATTAAACGAACCTGCAAAATTACGTTCTCTGCAGACAGTAAGCTTATTTTTAAATTAAACATTAGAACGTGGATTTTTATGCTCTATAAAGTATAAAAATATGCCATATAGTATGCAGTTAAAATCGTAAAAATATGCAAGAAAATTTCAACCATTTACATAAAAATTTGTACAATATTAATATTAATAATGGTATATTTAAGCATAAGCAAGAGCGAATAAGATTATAGACATAAAAGTTTACGTCATTATTTTATCGTTGTTTCAATTACTATTTAGTGCCTACAAAATGTATTTTTGATTTTTCTACTTGATAAAATATTATTTTATACCTTTTTTTTTAAATTGACGCTTTTATATGCAATATGTTTTGAATTTCGTAAAAATATGCAACAATTTACAATAACCATTAAGTATGCAAAAATAAGAAGAAAAACAATTTCCATTAATTTCAAAATATTATGATTCTTAAAGATCACTGAAATATGCGATTGCATAGAAATCCGTACTCTATTGTCATAAATAATAGTATTTTATACCACGTAGGTATAGGTTATGTCCTTATTTCGAATCCTAATACTTTTAAACAGTCGTTTTATTTTTCATTCTGACTTTTAATAAGTTTATTTCTGCTACTTCCAGCCCATACAAGTTCCCTGAAATGGAAGTTGTATGGAAGTTTCTGGGCTAAAACATTTTTTTTTTAAATATTATTTATTTATTTCATGTAATACAGTACCTCAGTCTGCAAAAGCTAGAGCAAGAGCAGCCTCCAATATTATCGCAAAAAGAGGAAATCAATTTAAAAGTGAGTGGTTTTGTTAGGTTATCAATAGTTGGTAAATTATATTGCTTTCATTATTTATGTTACTGTAGATTTCATGTTGGGTAAGGACACTTCCAAAGGTAAAAGTCTTTACAATGTTTGGTTGAATTAATATAATATTTTACATTAAGTTATAAAAAAAATATAAATTGCAGATGCGGTCAGTAGAGTTCAAAAAGGATCATATATACCAGTAAAATCGAGCGGGAAAAGAGACGATTCAACTTCGACTGCTTATGGTAAGTACTAAGTATAGGTATAAACTATGTTAAGATAAAAATGGGGGGAAAGTAGGCTCTGCTGTAGTGCAGTTATGAAGACGTGTATCTTATCATTGAGGAAGTCACTATAATTTATTTATTATATTTGAATTCAATGACAAATAATTGTATAATATGAAAAATGAATCTGATTGAAGACAGTCTGACAGCAATCAGTATATATAACAAAGTGTATTTCATGATATGTTATTTGATATATATATTAAAGTAATTTTTTTGACTCTGATTGAAGACAGTCTAACAGCAATCAGTCTATACTACAAAGTCTATTTCATGATATGTTTTTTGATATATTATATACTAAAGTAATTTATTTTACTACTGTCATTACGGTAGGTTGATTTAATTTTTGCCAAAATCATTTATTATATTATTAAAATTTAATTATTATAATAATTTATATTGATATAATTTATTATTTTTATTAACTAGCGGGTTAATACCATCTTACCGTAGAACGGTGTGAATAAGTTCCTGGTATAAATAGGCAATAGCTTAAAAAAAATCTAAATGCATTAAAAATGTCATTCTGTAAATACCATAAAATAATATACCTACTAATATACGTAAAAGTTTCAAGTCAAAATTTTATTCTTCGTTAAAACATTTAATTTCGTCCAAATTTGAACATCGAATGTCTATTACAAAAAAATGTTCTTGTATAGTATTTAGATTTTTTTGTTTCAGAATAAACACAAACCTTATAGCTATACAAATTCAAAATTCAAAATTTTTTTTTGTTACAAAATAATTTGCAAATTTTTGTGTATTTGACGAAATTTGTTGACATTTATACTTCAAATCCTTATAAAAAAAATGATTGGTTATGTATCTTTAATATAGTTAAATAGACTTAATAAACACTCATGAGAAATGCTGTGTTAAATTTTCAACCATTTTTTAGACTGAACAAAAATTTTACCATTACGTGTAGAAAATAATAATACAAACATTTTGTTAAACATTTAAAGTATCTAATATTTAAATTAAAACAAATTAAGATAATCAATTTTGTCAAAAACTGGGTTTTACTTGAAAAATCCCGTTATCCCCTAATTTTTTTTCTCTCAATAATACATTTTTACTTTTGACCCCTCCAAAGTAGTTACATAATAACTAAATTTACTCTTCTACCAGAAAATATATTGTAGTCGTAAATCTAGCATATTTACTGCTCCAAAAAGTGATGACAAATATACGAAATAACACATCCATGGAAAACCAATTCATTCATCACTCCGCTCAGAATCTAAAATATATACTGAATAGTTCTTATATTGGGTTTTTTCTAAAAAAAATAATAAATTAGATACTAAACAATTTAGAAAATTATTAGGTAGTTAGAATAATAGATAAACCTACTGATAAAGGTAAAAGAATTATATTTTTAAAATGTCCCGGTGATTAAGTTTACTAGTGGTAGATTGAAATGTATGTCATACAATTTCAGTTAATATACACTCAGTTAGTAATATAGTTGTCTATTTTAATATATTATCACCTGGTTAGAAATATCTTTCAAAATGTCTTCATGAAAGTGTACAATAAAATATAAATAAAAACAATTTTTTTTTTAACAACATAACATTATTATTTAACAGAGTTATTTATAAATATTTTATAGGTATTTACACAGGGCCCAGTGACATGGACATTTTCCAAGAATGGCTGTCATCATTTTATTTACAATAGGTCTTGGATTTTCAAAAACTGGATCTTCGTATGACATTCATCATCAACGTCATTGATTATAGATAATCTTCTATGTAGAAAGTTTTCTAGTCTTCTGTAGTTCCTGAAGCCTAGAACTAATAGTAAAATATGTATTAATTAATTTATACTTGAATTGAAATAAAAATAGTAAAAAAAAAGCTTTTTCTTAGTTGTTTATAAGTATTGGTAACATAATTAAATGCACACAAAAGTGCGCATAGAATACAATATATTCTATTAAAAAAAAATAAAAATATTATTTGGTTCAAATGAAATCATAATTTGTTTAAATAGTACTGAGTTATTTTAATAATTGATAACATCACAATTATTTTAAAAGATGGTAAAAAATGTGATAGATGTTTGTAATACTTGTATTACCAGTCATGTGGTCGGCAACAAAGAACTTGTGTTCGTAAAACGTTGGGTATGACGTAATTGCATCTAATGTAAAGTTAATTACTTAACGACATAATTAGCTATAAAGTTTTTGTTTTTTTTTTAAAAAAAAAACTGAGTTGGCTAACAAAATATTCAAGCATATTCCACTTGGGTGTTCAATAAATAAAAATATTCTATTTAATATAAATATATAGAAGTAGAAAGTATGTAGGTATTGTATAATACATATTTCATTTGTTTTTGCGGTTTATTTCTTTCAGATTGATTTCTGTTTATTTATTATAATTAAAAAAATGTAATATTGTTGTAGAAAACAATGGTTTCGAGGCATTTTATATTAATATAATTTTCGAAAACATTTTCACAACAAATGTGCTTATATGCTCTTAAATATCGGGAAAAACTAATTAAATATTATGTGATAATATTTTATTTAGAAAAGACAAAACAAGATGACAATATTATATTTTGTTTTATTTGTTTCATAGTACTTTAAGTTCAAAAATCACTGACAATAGGTAGTCAATTCATAATTGTGTCTTTCTGTAATTTATCTGTATCGCATGTGTGTTAATAATATAAAATACACGAATGACATTATGAAACTGTTGACGTTATATTTTGCAAGCTGAATTTATTAAAGGTATAAAAATAGTCACAATACATTGGCTTATTCTATATTTTTTATACTACGTTTAAAATATAAGGGTAGGTTTTGTGTACATAGTTATGTTATGTACACTCAATGAATATAAAAGTTAATACGTTAGTTAATGTTACATATTCACTTTTATTGAATTTAATGTAGGCTTAACCTAGATAGTTGGTATCATCAAAAATAATAAAATGTTAATTGATCATTATTAATATAATCGAACACTTTATATGGCTAGTGTTATCGGTACTGAGTCTAGCTTATTATTATTACAAAAAGATAGTCGATAACAAGAAAACATAATATATTATTTTAATTATAACGTGATTACTTTAAAAACTTGAAGTGTATTATTCGCACCTTGAATTTTACCTTTGAATCACCTTCGTTTCTTGATTATTTCGTGTGTTTGGTGAGTGCCGTACTACTTCGCTGAAGCCTCTGGGTAGACATAATACTTGAGTTTCTGGTGGGCGCCGTAAGTGTTGGACTCCCAACGATACTGGACCTGGTTAATCGTTCCACTATAGAATGTCAAAAGCTACTTAACTACAAAATGGTCGTGTCTATTATGTAGGACGCCAATGGCAAAATACGAAGAGTAATTAAAAATACATTTACGTAAATTAAATAAGCCACAACATTTTTTGATTAATGACCTATAAATACCTACGTTAAGAAATTGTGCAATAATGTCTATTGTGTTAGAATGTATTTATAGAATAAATATTTTTCTCAAATTTTAATTTTAAATTAAGTTATTCAATGTACTACAATTATATATAATATTATAGAACATTTATTTATAGTGAAACAATCATTAATTTTTGCTGTATTTGAAAATAAGTATAATGTTGTTTATTTTTAAAATTATTAAGTTAATGCCTGTAGTCAAACTTTTTCTTTTTCCTTTTCTTATTTTATATTATCATGAAATTGTATATCCCTATGTATTTTCAAACAGATTTGTACTTTACCTCCCGTTATAAAATAATCATTTAAAATCAAATCATCCATGCAACCCAGATGTTTTTGTTATAATAACATTTTTTATCTACCTTACTACCTACTTATTTATTTTGCTTTAATATGAATGAGTCATGACTGAATTCTACAGTATACTAATCTATTCTATTATTTGTGTACGTGTTTTAAATATTATGTTACCTGATTTGGACCGGGTCAAGTAATAGTGAGATTCACCGTTCATTCGAATCACGTTAAGATCAATAGAAGCTTTGTCAGGGTTTCTTATACCTCCGCAGTAGCAAATGATTAACTTGAAATATGCTCTGAATCTGTTTTGAAAATTGTATGAGTTATTCAACAATACGGCCACGATTAGACGATTACCACACACCTAGGATTCATCCAATAATAAATGATCGGATTGACCATCGAATTTGACATTGCTAACCAGTAGAAACTCAGGAACAGATCTTGCACATACGTTTTGACTACTATGCCTTTGTTGTGGTACGCGTATACAAAATACGAGTGATAAGGCAACCAACAAATTAAAAAAATTGTCACTACTACAGCAAACATTCTCACGACCTAGAAAATCAAATTAAACATCGAATTTATTATTGTGTCACATTTTTCCCTTAATTTACAATTAATAATTTTTGAGTTAAATTGTGTTATAATATTGCATATACCTAATATAGTATATACCCGGTCTGTAATTTTGCGATTCGAGCTTAAACTTAGGATGGTGTTTAAGCCAATTAAAAAAAATTTTCAAAACTCAAAAAATCTAAATCATTAGTAGGTATTGTTTCATCTAACAATGGTTTTACATTGCAAAGTTACGACTTCTATTTTTTTTTCACCACAGTAGGTACAATGTACATGCGTGGATTAATAAAATACAACTTCGAGTGGTTATCCTGTTGAGCTCATAATGTTTTTTTTCATTCCGGAATACAGAAATTATTGACCACAGAAAAGCATGGATTACATTTCGACCGTATCATAAAACAACTGAACCGTTCTTCCTGAAAACGCCCCAGTGTTTTCGACCGGAATCAAGTGCGTCATAATATACTTGCGTCATTGATTTTTAAATCATATTTACGACTGCGGTTAACGTCTTGTACCGAGCTTGATGTTACCAGGGTATACTACGTTGGGACGAATATAAGCCACATTCAATCGTAGAAACATGAGCCGATTAAAATTCCCCGTCTTGGCTCAACTTAGTAGTCCAAGTATCTAAAGGATTTTTTAGAATCGGGTCGTATGTTTCAATATTAGAAAAATATCATGATGTATCAAAAATGTTTAACGTACTTTTGATCACGGTTAATGCAAAATTCAACGCAGAATACGCAGTGAAAAATATTGATGGTAAAACATTTTTTAATATGAATAATTTAGTACATTTATTGTTGTGATCACCCAAGGGTTTTCACGCTTACGTATACCAATTGCGAAATAAAATAGTTTTATAGGTTAAATTGTCTGAAAAAATACTTAATCTTTTCAAAATATTGGTAAATTATTAACAATTTTATTAGGTAAATTAAAAATATTTTTCCTTAATTGATATTGTCAAATAAAGTTTAAGTATTAAAGTTTTTCTATGCACAAAATGAAAAATGATAATAATAAAAATTAATAGTAATACTAGAAATATCAAAGTAGAGCGTTATTAGGTAATGTATGTATAATATATGTAATACATATAATGTATAAATGTGAAAGCATCTTAACAGTTATTAATGGGTTTGTACTTTGTAATAAAAACATGGTAGAATACCAAAAACAAAAAAGTGATTTAGTAGCTGAATCTGAAATTTTGATCCTCACAAAAACAACGTAATTGTTTGAGGGCATCCTTTATCAGTGTTATAGGATAGTAAATAAAGTAGGTAGCAACTGGAGTATGAAGGAGAAGAAATTGTGATAAATTAAAAACATTGTGAACTATTATATTTTATAGTATAATGAGTATTTATATAAAAAGTTATATATACTATACGCCATACGGTCATGTGGATTAAACAATATTTTATACATATTTATTTTGTTTTCCAGATTTAAAATATAATATAGTGTTAGTCTATAATTCTTATACAAATTAATATAAGTAGGTAGTTAAGGAATTTAATTACATATGATTTTGATCTCAACATGACTTAGGTTAGTATATATATCTTACATTTAATTATTTAAAATGTCGAAAATATGATTTTCTGATTTAAATAATTCTAATTCTAATTTTCTAAAAACGGTTTTATGTATTAAGTTTTCTCTCATATATGTTCATAAACAGTTTCTTTTAGTATGAGTTTTTGAAGTTATATTTTTTATTTGGAATTGTTAAAATTAAAAGCTTAAAAATAACATACGAGTTGTAGACGCCAAAATAAAAGTCTTATTTATTCTTTTGAGTGTTAAATTTAAAGCACTACACCGATTTACACTAGAAAGTGTAGAAAGTGGCTAGAAAGTGATTCATGATTTTGGGCTTAGAATAATTGGTTGCTGAATGATCTCAACGTCTCTATATTTTCACGATGATTGTAAAAACTTGTAACACGGCAGAAGAATGAATTTCTTTATTCGCGTAAATTGATTGAATTATTTGGAAAAAATTCTTCAATCATTTTCCAGTTGTTGCAATAAAAATGTATAATAATTGTATAATAATATGTAAGTTTCATCGGAGCGATGAAGTATAAACTGATTATTTTTAAAGGAGTAGTAACAACCAAATTAAAAGGGTAATATTATGACGATCTAAAATTCTTGCATAATATACTATCTAATATATAAATATTTTCAAAACGTAATAACTTAAAACATGGTCAAATAATATCGTCTATAATTCAAGTACTATATTATTATAACTGACTATATATTTTTTCATAATAATAATGAATTAATATATTCCTTTTTTATTAGTAATAAATTCGTAAAATTTAAAAATATTTCGAGTTTCATAAAATTTTTTTTAATATCTAGAATAATTGTAAAAACGATATTTTTATATTATTTATTTCAGCCATGATTATGTTCATATTTGTTTCTATTATAAACGATATTTGGTATAATAACTATCACTCTCAACAACGATAAGCAATTTTCTTAAAATTATAAAAATAATTAAAAGCCATATTCATTGTCGATGCTTAAGAATAAGTATTGCTTAAGCTAATTTTGATAATTTAAAAATAAAAAATTTGTGATAATAACTAAATGCAATGCTTTAGGTAGGTCTCGGCCAACTTTAAAGACAAGTAATACTTTTTCTTTTCTTAAACCAAAATCTTGTTTACGAATCTCATCTGAGTCTTAAGTATCTATAACTATTAAGCAATACTTATTCCTTAGCATCGACTACAAATACGGCCCTTAGTGTTTAAGTTATGTCCACCAACACATATTATTTGTGCCACTTTTACCTATACGGTACTTCGTCTTACGTGCGTATAGATATAAAACTGTTTTAAAAAATATAAACTTCGTGCGTTAGATATGTCGGTACTCGTGTACATGCCACCTACTTTAAAATGCTACCTACCAAAAAAACGATTGGTAGTTTAATATGCTACCTATCGTAGTTATTTTTATTTCATTTTATTACTGGAAAGTAGTAAGTACCCCTTACTCGAGCCATTAATATAAATAACATATAACAGTTGTACAATATTATAGCTAAATAGTCATTATGATAACTGATAAATATCCACCAAGACCCACGGCTAAATTACTTTTAGATAAATTATTTTAGTCTATATTATGTCTATGTTGTGTTCTCCTATGTGTTTTTCGTCGCAAGTTTTACTTTGTATATATTATAATTTTATTTTTTATTTTTAAATAATATAATGAATAAATCAATGGTCTATTTGTATGGATATGTAATATCTTATGAGGAAACATATTGTGTCAATAATTATATTCAAGAGAGAAACTCACCGAGAACACTTGATAGTTGTCCCGAATTAAAATATGGTGTTATATGTGTAGGTCGTTGAAAGAATATCAAAAACATAATCGTAAAAGAGACTCGTATGGTGATTTTTAAAAACTACATTTTTACGAGATAACAAAAAGGTCGCCAAACTTATCATTTTTAAGGAAATTTTTCTTTTACAAAAGACTATGAAAATGGTAAAAGTATAATAGCGGTTTAGCATTAAATAAAATTGTTGAATTAGTGTGGTATGGAGTGTATCAAATACTAGTTTCAATGACCGCAAACAATTTACAACATAAACTCGTACCTAATACGATTATAGATTGAAATAATCTTTGTAGAGATGTAGCAGCTAGTTGCAATGTTTGATAAAACGTATAGAAATGGGTGGTCCAGGTGTCAGGACAAACTGTTAAAATTGACAAGTTACTATTTTAAGGCAAGTTTATACATATATAGACCAATAGAGGACGATTGAGGAATGGGGATATAATTTTAAATGAAGATGAGGATGTATCAAGTGATACTGACGATATCGATGATAATCAAAGAACTCAATGAAATTACGGTACTCGCATTCAAGGGCCATGGATTTTTGGAAAGTGTTGTAAAACTGTTTGAGGAGTTATTGAACAACGATTTTTGGAGGGGAAAAAAGTGATAAGGCAAATTTTATCACCAATAATACAAAATAAAATATAACTGGGAACAATTATGAATTATTTATTCAGATCAATGGCGAGCATATAGTTAACTTAAAGTTAAAGAAAAAAAATCCCAAAACCATCCATAATTCATAGATTTTTGTTGATCATACAACGGGCGCTTAAACACAAACGATCGTGTAATGTACATAATATGGAGACATGTAAAAACTAAATACGGAATTAAAAATCGAGGATCAACAGATTTGTTAGACCACCAACCAAAAGAATAATGTTGGCAGTTTACTAATATGCAACACGGCTTAAAAGAAGTTTCTTGGATTTTTGGGATGATATAAAAATAATATAAATATAACGAGTCAAGGATTTGTATTGACTTAAGCTTGTCGCACTAATGAAAAATAAAAATAATGTAGAGATAATCCTATCGGTCTGACCAAGATAAGATTAGATACTAAATTTACGACAGTATTCGAAAAATAACCCAATAATTATAGATGTTCATTAGATATATACTATTTATGTTCAAAATATGCAAAAAAAAAAAGTTGTTCTATTTAATCGATAATAATCCAAATCGTGGATAACCAATCAATTTGGACTCAAGGAAAAAACATGCAAATGCATAGAAATCCTATCTCTAATTATGATGTATAACAATATTATAAAATACTTATGACAATGATCATCATCAGCAATACATCAATTAAGTTTTAGTTCGATGAATTTCAATTGATCAGTTGGTAGTAATGTAATATACTACGCTCGTAAAGTTTTTTGGTAGTTAGTATTACTAGTATTTAACGGGATGTAGAATACTACACCAATGAAGTAGTGGTAGGTAGCATATTACAACAGTACCGATGTCCGATATATTAGAGGAACGTATTAATATATGGAACTTGATAGAAGCTTCTGTTAACATTTTTCTTTGATGGAGATTAAGCTATATTATTGTGTGTGTGTCGAAATGGATCAGTGGTGGAAATGAATGTGTGTAGTTTTCACTTTCTTTTGTTTAAATAAATCACAAAGAAAATAGGTAAACATTTTAAAATTAATAAAATAATATACTAAAAACTGTATTTTTTTAGTATTTAAGTATTGAAATCTCAAGATTTGAAAACAAAAAGTCACAAAATAAATCAATCAATTCATTCATTATTGAGAAAATGGCTATCTGATTAGGGCACTTTTTAAGATTTATCAATGATCAAAAAGTATAAAGTACACTTTTTAGAAAAACGGTGGTTCTAAGCTGCGGGTTATAACCATTGATTACCTAGAAATGATCGTGTAGGGGCACCTTTATCACTTGTAATGGGTTGTACTTTATTATTGGAAGTTTTATATAAGGTCCAGAAAAACATTTAGTACAGTGGCCCAACATTCGATTTGGGGAGAGGAGGCTGGGTTCATTAGCTCCACTTACGATTTGAAATTGTATTCAACTCAGATCCTACAAAACATCTACTTTGTAAATAGTTTTTGAAACTGTAAATTTTTTACCACTTGAGATGTTATTCGAGCAATGTACAATGTTTTAAACATATTAGACGAAATAAAATAGTTGTGCGAATAGAAAAAATACGGTTTTAAACATTTGTTTTCAGATAACAAGAATACAAGATCCTATACAATACAAATGTAAATCGACTTTACACATTAAATATTTTCAATTTAAGATTTTTTCATTGAAAAACAAACGTTAATGTTTCCTGATAACTGTGGATCATTACGTCATTGAAACTAAATTTATAAAAAAAAATGTTGAAACTGTTTTAACATAGAATTGATTTACATAATATAACACATAAGTGATAAGAAACTGCTCATTTACAAGGTTTGACCTAGTTTTTTTTGATTCTATCGTCATTATACGAATATTCCAGAATAATTTGTTTCTTTTCACGAATCCGATATAATATGTTAATTATACTTTATTGACAGTATATTTTTTATCACTTAGTTATGATACGTACAAATTGGTTACAATAGAACGGGTTTCAAAACAATATTACTTAGTCATCATTAAAAGGGCTTTGGGCACTCACTTTTCTCTTCGATTTGATTGACTCCACATGTCTCTGTGTCATCTGTCCAATGGTTTTACTTCCCCATAGTTCTCTACCCATAATCGAGTAGCATACAGCCATCACGGCCAATGGTATTATATAAGTGACGCATAGAAACAATATGTTATATCTGTAAAGTGAAAATGTGTGGTGTCATTAGTGGTTGCTTCGTGGTATATGCAATATACGTATTTTGTACATACAATTGAAAAAGTGGGCCAAATATTAATTCTTAATCGAAAACTATTTTTACTGTGTTACTTATAAAACTATAACATGTTCTCATACTCTTTAAGCTAAATATTGTGCTTGGATTATATTATATTATGTAAGTAGTTATCGTCGCTGATGTCTTATTCGTATTTTATTTTATTTTTTATTTTTATTTGTTATGATTTAAGTAAAATCTATTCTTCTACAAATAATTTTACACATTGAACTAAATAGTAGACTATGTCTAATTTTCAACTCTCGTGGTGAACATTCAGCCTTATGATATTTTATTCAATGAAATTGTTTGTATATGCATTATATTATATGCTTTACAGTATAAAATGACTACCAATTTTAAGTGACTTAGTGTCTATATATTGTGTATCTATAATCTACTAGAAATACGTATTTGTCTAATCAAATTAATAAAAATATAAATAAAAAATAATAATAATATCAAAAAATACGTATTGCGCAAAATAATTTGTTAATCAATGGAATAATTTTATTGGCTTTACTCTTTTTTTAAATGTCAAATTATTTTTATGAAATACAATAGTTTAGTTTGTATATTGTATAAATTAGAAATAATAAAAACATATAATATGAATTATTCAAACATTTAATCTATTGTAAGTAATAGCGAATCAATACAGTTAGGTAGGTATTTCATTGTTTTATTCATGTCAAAAACACTATTAGGCTTTGTGTAAACATAAAGTTCTCAGCTTGTACCATAAAGTATAAACATTAAAAATATATTGGGTTTTAAGTTTAAATATAAATAACACGGAAAAACAGAACTAGTGATATGTACAAGTACAATACATGATACTTAAATTTCTAAATTAGAAATATAAGTATAACTAATATTGAGTAAACACACTAGTTCTATCTATTCTATTCATCCGATGTTAACTGAATGTGTAAGTTTTATTACATTAGTAATTTTGTTATAATCAATAAACTGGTTTTATTATTCCAAAAAGTTTTCTATATTTTAAGTACCTAGTTATGTTTAAACCTCACACGTTAGAACATTTGTAAGTTCTATTAAAATCATTTTATTTTCTATTAAATCCAAAAACAATATCACATAAATTGTGACTTATTTAAATTTCAAAAGATTTATCTATTTCCTTTAAGCAAGCTTGTGATGGAGACAGATAGTTAATACAGTAGAAATCACTATAACGAGCATCGCTTAGTACGAGATACTGCTCACAACAAGCAAAACATTACGTCCTGACACGAGCCCATGTGATTGTGTGTTACCATAATATGATATTATCATATTATGATGGTACCATATGATTACGAGTTATCGGCTATAACGAGTAAAATACATTGAATTATAAAATAAATGTTCGGTTATTACGAGCCGGTCGTTATCTTTTGTCTATTATATACATATTTAGGTCAACCTTCTAGTTATATTTTATTTATTTATTTGTAGATACATTCATTTTATCTTTAATTTTAAAGCATAACATAGGTATTGGCAAAATCTCAGGTGAGCCATCAACATTTAATACTGAATTGTGTTCCAATTGGTTCACTAATACGTTTGGCCATCAAATATCGAAGTCATAAATATATTTTTATTTTAAGTCTATAAGAACAATATGCTTTTTATTCAAAAGATACTTTGATGTCTAAATTTATAGTACCTAGATAAAGTACCATGAAAAAAGTTTTGTTTTTAAAAGAATGATTTTTTTCAGATTACAGTCAGTAAAGTAAAAGAATTTTGTATATGAAATATTCACAATAATGATCATTAAACATAATTTAATTTAATCTACCTATACATTTCTGATAAAATTTTTTAAAATCATTCTTGATTTTAAAACAGTAATAGGTTGTTTTCAAAAACTTTTTTTATTTAAATAAATATTCATTTGTATGTCTTATTCTGTCATACATGTAAATGTAGATATGTTTATCATTGATTGATTTAAATATTATTATTGTAATGATATGCTCACACATCATAATTGTATATATTGCTTAATTCAATAAAATAAATAACAGTCAAGTTGTCGCACGCAGAGAACCGTTAAAAAATCTAACAAACACCATTAATCACTGATGAAAGGAACGATTTGCATTATTTGGTGGTCGCGTAGAGACTCACATCTGGTTCTAATAACCTGGCACAACATGTGTGATCTATTTCGTGTGCCGCTAGAGACAAGGGATGGTCCACTCAGGGTCTCTGCCACAAGGATAACGGTAAAACTCTTTGAAACGCAGAGGCTTTTGATGAAGCCGCCTGCGACTCTGGCCGGCTTGACCACGTCGTCACCTCTCATCAGTGCAGGCGCACCACTCCAAGACATAACAACCTCCCTCGAGTGCATGAGCACCGATCACCCCTACAACAACTTCCTCAACACCGGATCCTGCGAGCGACAACTGACTTATTTCTTTAACGAAAATACATCAGTGTTACATTCATTTTGGATTCGAGTGTTTAAAACTTTACAACCTTATTAAGTCACCTGAACAAATCACTTACAGCTGCGAATAAGGTAAGGTGCATGCGCATCATATGATTAGTATTAATTTATAGAACTTATTTATCTATACTGTATCACCTCGGTGTACTTGATCATATTCTCGAATACACAACCTCGAGAGCCCTCCGACGATCAGGAGGAAGGTAATAGCGTAATACCGATAATTGTAAATACAAGTATTGACAGGCGTCTTATTTTATTTTACTCTTATCTTTATTAATTTTTATTACTTTTATATTTCGTTTATTTTTGCGTTATTACAAAGTGGCGCCCAACAGAAGTTCAGTTTATTTTACAAAAAATAAACTGAGAACTGATCAAGTACACTTAACAGATAATAGACAATATTTTTATACATCATATTACTACATATTAAGTAAAACAAAAAACTAAAACAATAAGAATATATTTATATGTATATATACTATATAGATATACAACTAGTTAAAAACGGGATATAATTAAATTAAATTTAAAGAAAACCTTATTTATTTTCTTTAACCCGTAAATAAAAAAAAAAACTTAAAAACATTAGTAAATCTTAGAGAATTTACAAATACTTAATTAGAAAAAAAAAAAAACTAAGAATATTTATATCATATATTTATATACATATGTGTATGTTATAACTAGAATATATATTAATATTATTTTTATTAGAATAAGTACAAATCTATTATACCTAAGTTAAAAAAAAAAAAAAAAGAAAAAAAAATATATATATAATCAATCTGATTTAATATATACAATACTCATACTCATATCAACACATTCTTTTTTTTTTTTCAATTATTTAATAATTGAAATCATCATTCATAATATTATTACGTTGATATACATTATATGATAAATATATGTTATACAATCAACAACCAATACTTCTGCATTTCAAGTAAAACATTTTTGTCTTTACTATTCCTTTTGCTTTTACTACAATATATATATATATATATACATAATAGTAACAAAATATAAAGCATAATTGTTTGTAAAAAGTAAATATTATTACAAAATATAATTATTCATTTGCAACAATTTTTTTTCTCCCAAAAAAAAAAAAAAAATATAAATATTTTAATTAATTAATCAAAAAAAAAATATTTTCCTTACGAAACAAATTAATTTATTAATACAAATTTACACATGCAAAATTTAGAAAAAAATCAATCAGAAAATAATTATAAATTCCCAGACATAGATTTTAACAACATCTCAACTGGTTGGATTAACAAACTGAACAAAGATAAATTAATTACTGAATTGTCAAGAAGACAATTAATAACATCTGGTCTAGTTCCAGATTTAAAAAACAGGCTCCATAAATATCTAAAAGGGGAATCTACCCACGACGATTTCGAAAAACCAATAGATAATATAACATTTATCTCAGACCCAGTTAGTAACTCCGTTGATAATATAATAAAAAATAATATGACTGACAATAAAAAACCCTATTTTAAACCAACAAATTTCTCAGGTTCAATTTCGGAAAATATTGACTCATTTTTAAAGAAGTATAATAGAGCAGCCATCATAAATGGTTGGTCGGAATCTGAAAAGGCTCAATATATTCCTGTATTTTTAGAAGGCTCCGCTCTTATGTTCTATGACAATATTGTAGATAGTGGGGAAGATATTAAATGGGCGGATTTAGAAAAAAAATTTAGAATAGAATTTGAACCAATAGCTCAAAATGATATGCTCCGTCTAATGCTTGAAAAACGGAAGCAATTACCAGATGAACCTACAGTTTCATATATTAATGAAGCTGAATCTTTATGTAGACGTATCGATAATAATATGTCTCAAGAAGAGATGGTCCGGAATATCATGAAAGGCTAAACCCCGCTATAACTCGATACATAGGAATAATGGGTAACGAAAATTTATTAGAATTAAAAAGTAACGTTCGCAAATATGAAATGATCCAATTTATGACTGAAGGTGAAACACCTAAATCTCCATTTGATTACGAAACAGAAATAATAAAATCTAAAATTCAACAAATAAACACAAATAAAAATATAAAAGAAAATGAAATTGACAAATTACGCGATGAAATAAAAGACATAAAAACCATGTTCAGCCAACTTTTAAACAATGGTGAAAATAAACCACGTCAGGATAATATGGAACAAAAAAATCACTTCGAAATTAATAAAAAATTTAATCAAAATGACTTTAATAACCAACAGTGGCACATGCAAATACCACAAACATATAATGCAAACTCACCATATAATAATACACCATATTGGAGCGCAGGTCCAACACATTACAATCAACCATATTTTCCACAAACTCCAATAAATAATAACATGCAACATAGAAATCAATATGTACATAAAAACGAAGTCCTTAATGCTCAGAAAAAAAAATGCTCAATTTGCTCTAAAACAAATCATTCGGAAGAAAAATGTTTTTTCAACAATAAATCAAGCTCCACCACTTGTCAAATTTGTAATAAACCTGGACACATGGCCATTAACTGTAATTTGTACATTAATAAATCAAAAAACTAAATACAAGGTTAAACACAGCTGATAATTGTTCACCTTCTATTACAGCACCACCTGCACAAAAAATTAATAAAATTAACTCCACACCCGACGCTCTTTTTATTGAAGCCAAATTTAATAACACCATTTTACCAATAACAATTGACACGGGCGCAAATATATGCTGCATTAGACAAGCACTATTACCTGATAATTATACTATAACACCTACCGCAGTACAACTATCAGGACCGGACAATAAACCGTTATGTGTAGCGGGTATAAGTAAAATACAATACAAATTAACAATAATTACTTCGATATAAATACACACGTTGTAAAAAATCTATCCAGCACAATTATACTCGGAAATGACTTTCTAATAAAAAATAATGCACTAATTGATTTTAAAGACAACAACATAATCTTAAACAATAATATAAATGTTCAACTAAAAGTCAATAATACAAACGCACTAAATTGCATAAACAATACTAACAATATTAAAGAAATAAAAGATAGCATATTTAACTGCCCAGATAACTTTGCAATAGCTCACTGCATATCTTCAGACCTAATAATGAGCAAAGGAATAATGAACCTAATATGCAAAGTGTATGGTGATACTAAACCACAACTATTATTACAAAAAATAAATGTAGGAAACACCATACCCATAAACAATAATAATAAA
>JANEHU010005066.1:0-17846 GCA_027563435.1 Nasonovia ribisnigri | reverse complement strand
ATTATATCATTGTGAAAACTACATTTTACTTCCAATAATAGTCCTACCTATCACCGACATTATACTTTGTATTAGGTAACCGTACTTAATTCAGTTAGTTCAATCAATATCATGTAAGTAAACTACAAATATAATAACATAATATATTAGGTACCTACTACTGTGACTTATAAGTAGGTATCTGCAATGTACATATTACATGCATACGCCTGAGTTATAAACAACCAAGTCCTCGAACAACCAAGTCCCTTACACGGTGCAATAGAAATATCCAGACGTTTTATTAGTCAATACAATATAATATACGAATGAATTAATCAATAAGTCCGTAGCAATAATCGTTTAAACCGAACGCGGCTAAAAAGAATTAATACAAAATAAATAAATCGCGAAAAAAAAAATTTCGAATTAACACGGCCGCCGCAAATTTACACAATCCGCCGCGGCCGGTATCGAACGCTCCACCGTCGGGTAACCTGCCTAACGCCCTAATCCTACCTACCTACCTATCGAGTTGAGAACTGGTGTGAAATCTTTGCCTCTTAAGGCGTCTTAGAATCGCGAACGCTACGCCGTCGTGCGCCCCGCGGTCTCCCGGGTCGGGCGGTCTGCCGCGTCGGACGGCGAACGACGTCCTCCGCCGCGTTCTCCGGGAGAGAACGCGATTTACGGGAAAAAAATCCAAAACGTCTACGCGTATATATGGCATATATATATAGTATATATAGTAGTAGTAATATAGTAATGACGACGCCGCGGTCTACTGTAGTCGGTTTTACTCGCCCGCGGCACTCGCCGGGATCGAAGTGGGGCGGCGGGCCGACGGTAAATTTAGCGGGGATTCCGAATACGCGGCGAGCGGCGAGATGAGACGTTTAAAAGAGGTTTAAAACTCGACTTTTCGGAAAAAAAACGGCCAGACGGCGCGCTTCGGCGGCCGGCGGTTCGCGCGCGATCTCCGCCGAGAAAGGGTCGAGACGAATAAAGCGCGTAGACGTGTGGCGGTTAAATCTCCCGGGGAACGCGAATAAGGTCCGAGCGGGGCCGCGCGTCGCCCCGGAGGGGGGTAAAACTCGACTTTTCGAAAAAAAAACTACCATTTTTCGTAATCGTAATAAAATTGATAAGGCGTCGGCGATAACGCGAATCTCGGCGGAATCGGATTTTTTCATTGGCGCGCGCTGATTCTACCCGCCGCACGGTCCGATTTTCGCTCCATTATTCACTAAATAACGCATAAAAACGCCATAGGGTGCGCCCTATGTTAGCGTTTTATACTATAAGACTAGCTCTCCGAGCGTCGCTGGGGGAGACCCCCAGACCCCCCAGTGTTACTCCCAGTGGAAACCGATTTGCCTAAAATATTGGTCCAAAATGTGGATTGCCGATGAGAATAGTGGATGCGTGATAAGGAAAGTGGATGCGTGATAAGGATTGTGGATGAGTGATAAGGCTATGCTTTTTGGCGGTATCTTTCGGTGACTTTTGAAATTTGGGTATGAGGGTCCGATCATTTCTCATGCCCGAGGATGTGCTCTACAGTTGATACGGTCCAGACTTTCTTTCGAAAGGAAAATCATAAATCTGTATGTCGTGTTTATGTTTCTAGCAAGTCAGTCACCTCAAATGACGTTGAATGTAGTCATACGTTGTTAATTGCCGTGGCCAAAATCGCCTAACCTAACCTTACCCCCAGACCCCCCGGAGTTGGCGAGGAGTGTTGTCCATGTCGGACGCCATAGTGGTCTTGTGGTCCAGTCGTCGACTCGAGCCGACACGGTGTATGGGTGATAAGGCTATCGATGGTGAGATAGTGATAAGAATTCGTGATTAGAAAAGGGGTATGTAAAATTGAAAAGTGATAAGGAAGGTGGATTTGTGATAACAATTAGTGTTAAGGATATTGGATTTATAATAAGAATAGTGGATTTGTGATAAGGATAGTGGATTCAAGATAAGGATAATGGATTTTTGATAAGGATAATGGAATTTTGTAAGGAATGGTGGATTAGCCAACGCCAAATCACGTAACCTTCGGACGGTGTCATAAATTATAGCCGCCGTGATTTTTTTGGGGTCTAGCAGGTCAGTCACTCGATGGAATGTAGTTGTTTCCATGGATAGGCAATCCGACTGCGTCGAATCGCGGACGAAGTTGTTTGTTATGGTCGGAAATGAAAAAAAAAAATTTGAAAATTTCGGGCGGCCATGCTAATCGTTAGCCGCTGTGAAGTTTTGGGTGTCTAGCAAGTCAGTTATTCGATGGACAGTAGTTATGTCCGTGGATAGGCAATCCGACTTCGTCGGATAGCGGACAATGTGCGACGGCCAGGTCACGTCGTCAGGTATGCAATCCGACTGCGTCGAATCGCGGACAGCGTTCATTACTGTCACCAAGAAAATAAATTATGTAATATATTACATGAAAACAATTCAAAACATTTCGGGCATCTATGCAAATCATATAGCCGCCGTCTTTTTAGGGTGTCTAGCAGGTCAGTCACCTCGAATGACGTTCGCCGAAGTAATAAGGGTAGGCAATCCGACTTCGTCGGATAGCAGACAATGTGCGACGGCCAGGTCACGTCGACAGGTATGCAATCCGACTGCGTTGAATCGCGGACAGCGTTCATTATTGTCACCGAAAACGCAAAATTAATTTATAAATTACGTGGAAATATTCGAAAATTTCGGGCGGCCATGCTAATCGTATATGCACCGTGATGTTTTAAGGGTCTAGCAAGTCAGTCATTCGATGGAGGGTAGTTATGTCCGTGGATAGGCAATCCGACTACATCTTTTTGGGTGTCTAGCAAGTCAGTCATTCGATGGACGGTAGTTATGTGCGTGGATAGGCAATCCGACTTTTTCGGATAGCGGACAATGTGCGACAGCCGGGTCACGTCGTCAGGTATGCAATCCGACTGCGTTGAATCGCGGACAGCGTTCATTATTGTCACCGAAAACGCAAAATTAATTTATAAATTACGTGGAATTTCGGGCGGCCATGCTAATCGTATAGCCGCCGTGAAGTTTTGGGCGTCTAGCAAGTCAGTCATTAGATGGACGGTAGTTATGCCCGTGGATAGGCAATTCGACTACGTTTTTTTGGGTGTCTAGCAGGTCAGTCACCTCGAATGACGTTCGCCGAAGTAATAATGGTAGGCAATGGTAGACAATGTGCGAAGGCCAGGTCACGTCGTCAGGTATGCAATCCGACTGCGTCGAATCGTGGACAGCGTTCATAACTGTCACCGAAAACGCAAAATTAAGTGATAAATTACGTGAAAAAATTTTTTAAAAATTCGGGGAAATCATATAGCTGCCGTCTTTTTTTGAGTGTCTAGCAGGTCAGTCACCTCGAATGACGTTCGCCGTAGTAATAAGGGTAGGCTATTCGACTTTGTCGGATAGCGGACAATGTGCGACGAACAGGTCACAACATCAGGTTGAATCGTGGACAATACCTATTATATATGTATATTTTTATGTTATGATACATTAAATAAACTTTAGGTACCTACGTAATAAGCAAACCCATATAATGTTATATTGCTAAAGTTGTCCCCCGCACGCCATCACTCCACCAACCGACCAGTACCAATTAAAAATGGTCATACTGTAGCATTGCGAGAATCGTTTATATTGATATATATAATAATAATATAATAATATGATATTATACAATATTCGACGTCAGCTGAGGGCTTTTGAGCCGGCGATCCCACCTCGTCGATAAGCAGACGAAATTCGCGAAAAAAATGGAACCTTCCGACGCATGTATTTATGCCTGTATATAGTAATACCCACTCGACGGCGGCGATATCCGCACTCGGCTAGTTTATTTCATATAATACTCATAATTGAACCTATATAAGTTATTTCAAATAGTATATAGCCATATCATTATACAATTTAATTGCTAGACTTTAATTAAATACATAAAGTTCTATTTTGTTATTGTATTATTTAGAATCTGTTGCAGTTTATTTTGTATGCTACACTAAGAGTAAAACTGTAATATAATATTTACCTACTACATAGTATAGGTGTTGTATATTTAATCATGAGCATGAAATACAAATAATACAAATAATTGATATACACAGCTATTGCTTTTATTGTCTACATTTATTGAGCAATGTTTACGTGGTTAAATATTAATAATAATTAGAGCTAGGATTTTAATGACCTAAAAATTACACAAAAATGCACTAAAAAAAATGCAAAAATGACCTAAAAACTCTAAAAAATGAACTTAAAAAATGACCAAAAAATGTACTTAGATGAGTGAAAAAATTTATTTTTAAAATATTAATTAATAATTATGATTTATGAATAAAATAGGTATAAATTTGACTTGTGAATTCAACCGCTTCCTGGTATAATTATTCTGAAAAATCAATAAAATCGTATATTAAAATAAATTAATGAAAAATATGTCACTGATGCTGTTGAATTGTAAATTTCTTTTCGGAGGTAACTGCAACATTACACACTTTACAAAAAAGCACCATACCGTCCGTGGAAAAAATATCGGCACCAAACTCACTCACAAAACTACGTAAACGGCTTCCTACTGTTGACTTAATTTTTGGCATTTTTAAAGTTTTAATATTAATTTTTAATATTAGTCGTAATATTATTTGTTCAGTATACAATAGTGTACAGATCGGTGTAGAACCATATAGGTACGTGTCGTATTCACTACTAAAGCTACTATTGTATACGTATATAGTTTTGGGTTCGTTCGATATGTAATCTTATCTTACTTACTCTTAGATTACTTTTTCAATAACAATGGACTGGAGTCGGTAATTGCCTATAGGTACTAATTGGGATCACCTTTACAACACGTATTGAAAAAGCTTAAAATAAACAAAAATTAGTTAAAATACACAAAATGAACGTAATATTTGTAATATTTGTAATATTACGTAAAAATGACCTTAAAAATGCAATAAAATGCATTTAACACAAAAAATGCAAAAAATGCAAAATAAAAATAACATATTCTACATTGTTAAATCACGAAACAAATTTAGTTTTTGGTTAGAATTGTATAGCACTTAAAGAAAAAAAATGCAAAAGTCACCAAAATCCTAGCTCTAATAATAATATATTGTAATACACACTGTGTGTTGAAGTATTCGAACGTTTCTGTCACATCCACCGTCGACTCGAGCTAGGATATATATTATTATATAATAATTTAACTTAACCAACCACCGCGCCGTATCAACTCTTAAAAGTCTACATTTATTATAAGATGCATGTACCTACAGTTCCTTCTGTTGTCATATATCGTCTATCAAATATATAAATATATGAGTAGCATGTATATACCTATGCCTGTACGCCGCACTCGACGCGAACGAAGTACGGGGAACGCGAATAAGGGTAAAACTCAAATTTTGAAAAAAAAATCATAAAATTTTCGTTAAATACGAATAATATGAAAGAAAAAAAAAACGCAAAAAAAATAATTCGATTTAACACGGCCGCCGCAAATTTCCACGACCCGAGGCCGGCATCGAACGCTCGACCCACGGGTAACCTGCCTAACGCCCTAACCGACCTACCTACCTACTGAGATGAGAAAGGGAGTGAAATCAATGCCTATTAAGTCGTCTCGGTGCCGAGGCGAAACGCGAACGCCACGTTTTTACGAAGCGAACGCGATTTACGCGAAAAAAATCGGACTTTTCTACGCATATATACAGGGCCTGTATATAGTAATACCTACTCGACGGCGGCGCATCGCGGGCTCTGCTGTCGTGGATTTTACTCGACCGCGGCACTCGCCCGGAACGGAGTAGGGGCGGGCGCCGTCGGTAAATTTAGCGGGGATTCCGAATACGTCGCGAGCGGGGAGATCGGACGTTTGAAAGACGGGTAAAACTCGATCGGTAGACGAAAAAGTGTGAAAAACCGTTCGAAACGGCGCCAAAATCGACGACGGCTAATAGAATCAGTCGGAATTCTCCTCCGGGGCACCCGTCGTAAACGAAATAGCGTCGCGCGGGGCCTATAGATTTGGCGAGAAACGCGATCCGGTGACGGACGGGGCCGCGCGACGCTCCGAAAGGGGGTAAAACTCGACTTTTCGAACGAAAAGCGCGACGACGGCGCGCGGCGGCGGCGCACGGTTCGCGCGTGATCTCGGCCGAGAAATCGTCGAAACGAAAAAAGCGCGGGTGCTGGGGGCCGTTAAATCCGACGGGGAAGGCGAATAAGGTCCGAGCGGGGCCGCGCGTCGCCCCGGAGGGGGGTAAAACTCGACTTTTCGAAAAAAAACTCCCATTTTCTTCGAAAACTCGTAATCGTAAATAAAATTGATAAGGCGTCGGCGATAACGCGAATCTCGGCGGAATCGGATTTTTTCATTGGCGCGCGCTGATTCTACCCGCCGCACGGTCCGATTTTCGCTCCATTATTCACTAAATAACGCATAAAAACGCCATAGGGTGCGCCCTATGTTAGCGTTTTATACTATAAGACTAGCTCTCCGAGCGTCGCTGGGGGAGACCCCCAGACCCCCCAGTGTTACTCCCAGTGGAAACCGATTTGCCTAAAATATTGGTCCAAAATGTGGATTGCCGATGAGAATAGTGGATGAGTGATAAGGAAAGTGGACGTGTGATAAGAATAGTGGATGGGAGATTAGAATAGTGGATGCGTGATAAGGAAAGCGGATGCGTGATAAGGATTGTGGATGAGTGATAAGGCTATGCTTTTTGGCGGTATCTTTCGGTGACTTTTGAAATTTGGGTATGAGGGTCCGATCATTTCTCATGCCCGAGGATGTGCTCTACAGTTGATACGGTCCAGACTTTCTTTCGAAAGGAAAATCATAAATCTGTATGTCGTGTTTATGTTTCTAGCAAGTCAGTCACCTCAAATGACGTTGAATGTAGTCATACGTTGTTAATTGCCGTGGCCAAAATCGCCTAACCTAACCTTACCCCCAGACCCCCCGGAGTTGGCGAGGAGTGTTGTCCATGTCGGACGCCATAGTGGTCTTGTGGTCCAGTCGTCGACTCGAGCCGACACGGTGTATGGGTGATAAGGCTATCGATGGTGAGATAGTGATAAGAATTCGTGATTAGAAAAGGGGTATGTAAAATTGAAAAGTGATAAGGAAGGTGGATTTGTGATAACAATTAGTGTTAAGGATATTGGATTTATAATAAGAATAGTGGATTTGTGATAAGGATAGTGGATTCAAGATAAGGATAATGGATTTTTGATAAGGATAATGGAATTTTGTAAGGAATGGTGGATTAGCCAACGCCAAATCACGTAACCTTCGGACGGTGTCATAAATTATAGCCGCCGTGATTTTTTTGGGGTCTAGCAGGTCAGTCACTCGATGGAATGTAGTTGTTTCCGTGGATAGGCAATCCGACTGCGTCGAATCGCGGACGAAGTTGTTTGTTATGGTCGGAAATGAAAAAAAAAAATTTGAAAATTTCGGGCGGCCATGCTAATCGTTAGCCGCTGTGAAGTTTTGGGTGTCTAGCAAGTCAGTTATTCGATGGACAGTAGTTATGTCCGTGGATAGGCAATCCGACTTCGTCGGATAGCGGACAATGTGCGACGGCCAGGTCACGTCGTCAGGTATGCAATCCGACTGCGTCGAATTGCGGACAGCGTTCATTACTGTCACCAAGAAAATAAATTATGTAATATATTACATGAAAACAATTCAAAACATTTCGGGCATCTATGCAAATCATAAAGCCGCCGTCTTTTTAGGGTGTCTAGCAGGTCAGTCACCTCGAATGACGTTCGCCGAATTAATAAGGGTAGGCAATCCGACTTCGTCGGATAGCAGACAATGTGCGACGGCCAGGTCACGTCGACAGGTATGCAATCCGACTGCGTTGAATCGCGGACAGCGTTCATTATTGTCACCGAAAACGCAAAATTAATTTATAAATTACGTGGAATTTCGGGCGGCCATGCTAATCGTATAGCCGCCGTGAAGTTTTGGGCGTCTAGCAAGTCAGTCATTAGATGGACGGTAGTTGAGGGGTTGAGCGCAATAGTGGCCTATTCCATCAAATGGTTAATGTGAGTAATACACGTTTTCAATTTCTCTGAAAATTTGATTAAAAATATCAATATTTAAAAACGAATTAAATTTAACTATTGTTTCATATTAAATATTAATACATCTAAGACATAATTCTAAGAGTTATTTGGGAACAAAACATACAAAATTCCCCAAATTTTTGTTGGATAGGCCACTTTTGCGCTCACGCATAGTTATAGCTTACCATAAAACATGCTTTTAGGCCAGCTGATATTGTAATAAAAATAATTACAATTTATAATAATATAATCCAATTTGAACCTTTTGTCAAAATAATATGTTATTACAAATAGGTATCTAATAAATAATAAACAATGTATATATTTTTATTGTATTAAAATAAAATCACAATATTTTTTAAAATTAAATAATAGTAACTTAATTTTAGTATCACTTTAAAAAATATGACTTATAACAAAAAAAAAACAATTCAACCTTTTAATATTTTTATTACAACTGTAAAATCACAACGTTCTTAAAAATTAGTTATTTATAGTTAAAAAACACTTATAAAAATATGGCTTATATTTTTGAATTACCAAGTACATAAAAAAAGTTCAAATTAATAATAGTCTAAAAAATACATTTTTAAAAAAGTAACAATATTATTTTTTTTTTAAATTTTTATAGAATTCATGATGTATTGGAGGAATAAACTGTAATAATTCCATGAGGTCATTATATTTTTCATTACTAATTGCCAGCCCATTGGGATAAAGTTGTTCTAATACTTTTGGTTTTGCCATCAAACGTTTGGAAAAATTGACAGAAATAAATGCAACAAACTCATTATTAGAATATTTAAAAAACATTTTGTAAGGTTTATCTTTTACAAAGTACAACCATTGCATTTTCATCCATTTTACTTTTTCTCCATCAGCATTAACTTTTCTATTGGTAATATCTTTTTCAAGTAATACAGTAGATTTGAAATCTTCTTGTCTCATCTGAATAACCTTAAACAGATTTTTTTTTCGAGCACTTTCAATAACTTGTGAAGGTTGCTCTTTAATCTTGAACGGACTCACACTTAAAAAAATGTAGGTAACTACTAACGGTTATATTATATTTTACGAATAATTATTATTTATTATGATACCACAATGGCTTATCAAACAATGTGACTAAATGTTATGATAACAACAGTGGCCTATTCCACATACAGTTGTTGTATAGGTCATTGTTGCTTTATCACAAAACATAAAATATCTTAATGCAACAACGTGTGTAGTGCTGCCATCTAGTTTTAAAATAAGAAAATCGTAAATAGGCCGTTGTTGCATTAGAATATTTTTAATTCTGAACAATATTATATCATTATCTCAATTTACGAATTTTTGTGGGTTAGGCCACTATTGCGCTCAACCCCTCAGTTATGCCCGTGGATAGGCAATTCGACTACGTTTTTTTGGGTGTCTAGCAGGTCAGTCACCTCGAATGACGTTCGCCGAAGTAATAATGGTAGGCAATGGTAGACAATGTGCGAAGGCCAGGTCACGTCGTCAGGTATGCAATCCGACTGCGTCGAATCGTGGACAGCGTTCATAACTGTCACCGAAAACGCAAAATTAAGTGATAAATTACGTGAAAAAATTTTTTAAAAATTCGGGGAAATCATATAGCTGCCGTCTTTTTTTGAGTGTCTAGCAGGTCAGTCACCTCGAATGACGTTCGCCGTAGTAATAAGGGTAGGCTATTCGACTTTGTCGGATAGCGGACAATGTGCGACGAACAGGTCACAACATCAGGTTGAATCGTGGACAATACCTATTATATATGTATATTTTTATGTTATGATACATTAAATAAACTTTAGGTACCTACGTAATAAGCAAACCCATATAATGTTAAATTGCTAAAGTTGTCCCCCGCACGCCATCACTCCACCAACCGACCAGTACCAATTAAAAATGGTCATACTGTAGCATTGCGAGAATCGTTTATATTGATATATATAATAATATAATAATATGATATTATACAATATTCGACGTCAGCTGAGGGCTTTTGAGCCGGCGATCCCACCTCGTCGATAAGCAGACGAAATTCGCGAAAAAAAATGGAACCTTCCGACGCATGTATTTATGCCTGTATATAGTAATACCCACTCGACGGCGGCGATATCCGCACTCGGCTAGTTTATTTCATATAATACTCATAATTGAACCTATATAAGTTATTTCAAATAGTATATAGCCATATCATTATACAATTTAATTGCTAGACTTTAATTAAATACATAAAGTTCTATTTTGTTATTGTATTATTATTGTATTATTTAGAATCTGTTGCAGTTTATTTTGTATGCTACACTAAGAGTAAAACTGTAATATAATATTTACCTACTACATAGTATAGGTGTTGTATATTTAATCATGAGCATGAAATACAAATAATACAAATAATTGATATACACAGCTATTGCTTTTATTGTCTACATTTATTGAGCAATGTTTATGTGGTTAAATATTAATAATAATATATTGTAATACACACTGTGTGTTGAAGTATTCGAACGTTTCTGTCACATCCACCGTCGACTCGAGCTAGGATATATATTATTATATAATAATTTAACTTAACCAACCACCGCGCCGTATCAACTCTTAAAAGTCTACATTTATTATAAGATGCATGTACCTACAGTTCCTTCTGTTGTCATATATCGTCTATCAAATATATAAATATATGAGTAGCATGTATATACCTATGCCTGTACGCCGCACTCGACGCGAACGAAGTACGGGGAACGCGAATAAGGGTAAAACTCAAATTTTGAAAAAAAAATCATAAAATTTTCGTTAAATACGAATAATATGAAAGAAAAAAAAACGCAAAAAAAATAGTTCGATTTAACACGGCCGCCGCAAATTTCCACGACCCGAGGCCGGCATCGAACGCTCGACCCACGGGTAACCTGCCTAACGCCTTAACCGACCTACCTACCTACTGAGATGAGAAAGGGAGTGAAATCAATGCCTATTAAGTCGCCTCGGTGCCGAGGCGAAACGCGAACGCCGCGGCGTCAGCCGCCGCGGTCTCCCGGGTCGGGCGGTCTACCGCGTCGGACGGCGGACGACGTCGTCCGCCACGTTTTTACGAAGCGAACGCGATTTACGCGAAAAAAATCGGACTTTTCTACGCATATATACAGGGCCTGTATATAGTAATACCTACTCGACGGCGGCGCATCGCGGGCTCTGCTGTCGTGGATTTTACTCGACCGCGGCACTCGCCCGGAACGGAGTAGGGGCGGGCGCCGTCGGTAAATTTAGCGGGGATTCCGAATACGTCGCGAGCGGGGAGATCGGACGTTTGAAAGACGGGTAAAACTCGATCGGTAGACGAAAAAGTGTGAAAAACCGTTCGAAACGGCGCCAAAATCGACGACGGCTAATAGAATCAGTCGGAATTCTCCTCCGGGGCACCCGTCGTAAACGAAATAGCGTCGCGCGGGGCCTATAGATTTGGCGAGAAACGCGATCCGGTGACGGACGGGGCCGCGCGACGCTCCGAAAGGGGGTAAAACTCGACTTTTCGAACGAAAAGCGCGACGACGGCGCGCGGCGGCGGCGCACGGTTCGCGCGTGATCTCGGCCGAGAAATCGTCGAAACGAAAAAAGCGCGGGTGCTGGGGGCCGTTAAATCCGACGGGGAAGGCGAATAAGGTCCGAGCGGGGCCGCGCGTCGCCCCGGAGGGGGGTAAAACTCGACTTTTCGAAAAAAAACTCTCATTTTTCGTAATCGTAATATAAAATTGATAAGGCGTCGGCGATAACGCGAATCTCGGCGGAATCGGATTTTTTCATTGGCGCGCGCTGATTCTACCCGCCGCACGGTCCGATTTTCGCTCCATTATTCACTAAATAACGCATAAAAACGCCATAGGGTGCGCCCTATGTTAGCGTTTTATACTATAAGATGGGAGGGTACCCACATAAATTCAAAGGTTTTCTGGGTATTGATTAGTTCAGATTGGGTAATTTGAGTTATTTCATTTCTAGGCCACGGGTTTTTTAGTGCTGTTAGGACGCTGAGGGAATCGCTGATAATCAAAAAGTTATTTGTTTGCAGCGAGTTTGCTAGTTTAATTGCTTCGAGTATTGCGTAGTTTTCAGCGGTGAATATGTTTGTTATTGTGGGAAGCTTGTGTTTAATGGTCGTTTGATTATGAACAACTGCGAAGCCAACACCGTTTTCAGACTTTGAGGCATCCGTGAAGATTAGGGTGTGATTAGGGAAACGAGATTGGATAATTTCGTGAAAATGAGATGTTATAATTTTGTGGCTTATTTCATATTTGCAGAATGTGAGTAAATCTGTTGATAATTTTATGTTCCATAGCCAGGGAGGGATTTTTTGGAAGATAATTTTTTCTACGACGGAGGTATGTATATTCATTTTATTGCATAAGTTGGAGTAGATATCTTGTATTGTTGTAAGTTTTTTTTTGACAATGTGATTGATGTTTGAGTTTTGGTTTTTGACAAGAGGTATATGACCTATGTGGTTGGGAGTGGTTTTCCTTTTGATGCAGTGTAGGAGAGTGGTTTTGTCTCTTATGAGTTGGAGGGGTATTTCTCCTGCGTAACATAAAATACTTTCTGTGGGGCTTGTTCTGAAAGCGCCGATCGAGAGACGAATTCCTTCGTGATGTATAGGGTCTAGTGTTTTGAGATGTCTTGGCTTAGCTGTATTGTAGATTGGAGATCCGTAATTGATTTGTGAAAGGATTAATGTTTTATATATGTTTAACAAAGACTTTTTATCTGCTCCCCATGTGTGGTTGGCGAGAGTTTTTATAACATTCAGTTTGGCTTTGCATGCAACTTTTAGCTGTTTAAGGTGTGTGGTCCAGTTTAACTTATTATCGAAAATCAAACCTAGTATGCGGAGTGATTTATGAAAGGGGATTTGAGTGTTTTTAAGGTAGAGGATGGTTTCTAAATTGAGATTGAATTGTATGCCTTTGCTTTTTTGAGGAGAAAAAATGAATCCAGATTTATTGGCCCATTCTTGTAGTGTATGGAGAGCGTTTTGAAGTATTTCCCGGGTAGTATTTATGTTGGTGCCACTGCAGTATATGTAGCAATCATCAGCGAAGATTAGGTGTTTGGTGGGTTTTTGAATTTGGAAAAATATATCATGTATGGCTATAAGAAACAAGGTTACGCTGAGGACTGATCCTTGGGGGATGCCATTTTCAGTAGGGTACAAGTTGGATAAATTGTGGTGGGCTTTGACTTGTATCGAGCGGTTTGTGAGGAAATTTTTAAGAAATGATAGGATGTTTCCGTTTATACCCCACTTATGAATGATATGAAGGACTCTGTTGCGCCACACCATGTCATAGGCTTTCTCAAGATCTAGTGCTATAAGTATAAGATGTTGTTTAGTGTTTATTGCATTGCAGATATCCGTGTGTAGACATGAGAGGTGGTCTAGGGTTGAATGATTTCGCCTGAAGCCACATTGGTTGCTGGGTAGAAGTTTAGATGTTTCAAGAAACCATGTTAGGCGTTTGTTAACCATTTTTTCCAAAAGTTTACTTAGTGTGCTTATGAGGGAGATTGGTCTATAGTTGGATATGTTGAATTTATTTTTGTTGGGTTTGGGAATCGGTATGATTATTGCATTGCGCCATGGGTCAGGGTAAAAACCTGTTTCCCAGATTAAATTGTATATTTGAAGTAGTTGATTTATGCCATTGCTAGGGAGGTTTTTGATGAAGGAGTAAGGTATATCGTCTGGTCCAGGGCTTTTGCTGTTGCAGTTTGATCTAGCGTCTAACATTTCAGAAATGCTGAAAGGCATGTTTAAGAAATTCAAGTGGGGATGAGATCTTGATGTTCTTTCATCAATACTATATCATCTGCATGACCTAGTAAACATATCCTACTGGCTACTGCTATGTCTTGTAATATTCTAATAGGTAGGTACCTACCTATTCTTGAGTTCCAATTTTTATCTCTCTAATGACCTTTTTCATAACCACATTGAACAAAATACTTCACAATAAGTCGTCATTTCTTAACCCTGATTTCACTGTAATAGGGTCAGTTCTTGTGTTTCCCACTTAAACCCTCACCAAATTCTCCATGACACTGATGATATAGATAAGATTCACTGGAGAAGCAAATAATTTTATCTTACTGGTAATCTTATTTTTTTTTTTTAAAGACTAAAATCTAAAATACCTACCTAACGACCTATACAATAACATAGAACACAAAGTTCTATGACAATATTACATGATATATTTATTTACTTACCTTTGTGACTTTGTATAAGTCTATTCTTGTTTAAAATTAGATTAACAAAATTGTATAATATGTTAATTATTATATTTTTATACCTTTAAAATATTTCAGGTAATAGTTATTATGTATTCAATGGAAATCATTTGATAGAAAATAGTCCAAGACCTATTATAGATTATGGATTTCCACATTTTGTTAATAGAGTTGATGCAGTTATGATATATGGAGTACCACCAATAACTTATCTTTTTAGGTATATAATAAAGTATAAATATGTTTAGTAAAAATTCATCTCAGTAAAATTTGATGTTTTACGGAAGCGTATGCAGGGAGGAGGCTAATAGGCTGAAGACCCCCTCCATTGCCCGTAATATTATTACTTAATAAAATTAATATTTATCAAGTTTCAACTGTCGTAAACTAGTAGGCAAACCGTAAATTGTAAAAACATTGTAATTGCATAACAGTTTTTCTAAAAGCGTCAGTAATGTTTTGGTAAAAATATACTTACTTGTATGAAAGACCTTTATCATTAATATTTTAGCTATAATAAAAACTTATGTAGTACCTACATTTTTAAGATTTTTACAGGACAAATAATTTTTTATTGACATTTTAAGAAAAAAAATGTAAATTAATCAAATGCAATCCAAGCAAAGATGGTCAAACCAATGTTATCTTACACTTAACAAATTTTCATTTATTTATTTTTGTTTTTCCCGTATATTTTAAAAAATACTGAGAATTTTCAGTTTCGACCTCCCAAGGTTAGATCGTACCAACTAGATCCAATTTGCTTCTAAAAACCTCCATCGTAGTTTATGATGAGAGCGTTTTTTCTACTAGAAAAGTTAAGTTGAGAAGTTTTAGTTGTACAAACATTTTCAAATACCTCACCTAAACGTCTGCAATTATTATTAATAAAAATAAAATAGTGATTAATTTTTAACCCCCCCCCCCTCCCCATTGAAAAATCCTGCATACGCCAAAGATGTTTCGTATGATTTTACTGAGCTACTATAAAAAAAATGTGTTGGCCAAATAATAGAAAAATTTGTTGTAGATTTTCAAAAATGTAAAATGTTCAGGATAACATTTGATTTGTATTGATTATTTTAAAATGTAATGAATAGAGTTATTGGCATGGCCATATAATATAGATATTAAGTTTTGAATAATTTTCTCAACATTTCAAAATGTTTATATTGTAAACAAGATAAGCAATTAGTAAAAACATATCAACAGAATTCTCAAATGGTACCTACTTTGTATTTACTTATACATATTAGGTATATAAAAATGTAATACCTATATTTACAAATTGTAAATCCTAAAAAAATTAAAGCTTTTATTTCAAATATTTTAGCTGAATTAATAAAAAAAACACTTTTTAAAGTTTGAAAATCAATATTAATATAGATAAACAATTTGAGAAACAATAATAAACTATTTGGACAACATCCTTCACATTGTTACTTATGAGACATTAATCTTAAATTATTATTTTAATATTAATACTGTATTAAATGTATTTTTTAAGTGGGGAATACTTTTGGCTGTTTGATGACCAACATAAATTGTTATTACAAAGGCATAGATCAATTAAAGAACATTTCAAAGGTGTAAGAACTCCAATAGACGATGTTCTCACATGGAAATCTGGTAAACATTTTAATATGTTATTTATTTTTTTTTCTACTAGATTATTGAACTAGGTATACCTTATATTCCTATAGTTATTTTAATTTTTCAGTATTAATATTATTATTTATTGCCAGTAGGTACCTACCATTGGTTCTATAATTTTGTAATAACCATGATCGCTACCTCTTAATAGATGGCATTGTATGTGACCAAAGTACCTAACGACATATACAACCCCTGTTTAAAATTTGGAAATAAAAAACTGTAATAAGTTAATAATTAGTCTTGTAAATATTATGTAATTTACAACAATGTTCAAATGTTAAATATCAAACAAGGGGATTCGTTTACTCATTACTACTGCTGCTGTCTCTCTGCCAGAATGAATAGAATAATATGAAAAACTTAAATTTAACTTGATAATTCTTCTAAGTACTTTGCTAAAATTATAATTTTTTTTTACTAAAAATTAATTCATAAACTATTCTAACTAGGTATGCTGTAAGATTTGGAAAAATTATTTGTTATAATCATTAAAAATTTAAATCCGTGAAAATTCAACCTTTACTGAATGAAACTGAAGTGATTAGTGAATACAGTTTCTAGTAAATATTATTTTATTTTTATTACTCCTATGTTTTTCTAATACTAGTATAACTATTTATAAATTAAGACATTGGTAAAGCATAAATAGTAACATAATGGCCACAGATAATTATCTCATTTCCATACAAATTTACAATAGACATTATCATATATGTATAATGTATTATATACACTATTATTTTTTTTAAGCAATACAATTTTTAAATTGTATAATAACATAATAGAAATAATTATTTTAGGTGATACATATTTCTTTACTGGTAATCAGTTTTGGAAGTTTGATCATAATCACAATAAGACGGAAGATGGATATCCAAAAAATGCTGCAGAATTTTTGCTTGGATGTAATTCTTAATCTATAGTTTTATTAGTAATATTATAACTTATTAATAAGTAAATATAAATAAATTGTACAGGTTAACTTATAGGACAATTGTTTAAAAAATAAGTTAATTTCCAATGTATACTTTAATTTAATACTTCAGAACTATTTACAATTATGGGGTAGGTACATACATATATTAAATGTAAATAAATTAACTATAAGCCAGTAATATTATTAATTATATTATATTATGTAAAGTGGTTGAAACTTAATGCATATCTATTGCACTAACCAGGTCGGACAAGATACCGAGTTGAACATGTTAGGCAGTGCAAAATTTGATCCAGCTAAGTTATAGGTATATGACCAAAAATATTTGAACACCCCAAATTCTGAACAATGAAATATGAATAATAATAAATAATAAATACTATCCAGCGCTGGCACTAAAATTTTTTGTGATATGTAATTAAAATAACCAAAAATGTTTTAAAACTATAAGAGATAGGTAAACCATTATATTTGTGAAAACAACCTCAATATTATAATTGTTAAGAATGCTCAAATTTTTATAAAATATAAAGAAATATGCAATGGATTTTCTTAGACCACCATAGAAAAACATTCAATTGCAAGAAAATTTGAACCCAAATAATTATGATAATTATGTATATAAATATTAGAACAAATACAGTTAAGTTCCTATGCACAATGTTGGATTTTTTTTTCCAAAATGTGTGTTTTATAGCACCGAATACAAATGTCTAATTCAAAAATTCTCACAATATCACAATATCCCTCGGCAGTGACTGCGCATGTATGGGCACTCCGTTCCGCAAATCAAAAATATCCCTCGACTTGTTATGCAAAACCACCTCATGTAGGTCTAGGGTAAAAACTAAATCTATTAAGG
>JANEHU010005065.1:0-14541 GCA_027563435.1 Nasonovia ribisnigri | reverse complement strand
TAATAATATTTTATAACTACCGTGTACAAATAATATTTACTGCATTTCTAAAAATAAACACACAACACCGGATTATTAACTGATAACATAGGTACTGATAAGATAATTCCATCACACGAACACGGAGTTTTACTTAATATATTATAATATAATAATATAATAAATATACAAAATGTTTGGCCATTACTTTTTCAAAATGTTATTATATATCTTTTCAGTCAAATATAACAATGGTAAAACTTTGTATGATTTGTGGCAACGTCGAAGGTGTGGATGGTATTTCAGTGCATGGGTATTTATATAATATATACGTACTATATTATAACACTGTAATACTATATTATACAATGATTGTATTAGTTTTCCAGCAAATGTCGATCGGAATCGTCAATGGGTGATGTTCGCCGAGGATAATGGTATCAATGCTCGACAAATATTGGCTCATTCCAAGCTCTGTTCAAGGCATTTTGTTGCTGGTCGTGATTACTACGGAGCAGCCGTACATCGCCGTCGACTAACTGTTGGAGCAGTGCCGTCAGTAGTGAGTGACAACCAACATAAAACCTTTGATCACTGTATTAAACAAATAGTGTCGGGCTGCACCTACCGCATAAGATTCACTCGCTTGATCATTACATTACTATACTCACTAATACAGTGTGCACTAAAATATCACATAATATGTGTTTATTATTTCAATATACCCAGGTGACAGGTATTTTACAGTGGCTACAATTTGATACTATACTATAGGTACTTGCATTAAGTTATTGTTGTTGGTTAACATTCAGTATTAAATTATACTCTTTTTTTATTGCTTTTGTTGCATATTCAGCATTTACATTATATACTAAACGTTTATATTAATAATAATAATCATAAGTATCATATTACGATCGGTGGGGATTGTCCATCGGTCATTAGCAAGTAGACAATTTTATATGTACGTCAGTTCGTTTTATACTTTTCATAATAAAAGACTATAATATACGTTTGTGTTATTATTCATATTGACAATACACAACAAATTGGCGACGAAGATAAACATTTTTAAACTCATCTCATACTAAATTAAAATATTTATAAAATGGGTGAGGATAACAAAAATATTACTCAATTCCATAATATAATAGGTTCACCAGGAACATTTGAATCTGGAAACGACATAACAATATTTGAATCAAGACTTACAAATTTTTTCATTGCAAACGGAATAAGTAACGAAGTCCAGAAGAGAGCTATACTACTATCTTCAATTAGTGAGGAAGTTCACAAAATATTATTCAGTTTATGCGTTCCATCAAAACCAGACGTTCAGACATACGACACACTATTAGGTTTGTTAAACAATTATTACAAGCCAGTGAAATCGTACTTCGCATCAAGATATGCATTCTACAACGCAAAGCAGAGACCAGACGAAACTGTAGCTGAATGGGGAGCAAGAGTAAAGAACCTAGCATCAAAATGTAATTTTTCAACGGAATTACAAATTGTAATCCGTGACATTTTTGTTGTTGGTATGAACGCGGGACCAATTCAAGATCGATTACTAGAGGAAGATGCCTCAAAAATAAGCATCACATATTCGCAACTTATGGAAATTTCTGCTGCAAAAGAATCTACAATCAACAATAAAACCGGATGGATAAAGGAAGAAGCTGACTTCAAATATCAAAAACAAAGTCAGCAAGCAAAATCAGCCAAGCAGTCAATCACGGAAAAATCAAAATGTGGAACATGCGGTCGATCAAACCACACACAAAAAGAATGCCGATACAAGGACTACAGTTGTAATATTTGCAATATCAAAGGTCATTTGGCTCCTATGTGTAAAAGTAAGAACAATAAACCAAAGTATGATAACCGCTCACACAATAAATTTTTATCCGAAAATTCTGGTAATAACACGAATGAAAATATTCATGATGACGCAATCGCGTACAATTTATCTGACACTTTTTTTAATATGATTGAAAATAACTTTCAAAATAAAGTAGAACCGTACATAATCAATTTATTAATTGAAAATAAAGATTTAAAATTTGAAATAGATACGGGGGCTGTGCATAGTGTAATGTCAAAACAATTATATGATACAAGTTTTAATAATTTAACTTTATTACCAAACGATATTTCATTACGCGATTACGTCGGAAATGATATAAGCCCAATAGGAAAATTAATAGTAAATGCTAAATATTCGAAAAAGTCTTTTAAAATGTGCATTTACGTAATAAAAAACGGAGGACCGCCATTAATTGGTAGAAATGATTTAAAAATAATAAACTATTCTCCCATTTATAACACTATAAATGTAAACGAAAGTATAGAGAATATATTAAAAAATTTCGAGCATTTATTCAAAAATGAAATCGGCACCTTTAATAAATACCAAATATCGCTAAACATTAAAAAGGGGGCAATACCCAAGTTTTTCAAGCCAAGGTCAATTCCTTTAGCACTAAAATCTAAGGTAGAGTCGGAAATTGATCGTTTAATAGATAATAATATTTTAACTCCTGTGAACTACAGCGAATGGGCCACTCCAATTGTTCCAATTCTTAAGCCCGACGGTACAGTTAGAATTTGTGGTGATTTCAAAATTACAATCAACCCCGTATTGGAAGGAACTGAGTATCCCTTACCAAAAATAGAACATCTTTATGCGAATATAAGTGGCTCAAAATATTTTTCTAAAATAGATCTCAAAGATGCATATCAACAAATGGTAATTAAAGAGAGTGATCGCAAATACACTACAATAAATACTCACAAAGGCCTATTCAGTTATACTCGAAATCCGTTCGGAATAAAAAGCTCAGCTGGGGAATTCCAAAAAGCCATGGAAATATCAACCACAGGCTTAGAAGGGATTGGTATATTTCAAGATGACATAATAGTTGCGGGAAAAACGGTAGAAGAACACAACAATAGATTAAAAAAATTACTTAACGTTTTATCCGAAGTTGGTTTAAGGGTTAAACAAAACAAATGTAGTTTTCTCAAAAATTCAATTGAATATTTAGGTCATAAAATCGATGAGCATGGCTTGCACACCTTAACTAAACACATAAATGCAATACAATCTGCCCTGGTTCCAGAAAATAAAACTATGTTAAAATCATTTTTAGGTTTAGTAACATATTACATTAAATTTGTTCCAAGAGCAGCGGACATTCTTAAACCGTTATACTCATTACTAAGACAAGAAAAAAATGGCTATGGTCACCAGAATGTGATCAAGCATATAATAACATAAAAAAAATGCTTATCTCAAGTCCTGTGTTAGCACATTATGACCAAAAACTTCCCATAAAACTCACGGTCGATTCTTCGTCATACGCACTAGGTGCAATCATATCGCACACTTATCCTGACCACTCAGAAAGACCAATTGCATATGCATCACGAGTATTGTCAAACAGTGAATGCAAATTTCCACAAATCGAAAAAGAAGGTCTAGCCATAATTTTTGGTGTTCAAAAATTTTACGATTATTTATACGGTAGAAAATTTACATTAGTTACTGATCACAAACCGTTAATCCACATATTTGGAGAAAAAAAAGGAATACCAATTTATGCGGCAAATCGCTTACAACGTTGGGCATACGTTCTTTCTTCATTCGATTTTGAAATTAAGTATATTAAATCAGAAGGAAATACTGCTGATTTTTTATCACGCATTAAAACAAACCAATGCAACAATAATATTAATGAATATGATGACGCTCACATCAATTTTATTCACGAACAGTCACCATTCCCGCTAGATTGGCACAAAATCAAAATTGAAACGAAAAGAGATCCAATTACCTCTAGAGTATTACACGCTACAAAAACAGGTTCATGGAGTAATGACTTTTCAATAAATTCCGAATTAAACTCGTATAATACACGCAAAATAGAAATTACTGCTGAACAAGATTGTTTATTTTGGGGCTATAGAGTAATCATACCAACCAAATTCCGTAAGTCAATTCTAACTGAACTGCATTCTTGTCATATTGGCATGTCGAGTATGAAAAGCATTGCGCGTTCGTATTTCTGGTGGCCTAGTATAGATAAAGAAATTGAGGATATGGCCCGAAACTGCAATGAATGCATAAATGCAAGACCTAATCCTCCTAAGTCAGTACTAACTCCGTGGAAATGGCCACAAAGACAATGGACGAGAGTGCATTGCGATTTCTTAGGTCCGTACAAAAACAAAACATTCTTAATTATTGTCGATGCAACCACAAAGTGGCTAGAAGTTTTTCAAGTAAATTCGATGACAGCACAAACGGTCATAACAAAACTGTCTGAGTTAATTGCACGTTTTGGCATTCCCAGAACAATAACAACTGACAATGCAAAATGTTTTAATGGCGATGAATTCCAGTCATATTGCAAGACACTAGGTATCAGGCACTTGACAGGGGCACCTTTCCACCCAGCCTCAAATGGATTTGCCGAATCCGGAGTAAAAATAGTTAAGCAATTTTTTAATAAATGTTCAACATCATTACACCATTTGAATAAATTTTTATTGATGTATAGAAATACTGTACACTCAACCACAAATGAAACGCCAGCAAAACTTATGTTTGGCCGCTCAACACGTACTATTTTTGATTTATTAATCCCAAACACAAATGAAGTAGTTATTAATAACCAAATTACACAAATAAAAAATTCAGGAAAAAGAGATATTAATATAAAAGAGGGTGATTTGGTATTAGTTAAGGATTATCGAAATAAAAATGAAAATTGGCAAAAAGGAAAAATTACAGAAAACATTAGTAAAAACACTCATAAAATCATACTAGACGAGGGTTCTGAATGGATAAGACACACTGATCAGATATGGCCACACAACCAAATAAATAACTCACTGTCACCTACACCAGCTAGACAAACAAATGAAAATTCTAAAAATACTGAAACTGTAGTTGAAAATCAAAATCCCGATCCGGCCGATCCCGTAATAGTAAATAAAACACCCAGACCAATTAGATCTAGAAAACCGCCTCAGCGATATTCTCCAAGTGATTATGCTTAGGGCAATAATTATTGCAATAATCAACTATTAATTATATCAGTTATCAAATTATATAATAAATACTCGTATAAAAAAAAAAAATATAAAAAAAAAAAAAAAAAAATACTAACATAGTAATTAAGCACTATACAAAATACTTTATATTTTTTTTTTTTAAAGGAAAGAGATGTTGCATATTCAGCATTTACATTATATACTAAACGTTTATATTAATAATAATAATCATAAGTATCATATTACGATCGGTGGGGATTGTCCATCGGTCATTAGCAAGTAGACAATTTTATATGTACGTCAGTTCGTTTTATACTTTTCATAATAAAAGACTATAATATACGTTTGTGTTATTATTCATATTGACAATACACAACAATACTCAAAAGAATCAGACCTATTATGCTAACTCATAAAATTATCCCAAACTCCCAATTCGGCTTTAGAGCAAAACATTCCACTGTCCACCAAATTCATAGGTTGACAGACAAAATATCATCATCCTTCGAAATGAAGCAATTCTGTCCTGGTGTTTTCCTGGATGTAGCGCAGGCTTTCGACCGTGTCTGGCACGATGGCCTACTATACAAACTCAAGCTTTTTCTACCTGCGCCATATTATCTAATTATTCGCTCATATCTCGAAAACCGCTCATACAAAATCCGATATGGTAGCTCATACTCTCCACACTTTTCCATTAAAGCCGGTGTCCCCCAAGGCAGCGACCTCTCTCCTGACCTATTCAATATTTATACAGCCGACATACCTGTTACAACAAACACCACCTTGGCCACTTACGCAGACGACACCGCAATACTTTGTGCTAATAATGACCCCGACGAAACATCCAACTGTTTACAAACACACCTTGATTCCATTGACAACTGGGCAACTAAGTGGCGAATAAAAATAAATCCTGACAAATCTGTTTATGTACCATTTACTCTAAAAAGAACAGAACCCCCACCTGTTCATTTTCAAGGTACTCAAATACCATCATCTTCAAATGTCAAATATCTCGGAATTACCATTGATAAAAGATTAACCTGGGGCCCACACCTTAAACAAAAAAGAAAAACACTCAACAGCCGCCTTCACCTACTTCGTCCGATCTTAAAGTCAAAACTACCAGTGCACACCAAACTTATAATGTATAAATCTCTCTTGCGTCCAATATGGGCATATGCAATCCAAATTTGGGGCTGTGCTAAGTTGTCCCAAATTCGCACGATACAAGCATTCCAGTCCATTACCCTCCGTATGATAACGTCTGCTCCTTGGTTTGTTTCCAACTCTTCTCTACACTCTGACCTAAAAATTGAGTCAGTTGACCAACTAGCCACCAAACATTACAGATCCTTCTACTCTAAACTACCTTCCCATACAAACCCATTAATATCACAAATCTCATCTACCCAACCCATAAACCCCATCCATAGACTCAAAAGAAAATATTGCAGAGATTTGTTAATCTAAAATAAACGCACGTTGGGTTCCAGCACTGGTTGGCCTCCCTCTTCAAATTATTCAAGTTAAATATTGTACATAAATTATCTAATTTACTTATTGTGATGTAAACACAGATTGTAAATATCTTATTCTAAATAAAAAAAAAAAAAAAAATATTGACAACCTGCAGGTGCCTTATACATTTTTTCTTAATTTTTTTTCTCATCACTCCTTAAAAAGTATTTGTCTGCGAGCTCCAACGTTCCCCTTCTTTTTTATTGTAAATATTTTTAAACAGATTTTTAAACTTTAACAAGCTAGTACCATATAAATGTTTAAACCTTTTTTCATGCTTCTTAAAAAGTTATTAGCTGCGGGCTCCCATGTTCCTATTCAATCAGTTTTTTCTTAAATTTAAATATTGTTGATATTCTTATATATATTTTTTTATACATTATAACGACCTAGCTGGTGCTATAAACATTTTTTTCTTAATTTTTATTTCTTGCTCATTAATAAATATTTGGCAGTGGGTTACCACGTTCCGCTTTCAATTTTTTTTTTAATGAATTAAAATCCTTTTGTTATTTATGATTTATAACCAATTTTTTAAACATTAACAACCTGGTGCCATTTTAATTTTTAGATTCTGAGCGGAGCGATGAATGTATTGATTTTATAATGATATGTGTTTTTAATTTTTTTTTGTGTCTGTCATCACCTTTTAGGACACTAAAAATGCTTCAATTTTCTTCAATAGTATACTTTTTCTGATAGGAAATTGAATATAGTTGGTACTTTGGGAAGTCAAAAATTAAAATTTCCCAGTAGCTTTCAAAAGCGCCGTGAAAAACAAATGAAAAATTAAGGAAATAACGTGAATTTTTACGGAAAACCAATTTTCGACAAAATCGATTTTGGTTTTTGGTTAAGTATATAGTATATATAGTATACCTATTACTCAGAGTATTTAAATCTATAAAACTAATAACAAGGAACTCTGTAGGTATAATATGTTATTTAGCAATTTAGCTACATTTTTGTTGCGAGTCCATTTTTTTTCGGCGTCTCGCAAGTCGCAACATTGGCAATAATATTTTTTTAGTTTTAATAGCAAAATTATAACCTACTATATAACTACTCTAGCGCAGGGTTGCACTAAACACTTAATGAATAATGAACCGTTGAGACACTAAATAATCTATTATTTGTTTTTTTGGATAACTACCTATTATTTTAAATTGATAATTATGTAGGCGTGCCTTGTATAATATATCGAAGAGTCTCGCTAGAGACTCCTTTCTGTGCATAAGTAACACCGATAAGAAACAGCACACCGACAACCGATAGCGAGACTATTATACATTAATAGTTTCGTTTCGGCGCTCGGACCTCTCACTCGCACGCGTCGGTTGAATGCAGAGTGCGAGAGAGACAGAGCTAAAAACTGCAGTTTTGTGAGTCTTTTTCTTTCGTCCGTCACACAGCGACCGCCCAAACTTCCAACGCCGCGCCGTAGCAACCGCCACGCGCCGGCCGCTACCGTACCGAGGGGTTTCCGTTTTCCGCCAAATTGACCCTAGCCCGTTATCACCATGGCCGTTTTCCGCCAAAGGTTATATTCCGATTTCCACCAAAACAAATTTATAAATTTTTTTTGAGAACCCCTGAACTGAATCCATCAAAATCAAATAGTGTTGATTCGATGTACGCGCTATTATTATAGTATACCTAAATATTGAATGTGTACTTTTCATATAATTTTAATTTTTATAATAATTTATTATTTGGACGACAGACATGTGATATTATTAAAAATATTTTTTTTTTTTATAGTATACCTAAATATTGAATGTGTACTTTTTATATAATTTTAATTTTTATAATAATTATTATTTGGACGAAAATCTAGTGATGTTTAACATGTGATATTTATACTTATACTGTTTTTACGTACAATTCGTATATAATAGCGTATGCTTTGGAAAATACAGTGGGTACCTATACTTAAATAGGTGAATAATAATAGTAAGATAAAATATAGATAATAGTTTGTAATCAATATCTGTGTGGGGTGAAGCGCGTGTGTGATACAAGGTGAGGCACGTACATCGAGTTATTACTAATTGATGGATTCAGTTCAGGGGTTCTCAAAAAAAATTTATCAATTTGTTTTGGTGGAAATCGGAATATAACCTTTGGCGGAAAACGGCCATGGTGATAACGGGCTAGGGTCAATTTGGCGGAAAACGGTTACGCCCGTACCGCGAACCTCACCCACAACAACAGCTAGCTAGTCTTCTATTCTATTCTATTCTATTCTATGCCTATTCTATTCACTCTGCGAACGCCGTAGAAGCGTAGAACATACTACGATTTGTAAATTTTGCTGTTACAATAAGTATAATTTTTTTGTCACAAATTCGTATGATTGACATTAGCAGGTACGTTTTACGTTTGCAGAATTATTATTAATTATTATTTATTTTTATTAAATTATAAAATATTTTTACGTACTCGCGTTGTTGCGATACCGAGGTCTCGTGCATTTACATTATTACATACGTTATTTTACGCGATTTATTGTTACAAAACAACAGCTACCTACGTAAATTTGTACCTATTATTACTATTTTAATACTATAATAATAATAATTATTATTAAATAATTGTATTATTAATATAAATTTATAATTAATAATTATATATTATATAATTATAAACATTTATATTTTATTTTGACAATTGTGAGCTGTTTAGTAGTGTTTTTAACGCTATAACAGGAGAACATTCATTAGTCTCATTACGTAATTACAGCCTAATAAAATAAAATCTAATATTTAAAATCAAATATGGATATAATTTTCTCGAAAGAGATACTCGTTAGCGAGATACTAAAATCTGATTTGGCTCTTCACGTTGATCACATACCTAATGTTTTTTCAAACCTCATGATGCAAAATTTTGGATATCCGTTTTTCTGCTCTAACAATGACTTGCAAGCTCCACGTGATACAGATGTCCAAGCATTGCATATAGACAAGCATATACAGATTTTGCTTAAACCAATGAGTGTAAATGAGACGGATATTCATCATTGGGTATGCAGTTACTATAATGGTCATCAAATTTTCATTTTCGATACTTTATCTGTAATCAAAACCAGTCATATTAATTATGAGTTAGTTTTAGGCAATCTTTTCCCCTTATATTTGAGCTTGGTGGTTCTATAGAATTTCCAAAGCTTCAAAAACTTGGATCTCTTGATTGCGGTGTTTATGCTATAGCAAATGCTGTTGCGCTCCATTTTAGCTTAAATCCTGAGCACTTAGTTTATGATTCAGTAGATAAATTAAGGCTTCATCTTGCCAACATATTTACCTATAACTGAGGTAATTACTCCATTTCCTGCTAAAAAAATAATCGAACAGTGTATGGAACCCACACATCTCAAAAGGTGAGAAATCTGTGCAGATTTTCAAGCAGAAAACGCCGAAAAATGCGACAAGACAATGCGCTCAAGAATAAAAAAAGGCGAGAAGCTTATGCTAAGTTGAAATTCGATAACAACGAAAAACTTCATCAACAGCTGGTGCTCAAAAATAAAAAAAGACGAGAGGCAAATGCAACTGAAAAAATTTCTAACCATTTACAGTTGAAAATTGTTCAATTTCAAAACTTAATTAGACAAGTTTTGAATTACGAATTTTGCCCCATTCATCAAATTTTGCAGCCACACAGCAATAATTTGCAACCATTAGACGAAAGTAAAAGTAGAGTAGAATTTTTACTGATATCGCGAACTTCAAACATCTGGCACTGGGTATGCGTTTTTTACAACCTACAATCTATATTTATTTACGACCCACTCAACAGACCTGATACATATGATAAAAGTATTGGTTTATTACGATTATTATTTCCTAAACATACGGGGAACCAAAAAATTAAAAAAATTAAAAATAAAAAACCAAATCACGAAAATATAAAAGTGGCCCCAAAATTCCAAAAACGCCCACATTTTAGTATTCGAAGCAAAATAATTACATTGTCCTGAGATATCACAGTAAAACGTGCTTCGGAAAAATAATTGAAATCCTCAAAAAAACTACTTCGGAGTTGTTGACTTGTTTACAACAATATAATTGATATAAATTTAAATTATGGCTGTAATATATTATATTATGATTAATTTACACGATATTAATACGATAAACAATAGTATTATTATAATGCATATTTACAATAATTACAATCAAGTATTTAAGTACATGTTTGCTTGTCTTTCATATTTGAATTTATAATATGTAAGAAACATATTTCCAAATAAAATTAAATATAATAATATATATAATCCTCAGTATATCACAGTAAAGCGTGCTTCGTAAAAATAATTGAATTCCTCAAAAAAACTACTTCGGAGAAGTAAAAAAGGCTTTCTGTGCGTAAGTTGAAGAGATTGGGAGAAAAGATAGAACTTTGGTGTTAATAAAGATGTGAAATCAATCTCAAAGTTCTGTGCCAAAAAGGGCCACGGTTGAAAAAATAGAATTTGGGGCTTAATAAAGAAGTGAAATCAATACCCAAATTATGTGCCTCAACTTGAAAAAATATCTTATTCAAAAAAAATTCAAGATGTTCAACTGTACAAACATTAAAAAAAAATATTAGCACAGAACGGCGTACAATAATGATGAATTAGCCATAATCGGAGTTGTTGACTTGTTTACGAGTTAATCTGTCTGACTAGAATTGTTGTTGATAATCTGTAATTAGGGCCGCTTTGTGCTAATTTTCTCATTAGTATGAATTTTTGTTGACAAACTGTAATTCACGCCGTTCTGTGCTAATATTTTTTTTTAATGTTTGTACAGTTGAACATCTTGAATTTTTTTTGAATAAGATATTTTTTCAAGTTGAGGCACATAATTTGGGTATTGATTTCACTTCTTTATTAAGCCCCAAATTCTATTTTTTCAACCGTGGCCCTTTTTGGCACAGAACTTTGAGATTGATTTCACATCTTTATTAACACCAAAGTTCTATCTTTTCTCCCAATCTCTTCAACTTACGCACAGAAAGCCTTTTTTACTTCTCCGAAGTAGTTTTTTTGAGGATACCATATACGTCTCTGAGCGAAGACCGATTGTCAGCCTATAATATTATGAAGTAGGTATATTTGATGATATTATTATGATTAAAGTAATTATTTTTAGTATTAGGCATTATAGTTTCTACTTTACAGTACGTTCAATTTATTTTTGACAAAAAATCACATTTGTAAATGTCATTGTGTGTATAAAATATAATAATATTCTCTAAGTTTCATATACCCATGAAAAATATTTTTAAATTACAACAAATAACTAATATTGTTATTCATTGTTTTAATACCTATGTAATTTCGGCCAAATTTGAATTTAAAATGTCTGTACAAAATAACTGAATGTTTATATATTTTTTGAATTTTTTGGTTACCGTATGAACTATTTTTTGAGAATCTTTGTTTTAACCTTTCAATTATAAACTATACAAATTGAACAATTTATAACTGTTTAATTGCAATCATTGTTAATTTTTGAGATTTTGATACATTTTTGAATTGTATAAAATCCTAAATGCTGAACATAATAAAAATGTCAACATTATCATGCAAAATAGTCATCATTATGAGGTAGTAAATAGCAATATTGCCAATCCACCAATTTCATTATTTTATCCTCAGATCGCTTCCGCCTCCCACGTCCCAGGCTCCATATAATTTAACTAAAAATATTATTCAAGATGCTTGCTACAATGCTACTCCATGATTTTACTCCAAATAATGTCACTGCTTCCAAAAATGTTAAGCTGTAGAATGTTCTGAATGTAGACTAAATAGGTTATACCCATGAAGACCTATGTTGTAGTAGATAATAAATACAGGCAGTTACATTTACCTAAATTGGCTTAGACTTAGAAGCATAATATAACTTACTGTTTGTTAGTTATATTATGGGCCATGGCTAGAAGTACCTAGTACATTATAGCCTACGCCCTACACTTTTATATATTTAAAGTAAATTAAATGTAATACATTTTTATTTATCATTAGTTTATTATTTCAAACTTACTGATCTACAATCCTACACATCCTACCACCCCAAATAGGGGATCCACCACCAATTTTGATTAAAACACAATAATTTTTATATTCTGTTATAGTGTTATGTTTATTTAAATATGAAAAAGCAAATTTTACTTATTAAAAAAAATAAAAAGTGTGTTCAAAAACAGTCTTATATAATTCTAAAAAAAACAAACACGAATTATATGAACACATTAATTGTATTGTTAAATTCAATCTTAATACTTAGGTACATCAAATGAATACATATGTCTATATTTTAATAATAGTTGTCTTTTCATTTGTAAAGATTGACGGAGATCATCCATAGCTTTTAACTGCTGCTCACTGTTGTATTGAATTCCAGGTAATTTTCGAATCTAAACAATTGAAAAAAAAAATTTTTTTATGTTATACAAAAATAAGGTTTAAGCCATTTTTTTATTAACATATATTAGTTTTTAATTTATAAAAACATAAAATTGATGGTACTCTTACAAATCTTACATAGAATGGATCTTTTGAGTACAGTTCCATGTAATATATTAACTTTTGCTGTATGTTATATTTCACAATTTGATAAGTCTCTATATACTTTTATGTTCTTACCTATTTGCCTTTAAGTTTTTTAATCCCTAGTAATGAACAAAGCTTGGGCATTTTAGTCAAGTTCAGGATAAATTAAAATTTTTACTGTTGCAATTATCTATATACTTTTTCTATATTCTATTTTAGAATAAACAAAATATTTTGTAGTTAGAAACATGTAAAATCAAAAAAATTTACTTACATCACTTCGCGCTTGATCAATTTTTTTTTGTAAATCCTGTATTTTTTGTGATATTTCTTGGGCTGATTTTTGAGGTTCATGATTTTCTCTTTCACCACTACAAACAGAAATGATAATAGTTTATAACTTTGAAGAAATATTTGATGTTTCATTTTTACCTTTTGATAATATCGTGAATTAATGGTAAAAAATCTGTATCCACATCGTTGACGGTAATAGTGTTTTCCATATTTAATGTTTTTAAACTTATAATAATTAAACAATAAACATACCTACTAAATAGTACCTACTCAAAATAAAATAGTAAATAAGTAGATAGTAAGTTGTTAGGTACTACTGTACCGTAGTAGACAGAAGATAGTACTTACAATTATAGAACCCGACAATAATTATCAATGGTAGATCTACAACTAACAAGTTAATAGTAAATATTATAAAACAATGATAATTTATAAATGTAAAATGTAAGTATAAAAATATAAAACTAATAGAAATAAAGCTATAAAATTTAAAAACTGCGTATGTTCAATGTTGTTCAGATTGTTGAAAACAATCAAAACTTCTAAATATTATTTATTGAATGATGATAAGTGATAACACTAATCTGTTGTATTTTATCATTACAATCACGATTTAAGATAGTATGGTTGCCCATCGACTTGTGATAAGAAAGCCAGTACAGTGAATCTCACTTTTTTTACTATAGCAGCGCTCCATGTGAGCAAAATAGTGTCGTAAACTCGTAATTCGCGCGACTGTTTAAAATTTAAATCATACGGATACGACATATTAATGGTATCGGTGTAATATGTACCTAGATGACGCAATTTTTTATCATTGTTATCCACTGATTGGATTCTATTTAAATAATTACAATAGTTTTAAAACAAACAATATCCAAGAACACAAATAATAAATTTAACAAAAATGTAATAATAATATATTAGTGTACCTATAATTAACATTTTATTAAATATCTATGTGGTCACTAATTTCGACAATTTTTTTTTAGTGGTGTTTAGTTTTTTATTATTTTGATTTTGAATGTATGTGTATTGTCTCATTCTCATTATAAGGTAATGTGTATAAATATCAGAAAATACAGTTTGCTTGTCTTCTTCACAATCAAATTTAAAAGAGATTTTCTTTTTTAAAA
>JANEHU010005064.1:0-14814 GCA_027563435.1 Nasonovia ribisnigri | reverse complement strand
TCCGTCGACGAAGAAGGTCTTCGACACCTCGCGCCGGTCGTCGACGGCCGCCATCACGCGGTCGTACACCGCTCGCTGTTCGGCGTTCAAGGCGTCCACTTGCGGGGCCCACCGCGCCGCCGCGTCTATCGCTTGGAACAGCACGTCGTCCTCCAGCGGTTCAAGTAGACGGGGGTCGGCGAGGGGCAGACCGTAGTCGCCCGGCGATTTTCCGTGTACGCGAAGTAGATCCTCGACGGCGGCCAAACACGCGGCCCTCGCGCGGTCCACGTCTTGCAGACGCCGATTGAAGTCTTCCATCAGGTTCGCTTCGTTCGCCTCGTACAGCGCCAGCGGGTTTGAGGGCTCGCAGAACACCAGTATAGTGACGAACAGATACCGGAGTTGCCGCGGCGCGTCCAACGTCGCCGATTCCGTCAAGCAATCCCACCACGCTTGGTCGTCTTCCAACAGTCCGAGTGCAATGGCAGCCGCAGTGAATGTCTCGTGAACGACCCCGTCCACGGTCTTTATGTCTTGAAAGGACTGCGGGCCTCTTCGGTTCAGAAATAGCAATCTCAAGTGGAAACGGTCCCAGTCCAGTGGGTTCACTACGTACATCCGCGCCAGCGTTACGTTTGCCATCTGCCTCTGCCGCGCGGACCACGATCTGAGCGCTGCGCGCCAGATGTAGTGCGTCGGTATTTCTTGGTACAGGTACTGTCGAGCCGCCACGTCCGTTGCGTTGAGCGCGAAGAACTGCGTGAGTTTTGTAAGACGCAGAGCTCGGTTCTGTACCTGTTCTTCTGCCTGTCCCGGCGCAAAGTACACGTTCTGACGACCTTCCAGGTGAACAGGAAGTCTGACCACCGTGTGACTTTTTTCGTGCAATTTGTATGAAAACAACCGCCAGATGGCTTCTGGCGGGCTGACGTACCTCGAGTTGACGTAGCTGAAAACGTATACGACAATAATATTGATATGATGACTAACAAATTATTATTATTAATTAGTAAATAAGTTGTATTTTCAATAATTTTATTTAATTTTGAAGTGAAGCGCATTGAAACGTTTGAGCATTTTTGAAAACCGTCCGAACACTTACAATTCTTTATTTCAACCATTATAGTAGTAGTGACATAAAACAAAAACAGCTAGTATAATCATAGTGGACGCCTAATGAATGACAAATAGTCACTCTATGATAATATATAATATAAGAATGGTAAAGATGTAGTAATGTCAATTAATGTCTACTGTAAACAACAACGAAAATAAAAACCCATAAGAGTGTGTTTCAACATTAGTGTGGCATCATTAAAGTTTGCAATTTGAAACAGTGTATTATGTGATCACGGTTAAACGTAGGTCAGGTTATATCTTTTAAGTATATAAGTTAGTATTTAATATAATTTATGTTACTGGATGCAATGTAATGTTTATAATAATAATAATAATAAAAACAATACCTAAACAACACATTAAATGTAAAGTACCTATATGATATTATGATTTTAAACAAAAGTAAAAATAAATAATATACAACTACCCTAAAAACCCAGAAAATAGTGAGTAAAATATTCACACACACTGGACACACTGCCAAAAATGAAAACATGCAACAAATTATATACTTAAATAACGCCAGAATAGTTAACATTTTAAATTTAATACCTATAATGTAATAAAAATCTATCAATACTAAGTAGTTAACAGTGTATACTAATGTAGACCATCTATAGAACTCTCTATAAAAACTCTTGGACACTATTGATGGTAATTATTAAAAATAAATAAATGATTTAAGTATTAGTTATAACTATTTATATAATAACATAAGGAATTATAATTTGAATACAGACCATATTATGCAGAATTACTCACTGTAGAAGTACATAATATTATATTTTGAAGTGAAGCGAATTGAAACTTTTAAGCAGCACTAAGATACTGATTAAAAAGCTAACCTAATCCTATAGTGGACGCTTAATTAAAACATGAATGTCAAATAGTAATCAAATATAAGTATAGATATCACTTTGTGAGTCACTGTATATAAGAAATTATATAAGAAAATAGTAAAGCTGTATAAATGTTAATTTATGCCTACGTTAAACAACAACGAAAATAACAATCCATAAGTGTGTTTTGTGGCACTATAGTTTGCAATTTTAAACAGTATATTATGTGATCACGGTTAAACGTAGACAGGTCAGGTTATGTATTTTAGGTATATTAGTTAGTTGGTGTATTCAATGTAATTGATGCTCAATGTAATAATGTTTTAAATAAAATGCAATAATAATAAAAACAACACATTAAATGTAATGTATATAATATGATTGCAAATAAAAGCCTTAAGGTCTTGCACTTGGCAATTTCATCTTGGTCCTGAACCTCCAATGTCACTCGGTCATGTCCCTTGAAAATGTATTTGTAAATAAACATAACACTCTTGATGGACGTGCAGATCTCGACGTTGATGTGTGCGTCGTACTTGGCCAGAAGGTAAGGGTTGTACGGCACCACACACTCGTTACCGACTTCACGACCTCTCACAAGGACCACTCGGCCGTCGTCCGGTCGGCGGTACTTGGGGTAACCACCGTCCGCAACGTACACAGTCTCCTCTGCGTACGGTTTGGGGAAGTCTTTGGAGCATTCGTTGTTCACCATGCACGGACACTGTGGGTTGACTGTTCCACAAGGTCCGTGTATCATGTGGGACGTCACGCAGTCGTGTAAGCGCCTGTCGGTCGCCGGGTCCGGCAGGAAGGCGCAAATCACGTCGTCGACGTCCTCCGCCGTGCGAAACTTACAATCCTCCGCCAGGATTACGAGTATGTGCGCATGGGGCAGGCCGCGTTTTTGAAACTCGATGGTATAAACGTAAGCGCCTACATTACCAAACACACGACTGACGGTTAAATCACTGAGTAGCTCCCGTAGTTTCCTGTTGAACACCCTGGCCACCAGGTCGGGCCTGTCGCTTGCCGTGCTGTGAGCCGCCAGGTTTTCTGTGATTTCCGGCCACCTGGGATTGCACGTAAACGTTATGAACAAGTCGGGCTTTCCCATAGTACGGACAATGGTGATGGCGTCCTGATAGTTCATCTTGTTGTATCGGTCACTGCCCGTGAACGTTGACGGTAAAATGATCCTACGGCCAACCGCCATGGGATCGATGTGAAGCTGTTGGTTCACGTGATCCATGAGTCCCTGATACGCTTCGGCGAGCAGATCCCTCTGATTCAAACGCACGTAGTTCAGGTTGTTCGACTCCATCCGAACGTACTGGTCGCACACATACATTTGCAACAAGAACCGGCCTTGATGTAGCAAACTAAACAGTTCGTGTCTCTCGTCGTTGTTTCTCGTCGTTGTTTCTCTGATATCTAACGGCCAAACGGAAGCACACAAACTCTCTGATACTGTTTCGATTGCGGACGTTGTTCCGTCGGTTGCCCGCTTGCAACATCCCGTTATGCCAACCTGCTTCGCCGTACGGGAACAACATCGGATACAACATCGGATCCGAATGACACGACCCTTGTGAAATTACAATAATGTATCTATATAATAATTTGTATTCAAATAGTGTTGGTAAATAAATTAATAGTCTTAGTTTGTAAGTGATTTTAGTTATTCATACAGACATGAATCACAAATTGTGTTTAAAAGTAATTCACATGGACATAATATTATAGTAGCATACAAATATACATAATAATAACAATATGCAGTTAAATAATAATTAAATAATTAATGCTAATTAAAGTCAAAGCATAATGTCACAGCCCAACAGATACAATTAAATACAATCACAGAATATAGGCTCATAATAATTACAATCTCAACTGTATAAATAATATGATATTAGCAGATATTATTAAAAATTATTCGTACAGACATAAATAAAAAATTGTGTTTAAAGGTTGCGATAAAACGTTCCCCCTGATATCATAGCATAGTAAACACAATACAATACCTATCCGTACAATTTGAACTATTATATTAACAGAAATTTAAATTACTATTAACTCAATCATATACTATACGTCATACACAAACTAATATATATTAATAAATACATGATATAGAGTACAAATGAATTAACAGCAATTCACAGTGACGATACAATTAAAACTACTAAAGTAAATAACATAACAAACAAATACAATCTATGATTAAGAGTATTTCAGTATTAAGAGTTATTCATACAGACATGAATCACACATTTTGTTTAAAAGTAGTTTACATAGACATAGTAGTACAAATATTCATAATAATAACAATATGCAGTTAAATACTAATTAAATCGTACAATGTATAAAGCCAAACCATAATGTCATAGCGCAACAAATACAAACAGTGTATAATAAAAGTTACCTAATATCATAGCATAATAAATACAATACAATACCTATCCGTAGGTACAATTTGAAGTATTAAGCTAGAATTAACAGAAATTTATAATAATAGCATAGATATAAAGAGTGTATAATAAAATGTAATAAATCTTATACATTTACTTATTAATGTTAATGTTAATACAAATAAATATATAAATACAACTATTGAATGGTGTTGAACAAAAACCAATTCTCCTGTACAGTGTCAATTATATAAATGTACTGTATAAATACTGCACTGATGTAATATAGCAATATAAGAAAAATATTAATGGTTAATACAGACTAATATACTCTTAATAAAATAGCAATACAAATTATGAAATAAGAATACAGTGAATTGAGCAATGAAAGTATTGTAACTATAGGTTTCGATTAATGAATCAACAATGTAGTTCACCATACATGGATCAAAACATAACACCGCCTGTTGTCATACTACCACTACATGTACTATGTTGATGTACACTGTGTTAGGTTTAGTATAATAATGTAAAGGATCGTGTTGTATCACACAAACACAATGAATTAAAACTGTTAAAGTATTTAATTCTATGATGCTTGTTAAGGTCAAATAAGTGTTGATAATATTGTAAAATAAGCGTTGATAATTATGTGTAATATATCTAGTGAATATAAGTGAGTGAATTGGGACAGTTTTGTAAAAAAAGTCGTATAAAAAATTATTAACTAACCCGCTGGAATGCTTTGCATCCTGTGTTGCGGGTCGATCGGATTTGTGTCGTAGATGACCAGATTGAGGTTTCTGGGCGGACGACCGCCTTCGCCTACGAACACTGCAGCAACTTCATTTGCGGTAGGCAGGTTGTTTCGTCCGTCATCTCGGACCGCATCTCTGACGAAATGCATCGTGACTGGCCTGGGTCTCACACCTGCAGGATCGGCGTCGGCCAGCTCTCTTTCTGCCAGCCACACCTCACGCATGTTCCTGGAACAAATATAGACATGTATAAATTTATATATGACAAAAGTAGTGGATAATTGCGATAGAGGAGGATTATTAATATATAAAATATTATACCTAACCATATAAAATGTATTAATCAAGAGCTAGTAAAAATATTTGTTAACACATATCATCTAACCTGAAATTGAATGTACCTATGTAATATAAAAGTATGTTAAAATCATTCAGTGCATTTAACATTACATTGGTTGCTATAATTGTCTAATAAACATAATATATAAATGTGGGCGCGTGTAGGTGTAGTAAGTTTAAAGAGTTACTTAGAATAGATAAAAACAATAGCATTAACATGGTAATGATAAAATGTTATGATGATATATTAAATGTGATAAACTATAATTCAGTACCTACATTTAACTCTATAGTATTGGCATAAGAGTAAGAGTATAACAAACACATAAATAATACACATAATATTTAATATAATACATCATCGAGTAATAACTCTATATTGGTAAACAACCATGGTGTATAATAAATATCATGTATCATAAATATGCGTGTGCGTGTGTGTAGATGTAAGCTTTGACATTCACATTCGATAAGTAAAAACAATATTGAATGTATAAAATGTATTGACCCCAAGGGTATGTCTACTTCAAATCTACATAAATAATCCTCTTCCATTTATATTACCCGGCCCACTTATTAGTTATTTTAAATACCTATTGACTCAAATAATAGATGCAATTAATTTGTTGTTATGACAGCGACTATGAACAACTCGACCATAGAGTCATTACTGAATAATAACACATTAAATATTACATAGGGTTATCTAGGCTTTATGACTTGACATATATATTAAAATTAAGATTTATGTAGATTTGAAGTAGACATGCCATTGGGGTCAATACATTTTATATATTCAATATTGTTTTTACGTATCGAATCATACACATCTACACACACGCATACACATATCTTTATGATATTTATTATACACCATGGTTGTTTACCAATATTATAGAGTTATTACTCGATGATGTATTATATTAAATATTATGTGTTATTATATATGTGTTTGTTATACTCTTACTCTTATGCCAATACTATAGAGTTAAATGTACTGAATTATATAACACATTTAATGTATCATCATTCTATTTTATCATTACCAAGTTAATGCTATTGTTTTTATCTATTCTATGTGACTCTTTGATAGTAGAGCTGAGACCGTATGAATTGTATTAATAAATAAATAGTAAATAGTACATTATAAGTTAAGGTATCAAATTTAATGCATGTATTAATATAATAGTATGTCAATATAATTCAGTGCATAATGATATGAATAAAATATAAAACATTAGAGCCCTAAGTATTATTCAATGTGTTACATAATTCAGTACATTTAACTCTATGAGTATTTATATAATATATCATTCACTAATAAATATGTGTGTGTAGATGTAAGTTTGGGTGTCTCTACTCTCTACTTCAAAACTACATAGGTAAATCCAAGCATTAAAGTAATTTAGTATAATTCTGAAATATGTCAAGTCACAATCAACAGAGCCCTATGTAATATTTAACGTTCTATCATTGAGTAATGACTCTTAGGTTGAGTAATTAAATGAATTGCTTGTATTATTTAAGTAGGTACATTAGGTATTTCAACTTTCAAGACAGTTGTTTGCTATGTCCTATGGATACTATTTTGAATCATCGTTAAGTAATAACTCCATGCTGGTAGCTGCTAGAGTCTAGTATGAAAGGGGATCTGTAAAATGATTTCCTCTAAGGGGATGTTCATATTCCAAGTGTCAGTAAATACAAAGTTTATGCCTAAGTGTTCTTACTTCAAAGACATTGCGTAGGGATTTATGTCTCGCATCAAACCGTCCAATAGTCCCATCACATCAACGGACAGTTCACGCCGCTGATTTCTCCTATTGGCCATCCCGACGCGGCGGTCGTTGGCCTCTGCGGACTCCAGGAAATACAATTGACAGTAGTTCGCATCTGCTCGATCAACGGCCACGTCATTGTTGATCCTCTGATACGTCTGGCCGTGGATACACATCGTCGGCGGTCCTCGCCCTGGTATACGCCTGTCGTTCGCGTCGCAGCTGAACGCAGCGAACGCCAGAGCGTTGTTGTACCGACGAATGTCTGCTCGGTATCTACGACCATCCTGCGAATCATCAATCAACAAATTCATTAGTATGTATGGGGCGCGCAACAACGCGTGTCGTCCTGCAGCGGTCACTTGACCGTTGTTACAACACGTGGAGAAGTGTCCCCGGGTCGTTTCCTCGCCACTGAAGTGGCGAGCGTTACAGTGCAAGCAGACTCTGTCCAACGCGCCCGCGTTGTGACGTTCTGGAAGAGGGTGTGTCACGCCCGCCGGCCGGTAAACGGGAATTGGTCCAACCTGCAATTTACAATGATAATTAATTTTATATTTAAGTAAGACATAATATTTACTGACCTCTTCGACGACTCCTGGCTGCAACTCGTCGAGCACGTCCGCAAACTCCAGGTCTGCTTGCACTTCGTCTATTTGCACTTCGACCACTTCCACGTCCTCTCCTCCATCAACCTGGACTTCGACCAATTCCACATCTACCACCCACTCCATCTGGACATCGACCACTTCCATGTCCTCCTCCGGGTACTCGGCCCCTTCCACCTCCTCCACCGGGACACCGACCACTTCCACGTCCTCTCCTCCATCTACCTGGACTTCGACCAATTCCACATCTACCACCCACTCCATCTGGACATCGACCACTTCCATGTCCTCCTCCGGGTACTCGGCCCCTTCCACCTCCTCCACCGGGACACCGACCACTTCCACGTCCTCTCCTCCATCTACCTGGACTTCGACCAATTCCACATCTTCCACCCACTCCATCTGGACATCGACCACTTCCATGTCCTCCACCCCCTCCACCAGGACCTCGGCTCCTTCCACCTCTTCCACCGGGACGCCGACGACTTCCATGTCCTCCACCACCTCTACCTGGACCTCGGCTCCTCCCACATCCTCTACCTGGATGTCCTCTTCGTTCCCGACTACCTAAAAGTTAGGTCGAGTTTAGAGTAGGTGCACATTTATTCCCACTACATAATATAATTATTATAGTTTAACCCGGAGTCAGTGTACGATTAGTATGATTTTGCCAACTTTAATAATAATTAAATACTTATAGTAGAATGTATCTTATTACTTTTAGCAAAGAATATAACATTATATCTATATAAAAATACACCTAGTCATAACCAACTGTAACCATAACTATCATTCATAATTGACCTGAGATTTTCAAGAGGAAAAATTCAACCTCAATAACATCAGTGCAATTAAAAAATTCACACAAGAACGTTTATTTGGTTGTACATTCATACATATTTATAATTTTTCTTAGGATGAAAATAACAACAAAAAATGTATTGCGCTCTTAACTCTGTAACTCCACCTAAATCTGAGATCTGCCTGTATATAAAAAATTTATTGCAATAAAGTATATGATAATTGATTTAGACATTGCTCAGAGTACCACATGTGAAATGATAAAATACCTATCTAGTACACAACTTTCAAATAAAGGAGTGTTGACCTAGGTGTGTGGTAGTAATATTGAGCACTGTGTAAGAAAATGTTTAAGTACCTATAATGAAAGTTAAAATACAGTGAGTTAACTGTAACTCACACGGTGTGTCCCGTATGAATGGGCTTACAGTTAAAATAATTTTTATACAAAACTTTTACTTACAACAATACAAAGAAGAACATTTAATCGTATTTCAATAAAGAATATTTAACAAACATATAAATTATAATCTTGTGTTAGGTTAGGTTTAATAATAGGTTTTTCAGTATCAATAACAACAATAAGTATTTCATTCTATACAATTGTATGATGAATGTAAGGTTTATGTTAATTGTAATGTACCCATATGTTGTAAGTATAATGAGTTAGTAGTAATAATGAGAACTGTGTAAGAAAGTGTTTAAGTATTTTGTTTATTGGTTGTGAATACCTACGATAAAAGTTAAAATACAGTGAGTCAACTGTAACTTGCACTACCTATTACGTATGAGGGGATGTACAGTTTAGCATGACATTTTGAAGTAAATAAAGTCCATAAAATTATTATAGTTTAACCCGGAGTTAGTGTAATATATCAGTGTATGATTTTGCCAACCTTAATAATAATTAAATACTTATAGTAGAATGTACCTTATTACTTTCACTCAACTTATAAGCACAATATTAAGTATATACAATATAAACGTATAATGGTTTCACATAAATCACAGCGGACCCGGCGAACAGTGAAATGTTGTCTTAGCAAAGAATATATCATTATAAGATTGTTGTATGTCTATATTCCAATACCACCTAGTCACAACTATCATTTATAATTCACCTGAGATTTTCAAGAGAAAAAAATCAACCTAAATAACATCAGTACAATTAAGAAATTCACACAGGAACGTTTAAGTGGTTGCGAATTCATACATATTTATAATCTTATATTTATAACAACAAAAAATGTACTATGCACTCTTGACTCTGTGACTCCGCCTAAATCTAAGCTCTGCCTTTATGTAATAAATTAATTGCAATAAAGTATATGATAATGCATTGACCAAATTAAATTTATATAAGCATTGGTCAGAGTACCGCATGTGAAATGATAAAATACCCAAGTCAGTAGTGAGTGTTAGTAGAAGTAAGAAATGTGTAAGAAAATGTTTAAGTACCTATAATAAAAGTTAAAATACGGTGAGTTAATTGTAACTTGCTCCGTGTATCCCGTATGAATGGTCGTACGGTTTAATATAATTTTGCAGAGCTTTTATTTACAACAATTCAAAGAAAAACATTTAATCACATTTCAATAAAGAATATTTAAAAATATATTTATAATTTTGTGGTAGGTTAGGTTTAATGCAATGTGTGTATTGCAATAACAACAATAAGTATTGCATTATTAATATACAGTTGTACGATGAATGTAAGGTTTATGTTAATTGTTTAAGTTTAATTGTAATGTACATGTTGTAAGTAAAATGTTTAAATTAATGTGATAAAATACCTATTTGTAGACCTGGTGTGTAGTAGTAATATTGAGAACTGTGTAAGAAAATCTTTAAGTATTTTGTTTGTTGGTTGTGATAAATTAAAATACAGCGAATCAACTGTAACTTTCACTACCTATTACGTATGAGGGGATGTGTACAGTTGTTTATCATGACATTTTGAAGTGAATTTATAGTGATATAGGTATCAAAATAATTATTTGTTTTTGAACAGCAATTTCAAAGAATAAGAATAAAAAAACAGCGACAACAAATAAAGAGTGTTTATACATATTTTTGATAATGAACAAAGTAAAGAAAGTATTGAAATAATCTTAACAAAATGCTTAATATCCAATACACAATTTGCAAATAAATGTGAGAATCAGTAGATAGTAATATTAGAACTGTGTGAGAGTACGTTAATTAAAGATTATTTTGTATAGGTTAGGTAGGTCAATAAAGTTAATATATTGAGTAACAATTAAAATAAAGTGTGTCGACTCTAACTTACACTACCAAATACTTTATACACTACCCAATATTTTACAATCACTCACATTTTAAAGATGATACAATGAATGTACGGTTCATGTTAAAACGGACATTTAGGACAGTGTATTTTTAAAGGTCCATTTATGGACAAAGTATAGTGAACAAGTACAGTGAACAATGTGAGTAATGCAACTGTAGGTCAGACACTCTATCTACTTATGAACACTACTTATTGTCATTGGATGGGTGTACTTTGGTCTAATGTTGTTTAAAAAGTGTGCTACGCTATATAAAGTAAGGTAGGGTACAAACATTGAATTATAAATATAATCAAACATTGAATCTCATGCGGTAGGTACAGACTGACACTATATAAGTTTTTAACGCAATGGTTGTTACTCACTACAGAAGGCACTGCTCTGGCAGTTAGTCGACGGCGATATACGGCTCCTGCAGCATAGTCGCGACCGGGAACAAAGTGCCTCGAACATAGCTTCGAATTAGCCAATATCAGTCGGGCATTCACGCCGTTCTCCTCGACGCACCCACTGACGCTTCTGAACAGCATTCGCTGGAAAACTAATTGTACTTTGTTATAGCGTATAATAATATAGTGTATTTGATTATATAATAATACTATAAATCGTTATGATAAATACCGATGCATCGAAACTCCATCGACGGCTCCGACGTTACCACAAATCGCGCAATGTTGCACCATGGTTGTGATCAGCCTAAAAACGTACACCACAATATAATTTTGAAAAGGTAAAGGAAATACATTTTTCACGTAGGTATTGTATAACGAAATTATAATATTATTATACTACACTCCGCATTCACCTATGTTATCAGTTAATAATTCGGTGTTGTGTTTATTTTTAGAAATTCAGTAAACACTATTCGTACACGGTAGGTACACGATATAATAATATCATATAAGTAAGTGTAAATACAGTATATAATTGAGTATAATATACTGAACGATAATACAGTGACGTCTGCACGCACAAATGCACAATATCGCCTTGTAAGTTTTAACTGCGAAAAGTAAAGCCCCGACGAAACGACGTAGGCGTCTAAGTCTATGTCTGAGAACGCGTAAATAAAAACGTGTCGTACCTACATAATAATGTTATAAGTAAAACTTGTACTCACCTGTTTGAAAAACGCATAAAAAAACAAAGGGTTTTTGTTAGCGTATATATCAGCTTCGTACGGGCTTCTATCACAAACTGGCTTATACTGGCGTCGACAACGACGCTCGCGAGTCGCTAAAGTTGTACCTTGTACTCCGCCGCCCAACAACAATAATAATAATAATATTAATAATAACAATTGCAGCGGCGTAATCATTAATTAAGTTAGTTCAATCAATATCATGTAGATACCTACTCTTTAAGTAGATAGGTAGGTAAATTACATTTTTCACTACTCATTGACATTCAAATACATAATATTATTAGGTATATATTATATTATTACAATACGCTTAAAATATATATATATATATATATACACCTAATGTATTGAGCACACAATGCAAAACTTATAGGTACCTGCTATGTACACATTAGATGCATATGCAAGAGTTATTATAACTATCGTATGTAGCTCGTGGTGTAAGTATTTAACAACCTCGACCAACTAACTGCCTTACAAAATGTAATATATGTATAACAATATTGTAATGCACTGCAATGTATACAAACGTTGCTGTGGTACCCAATGTGTCATTATATCATTATGATTATGACTAATGAAAATCTTTGTGCTTTATTTACCTACTATGCTCTTAAACCAATAGCCAATAGTTATCCTGAATTATCACCAACATAATACTTTGTATTAGGTACCCATACTTAATTGAATCAGTTCAATCAATATCAAGTACCTACTCTTTAAGTGAGTAGGTAAACCACCTTATTACTATAATATTCACTACCTATAATAAATAATATATAGTTATTACTACAATAACTACTATAACTTACAGGTACCTGCTATGTACATATTACAATTACATCAATATGCATGAGTTATAACTATTGTAAGTAGCCAACCAATTCCCTTACACAGTGTAATTGTAATATATACACAGCTATTACCATTATATACATTATAATAATATCATTGTAACTACTATACTATAGGCTTGATGTATTTATTGTATTGTCGGTATCTGTACATGCACACTTACACAATTTGTATGCTACATTATCAAAAAAAGCAACCCCAGAGTAGCTATTCGACCAAAAAGTATGTCACCGACCGACTTTAAGTGCAGACCGCACAGAGTTGTGTTCACTTGCGTTAGTTTAATTTACTTATAACATGAAAATGATATGCAATGTATGTTTAAAAAAAGCAGTGTGCCTATTAAACCTCCTAATTTTTATTAGGTATTAGGTACAGACACTTAGTTCAATCAATATCATGTACCTACTCTAGCTACATTTTTCATTACCCATTAACATTCAAATACATATACATAGGTATGCATGAGTATAGATATACTATGGAATATAGGTAACTATTAATTCACCTCCAACGACCGACTCCCTTACACAGTGTAATAGTGTAAATACCTATACAACAAAAATGTAATACACAGCTGTGCATAAGTATCCAAATATTTCTGTGACAACCGTTATGTACATTATATCATTGTGACATCCAAAAATGTAAAATAATGCATGGTTACAATAATAAATCAATAAGTCCGTAGCAAAATAAAAAATATATTTATGTCCGTATATGGTAATAACGACGCGACGGCTCTACTCGACCGCGACGGAGTAGGAGCGGGCGCCGTCGGTAAATTTAGCGAGCGGGGAAGTGAGACGTTGGGAAGACGGGTAAAAGTCGAATTTTGAAAAAAAATCATAACGTTCTCAATAATATGATAAGGCGGAAGTGATAGCGGAGAGTGGGAAAGACGAAAAAAAAAATGCGAAAAAAAGAAATCCGGTTTTACACGGCCGCCGCGAATTTTCACGATCCGGGGCCGGCATCGAACGCTCGACCCACGGGTAACCTGCCTAACGCCCTAATCCTACCTACCTGCCTATCGAGTTGAAAACTGGAGTGAAATCGATGCCTATTAAGTCGTCTCGCCGTCGAGGCGAAACGCGAACGCCGCGGCGTCGGCCGTCGCGGTCTCCCGGGTCGGGCGGTCTGCCGCGTCGGACGGCGGACGACGTCCTCGGCCGCGTTCTCCCGGAGAGAACGCGATTTACGGGAAAAAAAATCCAAAACGTCTACGCGTATATACAGGGCCTGTATATAGTAATACCTACTCGACGGCGGCGCTTCGCGGGCTCCTCTTTCGTAGATTTTACTCGACCACCGCGGCACTCGCCCGGAACGGAGTAGGAGCGGGCGCAGTCGGTAAATTCAGCGGGGATTCTAAATTATTTAATAATGGTAATGTAATTACCAAATTACATTACCTCAAACAATCATCTCACCTAAAAACTGTAATATATTTAGTACTACATAGAGTATACTTGTAGGTGTGTTATATTACTATCGTCTAGTCAAGTATATATATTATAGAACTATCCCATATAATCCAACCCATGTTAAACAGTATAGGTGTAGATAATAAAACCAAGTGTCACCTAATTTATTATTTAAAATAAATAGTTTGTTCCTTATAATACTCTACCTATATATAAGTTATATCAAATAGTATATAGTCACATATTATCATTATACAATTTAATTTTCAGACTTTAATTTATATATAGGTACATAGAGTTCTATTTTGTTTATGAATATTGTATTATTTAGAATCTGTAGCAGTATTTGTATGCTACACTAAATGTATATGCATTAATTATGTAACATTAATATATCAAAAACATAATAACCGAAAATTAACTATTATTTTTATAGTATAA
>JANEHU010005063.1:0-17204 GCA_027563435.1 Nasonovia ribisnigri | reverse complement strand
ATGAAGGGGATCGTTTAAGCCCGCAGGCAAATACTTTTTAAGGAGTGAGAAAAAAAAAATTTATATGGCAACTGGTTGTAGAATTTTTAAAAAAAATCATAAATAATATATAATCTGATAAAAAAATTTTGAAGGGGAACGTTGGAGCCCGCAGGCAAATACTTTTTAAGAATTGAGAAAAAAAAATTAATATGGCAACTGGTTGTAAATTAAAAAAAAAATCATTAATAATATATAATCTGATAAAAAAAAACTTTGAAGGGGAACGTTTGAGCCCGCAGGCAAATACTTTTTCAGGAGTAAGAAAATTTAATTTAGAAAAAAGTTATATGCACTAGGTTTATGATCTTTCAAATTTGGTTTAGAAATATTTTCAAGAATTAAATTGATAAAAAAAAATATGGAAGAGGAAAGTGGGAGACCGCAGGAAATACCTTTTAAGGAGTAAGAAAATTAAATTTAGAAAAAAATTAATATGGCACCAAGATGTTTATGTTTAAAAAATCTATATAAGTAGGTAAATCATTAATATTTAAATTTAGAAAAAAAATTATGAAGGGGATCGTTTAAGCCCGCAGGCAAATACTTTTTAAGGAGTGAGAAAATTAAATTTAGAAAAAAATTATATGGCACCTGAATGTTTATGTTTAAAAAATCTATATAAGTAGGTAAATCATTAATATTTAAATTTAGAAAAAAAATTATGAAGGGGATCGTTTAAGCCCGCAGGCAAATACTTTTTAAGGAGTGAGAAAATTAAATTTAGAAAAAAATTATATGGCACCTGAATGTTTATGTTTAAAAATCTATAAAAGTAAATCATTAATATTTCAATTTAGAAAAAAATTATGAAGGGGAACGTTTGAGCCCGCAGGCAAATACTTTTTCAGGAGTAAGAAAATTTAATTTAGAAAAAAGTTAGTATGGCACCTGGATGTTTATGTTTAAAAATCTATATAAGTTAATCATTAATATTTAAATTTAGAAAAATAATTATGAAGGGGATCGTTTAAGCCCGCAGGCAAATACTTTTTAAGGAGTGAGAAAAAAAAATTTATATGGCAACTGGTTGTAGAATTTTTAAAAAAAATCATAAATAATATATAATCTGATAAAAAAATTTTGAAGGGGAACGTTGGAGCCCGCAGGCAAATACTTTTTAAGAATTGAGAAAAAAAAATTAATATGGCAACTGGTTGTAAATTTAAAAAAAAAATCATTAATAATATATAATCTGATAAAAAAAAATTTTGAAGGGGAACGTTTGAGCCCGCAGGCAAATAATTTTTCAGGAGTAATAAAATTTAATTTAGAAAAAAATTAGTATGGCACCTGGATGTTTTTGTTTAAAAATCTATATAAGTTAATCATTAATATTTAAATTTAGAAAAATAATTATGAAGGGGATTTGGGCTCGCAGGCAAATACTTTTGGGTGACAAAAATTAATATGGCAATACTGAAGTTGTTCATTTTTAAAAAATCTATATCAGTAATCTTTAATATATAAATTGAGAAAAAAATTTTTTGAAGGGGGATCGTTTGATTCGCAGGCAAATACTTTTAAGAAAAATTAATATGGCAACTATTGTAAATTTAAAAAATCATTAATAATATATAATCTGATAAAAAAAAACTTTGAAGGGGAACGTTTGAGCCCGCAGGCAAATACTTTTTCAGGAGTAAGAAAATTAAATTTAGAAAAAAATTAGTATGGCACCTGGATGTTTTTGTTTAAAAATCTATATAAGTTAATCATTAATATTTAAATTTAGAAAAATAATTATGAAGGGGATCGTTTAAGCCCGCAGGCAAATACTTTTTAAGGAGTGACAAAAATAAATTAATATGGCAATACTGGTTGTTCATTTTTAAAAAATCTATATCAGTAAATCTTTAATATATAAATTGAGAAAAAAATTTTTTGAAGGGGATCGTTTGAGCCCGCAGGCAAATACTTTTTAAGGTGTGAGAAAATTAAATTAATATGGCACCAGGTTGTAAAATTTAAAAAAAAAATCATTAATAAAATATAATCTGATAAAAAAATTTTGAAGGGGAACGTTTGAGCCCGCAGGCAAATACTTTTTCAGGAGTAATAAAATTTAATTTAGAAAAAAATTAATACGGCACCTGGATGTTTATGTTTAAAAAATCTATATAAGTAAATCTTAAATATTTAAGAAAATTAAATTTAGAAAAAAATTAAAATGTCAAAAACATCCCAAATACTGTCGATCCTAATTAATTTTTATACTTATATTTTGTTATAATATATTAAAATTAATTTAATAATATTTCGTGTTAATGAAATAATTAATTAGGATTGGCGGTATTTAAAGTTTTTAATTATACTGGTACAACACTACTCGGTCGCCCTTTACACCGTGGTTAAAAATTATGATGATTAGTTAGGTTCTAATATTTTACCCTACCCATGCCTATCCTAACCCAGCCTCACGAATAATATTTAAATATTTTCTTTCATTGTTATGTGTTCAATATCGAATACCTTAATAGTTAGTAGGATAAGAACATTGCAAAGCTCACGACCAGTGATGACAGCCGTCTATCATCGCCATAGCTTTAACTAACCATAGGTTTACCTAACTAACCTCCTTATGACTTATTAGGACACTTTGAATAAAAAGATCCTGAGTTGGTTGCCGAACTTAAGTGTTTTTTTATCAAGTTGAGCCGTTGATTATTGACTCCTTAGAACACCTTAGATCATATACCATGCCCAGTTTACCTTTGTAAACAATTTGAAGCACATATAAGGTAGGTATACTCGTAGGTCTCTGACATTTTTTTTTTGATCGATATCAATTCAATATATATTTAGTCAGAGACCATTGTCGCTAATATGTGCTACACATTATCGGGATAAGGGCCATTCATGGTATATGATCTAAGGTTGACACAATAACTGTGATCACAACTTGAAAGTATGATTGGATGTAAATATTGTAAAAGTCATTATTTTTATTTTTTTTTTTTGGCAGAATTTTGATTGGGCACCCGAAGGTTTCTGCTATGCCCGGGCGGGGGATGGCGGAAAAGTCATAATTATATTAATTATTTATCAGCATGTATCGTCTCCGTCTCACAAGTGGGTATTAATTTAAGCTGATCATTTAATCAAGGAAAGTTTTGAGATTTGGAGCAACTTTATAACGTATTCCAATAATTTTATTTTAGACCAATATTGAAGCATTCTCTGGAGGGTGGTTTTGGTCACACAGCGTGAACAAATATTTCTACTTATGATACAAAAGCGCATCTCTTTCTCCATCCTCTGATATTAAAAGCCCAGATTCTCAACAGAAAAAATTAAGACAAAATTATAAATCAAGTCACGACAGTCTCTCTTTTGTAACAATATTTCTGATTTCATTGTTTTTTAGGATTTGTACAGTTAGGGAAAATAGAAGACGATATCGTTTGCACAAGATTGTGACTAAAGTATATGACATATATTTACCTAATAATTTTGAATTATGGGCATTAACCTTATTTTTTTTTTGTAGGTTGTTTATATGGTTGGGAAAAGATTGTTTAAAATAATTGTGTTTATGTATGGCAAGGATTTGTTGCTAAAAATCCCAGGTGGTCACCCATCCGGGAGCTAGCAATACGGCCGATAAGTACACTCAGAGCGTTTCTTTGTTTCGAGCGTGGCCTCGCACCACTTTATTTTTTTTTATAGATAACAGTCGCTTGACAGCTCGACCTAATAAGGCTACCGGATACGTCTCTTTTTCGATAAATGTGAAATTCTCAATCAATTTAAATACTAAAGATTAATATCTTGCAAACGGCATAATTTGAAAGAGAGACTGTGTGAACTGTGCAGTAACATAATATTGTCATTATAAATATTCTTCATCAACTTTAATAAGTCAATATTACCTTAATTAAAAATTAAAAACAGAGACTTGTTTCGTGAAAAGATTCACCACCACTCCAGATAGTACTTCTCACCAATATTATTGATTTTGATTTAGTGTACCTAAGCCTACAAATAGACAATAGTTACACTCAGCCAATCAAAACTAGAATATTATATTAGTTAAATTAAACTCCAAATGTACCTATTTTATGTGAAATAACGGTGCCTAGCCTTCCATTATAATTTTTTATGAATATATTATAAGTAAAAGCTCAAATTTAGCAATTATACTTATTACATTTTCCTAGTATTTTAACAGAAATTATTAAGCGAAAAATATAGAATTACCTATATTATGGACAGTGAGACATGGGACATGCTAAAATAAGTCAATAGTTCATGGTTTTATATAATTTATAATAATATTAATTTCAGTAATATATTTTTTCATAAATAAATATTTTATAAAGTTGGTTTTAATGTTTGAACTTTTTGTACATATTATTTTGGGAGATCTCTATTATTACTATATCTTTACTAATATGCGTCTCAATGTACTCCGGTTTCCACTACTCATCATCATTACTTATTAGTAATTATATTTACTTCCAATCATACCGACCACAGTTAATGTTAAATGTCAACAATCAACAGCTTCATCAACTTGATGACACTTAATAGGATGTCTGATTTTTGCGCACCACTTATTTCTCTCTCTGACCCACGCACAACTAGGGGGTGGCTAAGAGAGGCTTAGCATGCCAAAACTTGTAATAGCCTCCCCCACAACTATTTTCATTTTTTCGACTATTAATGCTCACACAGCCTAGCCGTGCGCAAGAACCGTCACTGGGTGAGTGTTCTTAGATTGAATTTAACCATTACCCAACTTTAGTATTATATAACTCTTTCACTAATGAATTATTATTTTTTCCAGTGCTGGAATTAAATATTATTTTTTTTTATTATATATTTTGAATATTTTGCAAATTGTGATAATTTAAAAAGTAATTTTTTTTACATTTCTTTATTAATTATACTTAATTATTATTATTTTTTTTTCGTGTGCCTTTAGATTTCTCTTATAATTTTAAATTATTATTTTGGTATTGGATATTTTTTAAACTTTATAACTTAAAGTATTAACAAATCATAAACTTTTTTTTTTCTCTTGATTTTTCTTAGAATAATTGTATGCTTTTTCTGTAGTGGATATTTTACATTTTGTGATACTTAAGGTATTAACAAATCATAAACTTTTATTTTAATTTTTTCACTACTTTTATATTACTTATTATTTTTTTTACACAATTTAACCATTACCCAATTTTAATATTATATAATTCTTTCACCGTTGATTATTTTTTTTCCCAGTGGCCGGGATTAAAGTTTATTTTTTAATTTAATTTTTTTGTATTATATAATATATTGAATATTTCACATATTTTGATAATTTAAGTATTAATAAATCATACATTTGATTATTAATTAAACTTAAATTATTATTTTCTTGTCTGTCTTTGGATTTTTATAATAATTTTTTGCATTTTTTTTAATTGAATATTTTGCATTTTGTTATACTTTGATATTAATTATTTCATAAACTTTTTTTAAAAATTTTTATTACCTTGACTTAACTTAAAAATTATTTTTTCGTACATGTCTGAATTTTTCTTATTTATTTTATGAATTTTTGTTTGTAGTTCATATTTTGCATATTTTAGTACTTCAAATATTAAAATATTTGTTAAATTTTTATCTTTTTATTTTTTTACTACCTAGACATAACTTATTATTATTATTATTATTATTATTTTTTTGTTTGTTTGTGCGTGGGTCAAATATGGAATAGTGCGCTGACATCCTAACCGGCAACCGATCTTTTTATTCTATCCTATCTCATAAGAAGGTAAGTTAGATAAACTTATATGGTTAGTTGACGCTATAGTGATGATTGACGACTTCCATCACAACTCGCAAGGTTTCCAATGATCATTTCCTACTAACTATATATGTATTCAATATTGTAAACATAACAATGAAAGATAATATTTAAATATTATTCTCTCCTCTCACCCCTCTCTTTCCCCCAACATTTATAACTCTCTCAACCTCTCTCAAAACCTCCTCACAATCTCTATCACAACCTCTCTTACAACTTGTCTCACTACCTGTCTCACAATCTCTCTCAAAACCTCTCTCACAACCTCTCTCAAAACTTCTCTCACAACTTGTCTCACTACCTGTCTCACAATCTCTCTCAAAACCTCTCTCACAACCGCTCTCATCACCTCTCTCACAACCTCTCTCATAACCTCTCTCACAAACTCTTTCACAACCTCTCGCAACTGCTATTCTCACTCCACTAACCTACACTTAAAAATATCGTACCTGACTAATTTCCTAATTTTTATCACGACTTTATTCATGGCTGGAATAGTGTTATTATACCAGTAGTTAAAATAAAAATAATTTAAAAAGTTGAGGGCAATACACACCCTGATCAATGAACAATACCTGATAAAAAAGAAAACTACTGAAAAAATAAATAGGTACATACCATGTGTTCGAACCAAAATCTGATATACAACTTAGTCTTCGAAATACTGCAACGTTTACACGCTATTCATCTGCTTATAATAATACATTATTATTCCTAGTTGGCAAATTTTCACTGACGAATACCATCTCTGAAATAACATGTAGCCTGCAGTAAAATGTTCAACAATATTCTTATTTCTTATGACCTACACGTTACACATATTATATATTGTATAAATAATGTTTAATTTGTATTATACCTATCTAACTATTATATTATGTTGTTAGTTTGTATTAGATTCTGAGTGGAGTGATGAATGTATTGATTTTACAATGATGTGTGTTTTTTTTTTTTTTATTATTTTTTATTTAATTTTTATTAATTTTTTATTTTTGTGTCTGTCATCACCTTTTTAGGGCAGGAAAATACTTCAATTTTCTTCAATAGTAGCTTTTCTGATAGGAAAGTGAATCTTGATGGTACTTTGAGGGGTAAACATTTCCCAGTAGTTTTCATGAGCGCCGAGAGAAACAAATGACAAATTTAAGGAAAAACGGCAATTTTTACGAAAAACCGATTTTTGACCAAATCGATTTTGGTTTTTGAAGTAACTCTAAAAGAAATGACTGTATATACATGACATTTTGACCGAATGCTTATATACGTATTGTTGTATACTATTGTGCTTATATTTTCTACACACCCTAGCATTTTCAAAATATTCTGATATATTTTGAGCTGTTACCGGACATTTTCAATTTCCAATTTTTTTAGGTTTTTTTTCTATATATTTCTATAAAACTTTATTTGTGGGGTAAAAAAACTTGAAAATTTAATACAAGGCTCTTAATATATTGTTACATTAATATAATATGAAAAATATTAAAATCTGTTGTCACAAATTTTTTTTATAACCATTTAAAGTTTAAATATTGACAAAATACGTAAAAATCACGACAATATGCAAACTATTTTTAGATAGAAATTCATAAAAAATTTACTTTTTAAATCTAAGATTTGAAAATGTAACACATGATTTCTCATAAGTTTTGTTAAGTTTATCAAAAAACAAAAAAAACCAATAGATACCAAGTCAAATGAGCGTTTGAATTTATATTTTTACCACCTCGATTTCTCATATGTAGCGATTATCTAATTTTGTTGTAATTCAAAAATGAATAACTGTAGATACTTATAAAACTTTACTGAATGTATTTATATTAGCATTTCTATACACCTATTTTTATTTTTCGGGCAAAAATCATGAACATTTTATACAGGGCTCTTGATATATTATAACAATAGCAATTGAAAAATATTAAAAATACATACGAACGAACTTTTTTATAGACGTTGAAAGTTAAAATTTCTTCAAAATTCGTCATAATTTCGACCATCGAATGTTAAGAGTACCTAATCTTGTTCCTTTCACAAAATGTGTTTTAATTATTCTTAATTTAATTTATATTTATACTTTTGACATTTAATACGTAGAAATAAATATTTAATTTAACTCTAATAAGTAAATTTAAACCCCAAAATAATATGAAAACAAACTTACGCGTAAACATCGACTCTTTCGGTGAAACCTAACAGTGCAGACGTACAATATATTCACCGGTCCTGAAGAAACGGCTATCTTCATCCATCTTCATCTCGCTCAGAACTAAAACTGTAAAATATCGAATATTTAATGAAAATAAACTGAACGTAACAAAATGTGAGGGTTCGTGTTATAAAATATAAGGTATATTTTAAGATGATAACATTATGTTTAACGTACTGTCTATTGTTGGCTTATTTTATTTTTTTTGTTCACTGAAATTATTAGAATCGTTAATCGTCTCCGACGAATGTCGACAATTGGCGATTGCCATAGACGATTTAATATGATAAATCCATAGAACTTATATACTCGGTACCTACCTATAGAGTATACGGTCTAATGGTTTGGTATGGCGCAGCGGTGTGTACAGTCAATTGCGGAAACGCTCTGAGTGTACGTATCGGCCGGCGTTGCTAGTTCCCGGATGGGTGACCAGCCAGGATTTTTAGCAACGAGTCCTTGCCACTCATACAAAAACGTGTTTCAACTAACCGTGGGTAATGGCCATAATTGCAGGACTTAAGCTCAATAAAAAAAAAAAGTAAGTATACGGTCTATACTCTATTGATAAATCATATCATATTCTTTTACATTTACACAAATCTTTGTGATTGGTAATACTTATCGGACTTTTTATACAGGCTTTAAAAGTTCAAATTTTTAAAAAATTCATCATAATTTCGACATTTGCATAATATTTTGTAGTCAGATATTCGTACAACGCATTTTCTTTGTTTGCCATATGACAATGTAATACAAGAAGTTATAATAACAGTTGAGAAATAATAAATATCAGTAGGGACGATTTTTTTTTTATAAGTATTTAAAGTTCCATTTAAAGATTTATCAAATAAAAAATTTACAAATTGCTAAGTTGTTAAGATATTCAACTTTTTTTGCAATAAACAAAGATTCTTATATATAGTTCCAAGAATAACAAATTTAGTTATTTTGTTGTAATTTAAAAATAATATTCGTAGATATATAAAATCTTTAGAGTAGGTATATCATTATAATTTATATACACGATGACATATTTAAATTTAATATTTTGGAAAAATGAATTTAAGTTACTAGCCTGCTGTTAAAGGTACTGTACACATGCCTCCTAATCGTAAAATAAATTATAGGTAGGTACTTTAAACACAATATTATTTATTAAAGTCTATAATTTAAATTTAAATCTTTAAGTTTAAAGTTTATTTTATTTCAATCAATTATAGGTAGATATTAATTAATAATTGTTGATACATTGTATTTAAGAAAATAAAAATAAATCTGATTACAATAAATTACGGCGTTTATATTATTCGAACTAGGAACTAAAATATTCGTCTACAACACTTGGATAGCACATTTTTAGTGACATTAAATATTTAATTTAACTTTTAGAAGTAAATTTGAAAATCAAATAAATAAAAAACAAACTTACATTTAAACATCGATTCTTTCGGCATTCGTCGGAATCCGTGACGTGTACACTAAGCTACGACGTTACTCTGAAAACGCTCAAGATACATACCTGAAAATTTTGTAATTTGTGAAAAATAACACCATACGAAACGCGGTATATTTTTTGTTCATGTCAGTTTCGTTTAATAAAATACTAAAATGTTTCATCGACCATGTCATTCGCATCGATTTTGACAATTGCCATAGAATATATATTATAGATATTATATTATACGTAAATATGATGAATCCACGGATCTAATAAAATGCAACTTTTTACATCAAGCAGTTCCGTGTTTAGGAACAATTTGATGGTGTATAGATACTAGAAGCATATAGGCGTATTTATTTTTATGAATCTTTAAGTAAAACTGTGATAATAAATAATTGTAATTTCTGGTTTTTAGAGTTAATTTACAGGTTTATAATAAACACATCAAATCGACAGTACATTTACCGACTATACCAACTAGATTTATAAAATTCCAATCCAAAAATTTCACCGAATACCGTCTAATTTAAAATTAATAATAATCAGGTATTTAATATGTTAATTTTAATTGTATCTGGTATATTTTATATTTTATAATCATGTGTGATTAGAATGATGTGTTTTTCTAATTTTTAATCTGTAGCTTTGATTTTTAACTTCAGTATCTTTTATTTTCCGATGGGAAATTGAATTTTGTAGATGCATTCGGGAAGTCTAAATTTATAATGCATAAACAAAAAAAAACTGGTATTTTTACACAAAATTGGTTTTCGGTAAAATCGATTATGGTACTCTGTGTAAGTGTAACTAAAATATGTTCTGTAGTCCGTAGATACATGAAGTTTTCATTTAATGTTTATATTAGCATTTTCTATACACCAGAAATTATTTTGACACATGTTGTGCTATTTATAGCCATATAACCTTTTCGATTATTAATTTTTTTTTTATAACTAAGATTTGAAAATTGAATACAAGATTTCTTATAATTTTTTCTATTTTTATTAAAAAAATTTAGGTTAAAATATCCAAGTACGAAAATTGTTTTTCGTATACAATGAAATTACCTACCTCTTAATAGGTACCTATACAACATCATTGAGTTTAAATTTAACACAATACATTACAGTGTCCCTCTTGTAACCGTCTGTACAGCAGAGCGTCACCCAGTTACCCACTTATTTTGATATTAAGCTATTCAAGAATATTTTAAATTTCTTTCGTTTATTTCCGTTAGATATTAATAAAAATATGTTATCTTCAAAAAACCTTGTAAATTTAATACAAAATCCATCATAATGTATTTGTTCATTATTTTTTTCTATACACACCTACACAATGCAATTTTCAAAATACTTATACTATTAACTAATTTTCAGCTTTTATTTTCCTAGACATGAAAACGCCTGTGTGTGGCATGTTCAACACAATTTATAATTAATTGTATTAATATATTATTATTATATTCTACGACCTGTGTGTGCCGTCGTCACCTGAGCTTACGTATTTTATACGCACGTAAAATATGCATCTACGTCACCCGAATATCAGATTAACCGTGGCAATAAATATTGATTTTAAGAGTAAAACGTAAATGTAAGCCCCTAAAGAATAGGTAATCAATCTTACGAATATGTCGACTCTTGGGGTTAGATATAGGAGTGCCATATCTAGAGTACAGATTCCATATCAAGGAACTGCTATTTCTTCATCCGTCTTCATCTCGCACTGAAATAATAGTATCGAGATTTTTTATGAAATTAACTTGAGCAGAATGAAATATATGAATAAATGTTGTATAGGTACAATATTACTGTTTAACGACTTGTCTGTTCATTGTTGGCCTATTAATTTTTTTTTGTTCTTTGAAATTATTAGAACTGCGAATCGTCTCCGACGAATGACCAGGATTGTCGTTTGTCGTAGATGATATAGATATTATTATAATATGATATCGACATCAGTTTTTAATTTGCTTACTTCTTTGGATGAGACCATTAATTTTTATTGCATAATTCAAAATACAATAATATTCAGAGTATTTAAATCTATAAAGCTAATGACAAGAAACTCTGTAGGCATAAAATGTTATTTAGCTACATTTTTGTTGAGAGTCCATTTTTTCGGCGTTTTACAAAATTAGCAGTAATATTGTTTTTAGTTTTAAAGGCAAAACTATAACTTAATATAAAATTACTATAGTGCCGGGTTGCACTAATAGTGCACTAGATAGTGAGCTAATGGTCCCTTATAAAAGGTTTTACGTGGCACACGATCGGTCCATTAAATTTAATAAATTGTTTGTGCAACACCGCATCAAAGCGTTGAGACTCAAGAGAAATTCAAAAGTATGCTTTGAAATTTAGAGGACTGCAAAAAAATTGTATATTTCTTACTAATTTTGATTTCTATGGGGAAGGATCATCCATCATCGTTCAAATTTAAAAATTTAGGTTTTAGAAAGGTTAGGAGATAGAAAGACATGTTTCTAGACATTTTCATAACATAATCTGTGCTTCAGATACTGCTTGTAAGTTGCATATTAACTTACATTGCCGTTGTAAACGGTTTTTTGGCATAACCACGTGTGCGCCCTATCGTACCATTTGATTTTTTGATTATTTTGTGAATAATAAAATCGCCGATTTTGACGTAAACTACGTTGTTATTGGTTTCGTTCATTTATTAAAACACCTGTGCTTACCTGTTCTCTTCTGCTCAACCCTAACCATACGGAGTCATTTAGTGAGTTTGTTCGGTACGCCTAGCAGTGGAGGTAGTCGTTAGTAGTCATAAAAGCGAAACCTCCAAGCGGGCACTAAATATTTAATGATAACAATGATAATAATTTGATATACCTAACCGTGACCAAAGTAATAAATAGAATAACGTAGATATTTAGATAATATTTTATTTTAAACTTATGGTATAAAACGCTATGCAGTCGCATTGCCTACCTGGGTAACAACGTTGAATGTCAATCTACGTGTTACCACTTATTTCGCGTTTTCAACTGCAAAAAATTATCATTGTCCGCTATCCGACGCAGTCACATTGCTTACCTGGGTGACAACGTTGAATTGTTATAACTATAATATATATCGTTTTTTTTTTAATTTTCAATGTTCTACCACTTTTATTCGCATTTTGACCACAGCAATTAACATTGTCAGCTATCAGAAGCAGTCGCTTTGCTTACCTGGGTGACAATGTTGAATTGTTATAACTATAATATAATATATAGTTTTTATTTTAATTTTCAATGTTCTACCACTTTTATTCGCATTTTGACCACAGCAATTAACATTGTCTGCAGCTATCAGACGCAGTCGCTTTGCTTACCTGGGTGACAACGTTGAATTGTTATAACTATAATATAATATATAGTTTTTATTTTAATTTTCAATGTTCTACCACTTTTATTCGCATTTTGACCACAGCAATTATCATTGTCCGCTATCCAGTGGAATCGGATTGACTACCTGGATAACAACGTTGAATTGTTATTACTATTATAACTATAATATATATAATTTTTATTTTAATTTTCAATGTGTTACCACTTTAATTCGCGTTTTCAACTGCAAAAAATTAACATTGTTCTTTTGCATTTTTACCACAGCAATGAACATTGTCAGCTTATTCGACGAAGTAGCATTACCTACCTGTGTGGCCACGTTGCATTGTTATTAATAAATTTGAATGTATATAATTAATAGTGTAATTGAAATTAAGTACCAGATATTACCATGCATTAAATATTAAATATTTTAAAAAAATTTTGTGAAGGGGAACTCTGGAGCCCACGGGAAAATACATATTAAGGAGTGAGAAAAAAGGTTTAGAAATTTATATGGTACTAGATTGTGAAACTTAAAAAATCCATTTAAAAATATTTACAAAATAATTGAAGGGGAACGTTGGAGCCCACAGGCAAAAAAATTTTAAAGAGTGAGAAAAAAAATCTAGAAAATAATTTATATGGCTCCAGGTTAATGATGTTTCAAAATTTGATTTAGAAATATCTACAAGAGTTTAATTGATAAAAAAAAATTGGAAGAAAAACGTGAGAGCCTGCAAGCAAATGCTTTTTAAAGAGCAAGAAAATATGTTAAGAAATGTATATAGAATTATACAGGTTGTTAAAGTATAGTTTAAAAAATGTATTTAAAAAAAGTTTTTGAAGGAGAACATTGCAGCCTACAGGCAAATACTTTAAAAGGAGTGAGAAAAAAAGTTGATATGGCACAAGGTTGTTGATGTTCAAATAATCTATATAAGAAAATCATTAATATTTAAATTTAGAAAAAAATATGTATAAAAGGAAACGTTGGAGCCCGCTGCTAAGGTGGATTAAAAGGGGAAGGTTGGAATCCGCGAGTAAATACTTTCTAAGGAGAATGAAAATTAAATTTAGAAAAAACTTAATATGGCACCAGGATGTTAATGTTAAAAAAAATCTATATAGGAAATCTTTAATATATAAATTGCTAAAAAAAATTTGAAGAGGAACGTTGGAGCCCTCAAGCAAATACTTTTTAAGAAGTGGGAAAATTAAATATAGAAAAAAATTAATATGGTACCATGTTGTCAATTTAAAACAAATCTATATTATAAAATCATCAATATTTAAATTGACAAAAATGTTTTTGAACGGGAAGGTTGGAACCCGTTTTTGGTGTTTGATATTTGGTTTAGAAATGTCTACAAGAATTAAATTGATAAAAAAAAATTTGGAATAGGAAAGTGGAAGCCCGCAGGCAAATACTTTTTAAGGAGTAAGAAAATTAATTTAGAAAAAAATTAATATGGCACCTGGATGTTTATGTATAAAAAATCTATATAAGTAAATCATGAATATTTTAATTGATAAAAAAATTTTGAAGGGGAACGTTTGAGCCCGCAGGCAAATACTTTTTAAGGAGTAAGAAAATTAAATTTAGAAAAAAATTAATATGGCACCAAGATGTTTATGTTTAAAAATTCTGTATAAGTTAATCATTAATATTTAAATTTAGAAAATAAATTATGAAGGGGATCGTTTGAGCCCGCAGGCAAATACTTTTTAAGGTGTGAGAAAATTAAATTAATATGGCACCAGGTTGTAAAATTTAAAAAACATCATTAATAAAATATAATCTGATAAAAAATTTTTGAAGGGGAACGTTTGAGCCCGCAGGCAAATACTTTTTAAGGAGTAAGAAAATTAAATTTTGAAAAAAATTAATATGGCACAAAGATGTTTATGTTCAAACGAAATGTATATAAGTAAATCATTAATATTTTAATTGATAAAAAAATTTTTTGAAGGGGAACGTTTGAGCCCGCAGGCAAATACTTTTTAAGGTGTAAGAAAATTAAATGTAGAAAAAAATTAATATGGCACAAAGATGTTTATGTTCAAACGAAATGTATATAAGTAAATCATTAATATTTTAATTGATAAAAAAATTTTTTGAAGGGGAATGTTTGAGCCCGCAGGCAAATACTTTTTAAGGAGTAAGAAAATTTAATTTAGAAAAAAATTAATATGGCACCTGGATGTTTATGTTTAAAAAATCTGTATAAGTTAATCGTTAATATTTAAATTTAGAAAAAAAATTATGAAGGGGATCGTTTGAGCCCGCAGGCAAATACTTTTTAAGGTGTGAGAAAATTAAATTAATATGGCACCAGGTTGTAAAATTTAAAAAAAAAATCATTAATAATATATAATCTGATAAAAAAATTTTGAAGGGGAACGTTTGAGCCCGCAGGCAAATACTTTTTAAGGCGTAAGAAAATTAAATTTAGAAAAAAATTAATATGGCACCAAGATGTTTATATTCAAACGAAATGTATATAAGTAAATCATTAATATTTTAATTGATAAAAAAAATTTTTGAAGGGGAACGTTTGAGCCCGCAGGCAAATACTTTTTCAGGAGTAAGAAAATTTAATTTAGAAAAAAGTTATATGCACTAGGTTTATGATCTTTCAAATTTGGTTTAGAAATATCTACAAGAATTAAATTGATAAAAAAAAATATGGAAGAGGTAAGTGGGAGCCCGCAGGCAAATACATTTTAAGGAGTAAGAAAATTAAATTTAGAAAAAAATTAGTATGGAACCTGGATGTTTATGTTTAAAAAATCTATATAAATAAATCGTTGATATATAAATTTAGAAAAAAAATTATGAAGGGGATCGTTTAAGCCCGCAGGCAAATACTTTTTAAGGAGTGAGAAAAAAAAAATTAATATGGCAACTGGTTTTAAAATTTTTAAAAAACATCATTAATAATATATAATCTGATAAAAAAATTTTGAAAGGGAACGTTTGAGCCCGCAGGCAAATACTTTTTAAGGAGTAAGAAAATTTAATTTAGAAAAAAATTAGTATGGGACCTGGATGTTTATGTTTAAAAAATCTATATAAATAATTCATTGATATATAAATTTAAAAAAAAAATTATGAAGGGGATCGTTTAAGCCCGCAGGCAAATACTTTTTAAGGAGTGAGAAAAAAAAAATTAATATGGCAACTGGTTTTAAAATTTTTAAAAAAAATCATTAATAATATATAATCTGATAAAAAAATTTTGAAGGGGAACGTTTGAGCCCGCAGGCAAATACTTTTTAAGGAGTAAGAAAATTAAATTTAGAAAAAAATTAATATAGCACCTGGATGTTTATGTTTAAAAAATCTGTATAAGTTAATCGTTAATATTTAAATTTAGAAAAAAAATTATGAAGGGGATCGTTTGAGCCCGCAGGCAAATACTTTTTAAGGTGTGAGAAAATTAAATTAATATGGCACCAGGTTGTAAAATTTAAAAAAAAAGTCATTAATAATATATAATCTGATAAAAAAATTTTGAAGGGGAACGTTTGGGCCCGCAGGCAAATACTTTTTCAGGAGTAAGAAAATTTAATTTAGAAAAAAGTTATATGCACTAGGTTTATGATCTTTCAAATTTGGTTTAGAATTATCTACAAGAATTAAATTGATAAAAAAAAATATGGAAGAGGTAAGTGGGAGCCCGCAGGCAAATACATTTTAAGGAGTAAGAAAATTAAATTTAGAAAAAAATTAGTATGGAACCTGGATGTTTATGTTTAAAAAATCTATATAAATAAATCGTTGATATATAAATTTAGAAAAAAAATTATGAAGGGGATCGTTTAAGCCCGCAGGCAAATACTTTTTAAGGAGTGAGAAAAAAAAAATTAATATGGCAACTGCAGGTTTTAAAATTTTAAAAAACATCATTAATAATATATAATCTGATAAAAAAATTTTGAAGGGGAACGTTTGAGCCCGCAGGCAAATACTTTTTAAGGAGTAAGAAAATTTAATTTAGAAAAAAATTAGTATGGGACCTGGATGTTTATGTTTAAAAAATCTATATAAATAAATCGTTGATATATAAATTTAGAAAAAAAATTATGAAGGGTATCGTTTAAGCCCGCAGGCAAATACTTTTTAAGGTGTGAGAAAATTAAATTAATATGGCACCAGGTTGTAAAATTTTAAAAAAAAATCATTAATAATATATAATCTGATAAAAAAATTTTGAAGGGGAACGTTTGAGCCCGCAGGCAAATACTTTTTAAGGAGTAAGAAAATTAAATTTAGAAAAAAATTAATACGGCACCTGGATGTTTATGTTTAAAAAATCTATATAAGTAAATCATTAATATTTAAGAAAATTAAATTTAGAAAAAAATTAAAATGTCAAAA